>SJYT01003720.1:182716-233984 GCA_006410635.1 Cephalophus harveyi
GGATTGGGGGCAGGAGGAGAAGGGGACGACCCAGGATGAGATGGCTGGATGGCATCACTGACTCGATGGATGTGAGTCTGAGTGAACTCCGAGAGATTGTGATGAACAGGGAGGCCTGGCGTGCTGCGATTCATGGGGTCACAAAGAGTCGTACATGACTGAGTGACTGAACTGAACTGAGAGAACTCTTCAGGAAAATTGGAGCTACCAAAGGAACATTTCATACAAAGACAGGCACAATAAAAGGACAGAAATGGTATGGACCTGATAGAAGCAGAAGATATTTAAAAGAGGTGGCAAGAATACATAGAAGAGCTATACAAAAAGGGTCTTAATGACCCAGATAACCATGATGGTGTGATCACTCACCTAGAGCCAGACATCCTGGAGTGTGAAGTCAAGTGGGCCATAGGAAGCATCACTACAAACAAAGCTAGAGGAGGTGATGGACTTCCAACTGAGTCATTTCAAATCCTAAAAGATGATGCTGTGAAAGTGCTGCATTCAATATACCAGCAAATTTGGAAAACTCAGCAGTGGCCACAGGACTGGAAAAGGTCAGTTTTCATTCCAATCCCAAAGAAAGGCAATGCCAAAGAATGCTCCAACTACCACACAATTGGACTCATCTCACATGCTAGCAAAGTAATGCTTAAAATTCTCTAAGCTAGGCTTCAACAGTATGTGAACTGAGAACTTCCAGATGTTCAAGCTGAATTTAGAAAAGGCAGAGGAACCAGAGATCAAATCGCCACATCCGTTGGATCATAGAAAAAGCAAGAGAGTTCCAGAAAAATATCAACTTCTGCTTTATTGACTACACCAAAGCCTTTAACTGTGTGGATCACAACAAACTGTGGAAAATTCTTAAAGAGATGGGAATAGCAGACCACCTTACTTGTCTCCTGAGAAATTTGTATGCATGTCAAGAAGCAACAGCTAGAACTGGACATGGAGCAACAGACTGGTTTCAAGTTGGGAAAACAGTACATCAAGGCTGTATATTGTCACCCTGCTTATTTAACTTATATGCAGACTACATCATGAGAAATGCCAGGCTGGATGAAGAACAAGCTGGAATCAAGATTGCCAGGAGAAATATCAATAAGCTCAGATATGCAGATGGAAAAAAGTGAAGAGGAACTAAAGAGCCTCTTGATGACAGTGAAAAAGGAGAGTGAAAAAGCTGGCTTAAAAACTCAACATTGAAAAAACTAGGATCATGACATGTGGTCCCATCACTTCATGGCAAATCATGGGGAAATAGTGAAAACAGTACAGACTTTTTCTTGGGCTCCAAAATCACTGTAGATTGTGACTGCAACCATGAAATTAAAAGAGCTTTGCTCTTGAAAGAAAAGTTATGACTAACCTAGACAGCATATTAAAAAGCAGAGACGTTACTTTGTCAGCAAAGATCCATCTGGTCAAAGCTATGGTTTTTCCAGTAGTCATGTATAGATATGAGAGTTGGACCATTAGAATTGAGCACTGAATAATTGATGATTTTGAACTGTGGTGTTGGAGAAGACTCTTGACAGTGCCTTGGACAGCAAGGATATAAAATCTTTCAATCCTAAAGGAAATCAGTCCTGAATACACATTGGAAAAACTGATGCTGAAACTGAAGCTCCCATACTTTGGCCACCTGATGGGAAGAACTGACTCATTGGAAAGAACCCTGATGCTGGGAAACATTGAAGATGGGAGGAGGAGACGACAGAGGCTGAGATGGCTGGATGACATCATCGACTCGATGGACATGAGTTTGAGCAAGCTCTGGTAGTTGGTGATGGACAGGGAAGCCTGTCATGCTGCAGTCCATGGGGTCACAAAGAGTTGGACCTGACTGAGTGACTGAACTGAACTGATCCCTTATAGTCATCAACATGAAATTCCTCAGAAATTATTGTCAAATCAACTATAATAATGTATGAAGTATAATATACATGATCAGTTTGGCTTTATGCTGGAAACACATGCCTGGTTCATATGTTTTTTAAAAATTAGCAACTTAATCTATGATATTAATAGACTAAAGAATAAAAACCATATGATCATATGAATCAAAACATAGAATGCATTTGACAAATTTCAGTACCCATTCATAATAAAAACACTTGGCATACTAGGAACAGAAGGCAATTTCTTCAAAATGATCATGTCTCAACAAACCATCCACAGGAAACATCATACTCAGGGGTAAAAGATTCTTTCCACCCTAAGATCACGAACTGAGCAAGGATATTCACTCTCACCATTGCTATTCAAAATCCTACTGAAAGTCCTAAATAATTCAATAAAACAGGAAAAAGAAATAAAAGTCATACAGACTACAGTGAAAGAAATAAAATTCTCACTATTTACAGAAGACATAACTGTGTAGAAAAATCTCAAAAGAACATACAAAAGAACAAACACATACATGACACATGCAACCGATACAAGTTTAGAAAGATCACAAGATGCAAGATCAATATCTAAAAATCAAAAGAACTTTATATACTATCATCAGCAACTGCAAAATTTTTTTTAAAAAAACAACAATATCATTTGCATAGTTATAGAAAGTGAAATACTTAGGTATAAATATTTTAAAAAATCATATACATGATAAGTAAGTAAGTAAGTAAAGTCGCTCAGTCGTGTCCGACTCTTTGCGACCCTGTGGACTGTAGCCTACCAGGCTCCTCCCTCCATGGGATTCTCCAGGCAAGAGTACTGGAGTGCGTTGCCATTTCCTTCTCCAGGGGATCTTCCCAACCCAGGGATCGAACCCAGGTCTCCTGCATTCCAGGCAGACGCTTTAACCTTTGAGCCACCAGGGAAGCCCCTTATATGTGTGGTGAAAATTATAAAATACTGGCAAAAGAAACTGAAGATGATTGAAATAGATGAAGAGACACACCACATTTATGAACTGCAAAGCCTAGTATGGTGCAGTTATAATCAAGGACAATGGAACTAGGATAACAAAAAATAATTGAAAAAGAGGAATAAGATTGAGGGAATCATAGGTTATTAGGTTATTGTAAAGCTACAGTAATTAACTGTGTAGTACTGGAAACTGATCCATGTGACATCATAGAGTCCAGACATAGACTCACACAAATATGGTCAATTGATATTTGACAGAGATGCAAAAGGAATAAAGATGCAAAATGGAGAAAAAATATTTTTTCAAAAAATGTTGAAACAATGTGAATCTAGATACCAAAAGCATAAACAAAAAACCCCTGACCTAAACTTTAAAACTAATACAAACATTTACACTAAAATAGATTTAACTCTAAAATGTGAAACTATACAATTTTTAGAAGAAAATAACAAAAAGTATTTGTGATCTGGCATTAGGCAGAGTGTTCTTAGATATGACACATAAACTACAATTCATGAAAAAAAAAAGAAAGTTGAAATTTATTGACATTTAAAAACGGCTCTGAAAAAGCTGCTGTTGAAGAGAATGAAAAGACAAATTATAGAACTGGGAGAGAATATTTTCAAGGTACATAAAAAGTTTTTTATAAAATATATTAAAATAAAACCCAAAACCTCTTGAAACTCAACATACAGAAAACAAAATTTTTTAAAGAGTAAAAGACTTGAACAGACACTTAACCAGAGAGGATATACAAAAGGCATGCAAATACATGAAAAGATGTTCCTCATTATTTGCCTTTAGGAAAATGCAACATAAAAGCTTTGCAAGATACACATCTATTAGAAAAATAAAATTATAAGTAAATATTGAAGAGACTAAGACTTGGTTACAATGTAGAGCAGTTAAAACTCATAGATTGCTGGTGCTAGTGTAAAATAGTACAGTGACTTTGGAGAGGGTTTGACAGTTTCTTATAAAGTCAAACCTATGTTTACCACATAACCAAACTAGAGATTTATTCTAGAGAAATGTACGTCAGTGTTCATAGAACTTTATTCATTGTCAACCAAATACTGGAAAAAAAAGATGCCCTTCAATGAATCAACAGATAAACAAGTTGTGGCACATTCATACAACAGAATGCTACTCAAATTGTAAAGAAAGGGATTACTGATGCACAGGATTGCTCTCAAAGGCATTATGACCAGAGAAAGAAGCCAGTGTCGGGTTATACACTATATGGTTCCACCTATATATATGACTTTCTGGTAGCATAAGGGGTTTTGTAGGGGAGAGGGTAAGGGATAGTGAGGCTTGTCTATATCCTGGTTATTAACATGGACTAAAATCGTCACCCAGACTGTCAAGCCAGAGATAAGCTTCCTTCCCATTTCCCTGGGCTAGTGGGCTGAGCAGGAAGACTTCCCGGGCCTGGCTTTATGCAGAAGTGTTGGCATCAGCCTCTACTTGGCAGGGTTGTGGTCCCTGTGTCATGTCCCAGGTGGGTATCGAAGCTCCAGCCCCGGACATGAGGACCTGGCTAACAGCTACACCATCGATTTGTATATTTACTTACATGGTTTTATGTTACTATTCATTTCTGGAAATTGTGGTTTCTTCTTTCTCTTTTGAAAGTCTTTTTATATTAAAAGCCAAGTTTGGGACTTGGATGTTTTCATTTGTGTATTTTTCATATTATTGTGTTTTTGGTCTTGTAGAGATCCACTTGACTCATTTCACTATGCTGATAGAGTAGCAACTTGTACATTTCTTCATGCATAGTAAAGCAACAATTTGTACATAGTAGCTACTCAATAAAATCAGATTGATTCATTTTCCAGATTTTATGGATTTTTAGTGGGATATTGAAGAAGGAAATGGCAACCCACTCCAGTATTCTTGCCTAGAGAATCCTGTGGGCAGAGGGGCCTGGTGGTCTGCTGTCTATGGGATCGCACAGAGTCAGACACAACTGGAGCGACTTAGCAGCAGCAGCAGTAGCAGCAAGATATTGGAGAATCAACACTTTTTTTGGAATATGGTCAGACTAGAGAGTTTTTGTTAATAAATTCCCAGACTGGATGTGAGCTGGGGTGCTCAGGAAGGCCAGAATCACCGGTAGAGGAATCTTTCCTGTGAGGAACAGTATTCACAAAGCTCCATCAGGCAGTCATGTTGGTTCACAGGATCAACATGGGCCAGCAGTCACCCTGGATCACGTTCAGATCATTTGCTATTACATCCATTTATTCAAACCACAAATATATATTAAGGATTTACTGCTAAGAGATATTGTGCTATTCTCAATTTTTTTCCAATAACAATAATCCACTGAATCTAAAAGGCATATTATCTAAATCATCTACTGATACATTCTAGAAAGTGCATGAAGTTAGACATCTGGTAAAGGACTTTCTTGAATAGTCCCGAAGAATCCTCTCCATGTGGAAGAGAGAATAGTATTATCAAAACTCATTATATCTGTCTGATATGCAAGTTCCAAGAGCCCTTAAAATGTGTTAATAAGAATTACTGTTTTAACCAGAGGATGTGAGATATATATATATATACACACATACAATTATGGTTGATTTGGATTGTTGTATGGCAGAAACCAACACAATATTGTAAAGCAATTTTCCTTCAATTAAAAATAAATTTAAAAAAAGAATTGCTATCAAGACCACAATGAGGTACCATTTCACACCAGTCAAAATGGCTGCGATCCAAAAGTCTACAAGCAATAAATGCTGGAGAGGGTGTGGAGAAAAGGGAACCCTCTTACGCTGTTGGTGGGAATGCAAACTAGTACAGCCACTATGGAGAACAGTATAGAGATTCCTTAAAAAACTGCAAATAGAACTGCCTTATGACCCAGCAATCCCACTGCTGGGCATACACACCGAGGAAACCAGAATTGAAAGAGACACATGTACCCCAATGTTCATTGCAGCACTGTTTATAATAGCCAGAACATGGAAACAACCTAGATGTCCATCAGCAGATGAATGGATAAGAGAGCTGTGGTACATATACACAATGGAGTATTACTCAGCCATTAAAAAGAATTCATTTGAATCAGTTCTAATGAGATGGGTGAAACTGGAACCTATTATACAGAGTGAAGTAAGCCAGAAAGAAAAACACCAATACAGTATACTGACACATATATATGGAATTTAGAAAGATGGCAATGATGACCCTGTATGCGAGACAGCAAAAGAGACACAGATGTATAGAACGGACTTTTGGACTCTGTGGGAGAGGGAGAGGGTGGGATGATTTGGGAGAATGGCATTGAAACATGTATACTATCATGTAAGAACGAAGCACCAGCCTATGTTCGATACAGGATACAGGATGCTTGGGGCTGGTACACAGGGATGATCCAGAGAGAGGATATGGGGTGGGATGTGGGAGGGGGATTCAGGATTGGGATCTCATATACACCCATGGTGGATTCATGTCAATGTATGGCAAAACCAATACGGTATTGTAATGTAAAATAAAGTAAAAATAAAAATAAAATAAAATAAAATCCAGGAATTGCAAAAAAAAAAAAAAGAATTGCTGTGTTAAGAAGTAGAACTGAAAGAAAGTGGAGATGGATAATATTTCAGTTTGATATGGGATTTTGCCATTTTCTAAAGCACAATTACATCCATCATTTTGTTTGATGTTCACAATCACCCAAGAAGAGGCAAGAAGCTGATATTTTCACCATTTAAAAAATGAGAGTATTGATATTCATAAAGGTTAAATAATTTGCCTCCATGTCTCCCTAGAGATAGTAAGTGATGAAATAAAAACAAGACATATATCTTCTAAAAGTTTATCTGGTGAACCTTGTGTTATTACACTGTACATTCAACTTGAATTTGAACAGCTTTTAGAAAAACTTGTCTTTTGTGATTCTCATATTTTTATTAAATATGGTAAACGGGAGACATCCAAAATACCTGAGGTTATCTATATAATTGGTGGCTTCCCAGGTAGCTTAGCTGGTAAAGAATCTGCCTGCAATGCAGGAGACCTGGTTTGATTTCTGGGTCGAGAAGGTCCCCTGGAAAAGGAATAGACTACCCACTCCAGTATTCTTGGGCTTCCCTTGTGGCTCAGATGGTAAAGAATCAGCCTGCAATGTGGGAAACCTGGGTTCGATCACTGGGTTGGGAAGATCCCCTGGAGGAGGGCATGACAACCAACTCCAGTATTCTTGCCCGAGAATCCCCATGGGCAGAGGAGCCTGATGGGCTACACTCCATGGGGTCACAAAAAGTCAGACACGACTGAGTGATTAATTACAGCATATAGCTATATAATTACAAAATTTACTTTCATATTTATACTGATTCATCCTTATTGTTACTAATCTGCCTTTATATCAAGCATATATAAATTTGGGCCATGAAACCCATTCTAATTGAACAATTTCCATCCTGTAAAAGTGAATTAAATTCTATTCACTACCATCCATTGCCTATTTTCAAGCCATCAGAGTTTCATTTTAACTATTCAAAAGAAGACACATCCCAGTTTTTATTATTTTAATGCACAGTTTAGGGAAAATGACTATGTGAAAAATCACAAAAGAATAAAAAGAAAATAGAATATACTGCATTCACCTTTATTCAACATTTCTTATCCTGAAGGCATGGATAAATATCTCACTATCAAGATTCTTTGATTTAACATATATCAAAAGTCAAAAACCTTTACCTCTCAACATACTCTGCATTCACATAGTTCCCTTCAATGCTGTTTGCAATCTAATTCATTTGTTTTTATTTCCTATTTCTCCTTTTATCAAACACGGATTTTATGATTAATACCCTGGAAAAGGCCAGAAGATATATTTAAGAAATAGAGAAAAGTGTGACTATTTCTTCACTGATGAAAAAGCGTTATAGGGTAACAACCCTGAGAGTGCCAGAATTTCAGAACTCAGGGCAAAATTACTGTAACCTCACATTAGCTCTCTGGCTGGGGACGATTTATGGATTGTTATGGCATATTACACACAGGGTGGATGAGACCTGCACAAAGGAGTGTCTCAATGAAAATAAAGCATTTTTAAATGTGAAGTCTGACAATCCAAATCAAGATAAGCAAACCTAAAGAGAGTCATTCAACACAACACTAAATATAGCCATGAATCAGTCTTACCCCTGGACTCCATAAATCAGATGATCATCATTGCCTTCTTCTTGAGGACACTTAGACATAAACCAAAAGGAACAATGGTGATCATTTCCTCTGGGAATCCCTCAATAGCCTGTGTGTGCTTCTTGTCCAATTTTTTTGTATATCCTTAATTACAAATAAGCACCATTTACCTCAGAGAGAATAATTCTGTATGAGTGGAAGAGAAGAAAAGGTATAGCTATTTTTTTCAACTTCCAGACTAAATGCTAAAATGCTACGTTGCATAGTCAGTTCCTATTTCCATTCTTAACATCTGTGGTAACTTCAATTCACTGGGGGCTTCCCTGGTGGTGCTAGCGGTAAAGAACCTACCTGCCAAGGAAAGAGACATAGAGACATGGGTTTGATCCCTAGGTCGAGAAGACTCCTTGGAGGCAGGCATGGCAACCCACTCCAGTATTATTGCCTGGAGAATTCCGTGGATAGAGGAGCCTGGCACAAAGTCAGACACGACTGAAGCTACTTAGCACACACACAAATACACTGTATCAAATTGGGTTTTCATCCCCAAAGACTAGGGTATTCCTTGCTCTTTATTTATTTATTTTTAATTTTTAAAAGATTTTAAAAATGTGGATCATTTTAAAAGTCTTTTATTGAATTTGTTACAATGTTGCTTCTGTTTTATGTTTGGTTTTTTGGCTGTAAGGCATATGGGATCTTAGCTTCCTAAGCAGGGATTGAACCCACACTCCCTGCATTAGAAGGTGAAGTCTTAACCACTGGACCACCACCGAAGTCCCTTCCTTTGCTTTTTATATGTCTCCATTCTACCCAGCGTCAAAGCTGTATAGTGTCACCCTGTTTATTTAACTGATATCCAGTGTACATCATGTGAAATGCCGGGTTGGATAAAGCACAAGCTGGAATCAAGATTGAAGGGAGAAATATCACTAACCTCAAATATGCAGATGACACCATGTTTATGGCAGAAAGTGAAGAGGAGCTAAAGATCCTCTTTATGAAAGTGAAAAAGGAGATTGAGAAAGCTTGCTTAAAACTCAAAATTCAAGAAACTGAGGTCATGGCATCAAGTGCCATCACTTTATGGCAAACAGATGGTCAAACAATAGAAATAGTAACAGACTTTGTTTTCTTGGGTTCCAAAATCCCTGGGGATGGTGACTGCAGCCATGAAAATAAAAAACATTTGCTCTTTGGAAGAAAAGCTGTGACAAACTAGACAGCATATTAAAAAATAGAGACATCACTTTGCTGACAAAGGTCTGTATAATCAAAGCTATGGCTTTTCTAGTAGTCATGTATGGATGTGAGAGTTGGACCATAAAGAAGGCTGAGCACTGAAGAATTTATGCTTTCGAATTGTAGTGCTGGAAAAGACTCTTGTGAGTCCCTTAGACAGCAAGGAGATCGAACCAGTCAATCCTAAAGGAAATGAAGCCTTAATATTCATTATAAGGACTTATGCTGAAGCTGAAGTTCCAATAATTTCACCACCTGATGTGAAGAGCTGTCTAATTGGGAAAGACTCCAATGCTGGGAAAGATTGCGGCCAAGTAGGAGAAGGTGGCTACATCTGGATGGCATCATTGACTCAATGAACATGAGTTTGAGCAAACTTCAGGAGTTGGTGAAAGACAGGGAAGCCTGGTGTGTTTTAGTCCATGGGGTTGCAATGAGTCAGACATGACTGAGTGACTGAACAACAAATTCTACCCAACACATTCAGTTCAGTTTAGTCACTCAGTCATGTCCGACTCTTTGCGACTCCATGGACTGCAGCATGCCAGGCTTCCCTGTCCATCAGCAACTCCCAGAGCTTGTTCAAACTCATGTTCATCAAGTAGGTGATGCCTACTTGTCATCTCATACTCTGTCATCCCCCTCTTCTTCTGCCTTCAATCTTTTCCAGCATCAGAGTCTTTTCAAATGAGTCAATTCTTCTCACCAGGTGGCCCAAGTATTGCCGTTTCAGCTTCAGCATCAGTCCTTCCAATGAATATTCAGGACTGACTTCCTTTAGAACTGACTGGTAGGTCTCCTTGATGTCCAAGGGGTTCTCGAGAGTCTTGTCCAACACCACAGTTCAAAGCATCAATTCTTTGGTGCTCAGCTTTCTTTATGGTCCAACTCTCACACCCACACATGACTACTGGAGAAACAATGAATAGATAGACTTTTGTTGGTAAAGTAATATCTCTGCTTTTTAATATGTTGTCTAGGTTGGTCATAGCTTTTCTTCCAAGGAGTAAGTGTCTTTTAATTTCATGGCTGCATTCACCATCCCCAGTGATTTTGGAGCCCAAGAAAATAAAGTCTGTCTTTATGTCCATTGTTTCCCCACCTATTTGCCCTGAAGTGATGGGACAAGATGCCATGATCTTAGTTATCTGAATGTTGAGTTTTAAGCCAGTTTTCTGACTCTCCTCTTTCACTTTCATCAAGAGGCTCTTTAGTTCTTCACTTTCTGCCATAAGTGTGGTGTAATCTGCAAATCTGAGGTTATTGATATTTCTCCCAGCAATCTTTATTCTAGCTTGTGCTTCATATAGCCTGGCATTTATCATGAATTACTCTGCATATAAGGTAAATAAGCAGGTGACAAATACACCCTTGACTTACTCCTTTCCCAATTTGGAACCAGACCGTTTTTCCATGTCTGGTTCTAACTGTTGCTTCTTTGCCTGCATAGATTTCTAAGGAGGCAGGTAAGATGGTCTGGTATTCCCATCACTTTAAAAATGTTCTACAATTTGTTGTGATTCACACACTCAAAGGCTTTGGTGTAGTCAATAAAGCAGAAGTTGACATTTTTCTGGAACTCTCTTGCTTTTTCGATAATCCAACAGATGTGGGAATTTGACTTCTGATTCCTCTACTTTTTTCCTAAATCCAGCTTTAATATCTAGAAGTTTTTCGGTCACGTACTGTTTAAACCTGGCTTGGATAATTTTGAGCATTACTTTGCTAGCGTGTGAGATGAGTGCAATTGTGCGGTAGCTTGAGCATTCTTTGGCATTGCCTTTCTTTGGGATTGGGATGAAAACTGACCTTTTCCAGTCCTGTGGCCACTGCTAAATGATCACTGGTGAGTGATTGCACCATCGTGGTTATCCGGGTCGTTAAGATCTTTTTTGTACTCAACATATTACAAATTAAATTGACTTAATATCTAAGAAATTATTGAGAACCAAAGGGAGGTGGGATGACACAGGGTGAGGAGGTGAAGGATGCAGCTGCTAGGGCATTTATACATGCATTCAGTCTGATCTGCTTAGTTATCCTACAGACCACAAGCAGGCTAAGACGTACCTACATTAAGGTAAGGTAAATACCTACCTTAGATTAGTTTTCCACCTAGCATAAGATACAGATCTACAACCAGAGTCTTAAACCACTAGTGATCTTTCCTTTGTGCCCACTTAAACTTTATTGAATGATCAATAAATATTTGCCCATACTAAAACCATCTATATGCAAGGTATAGTATTAAGTCCCCAAGAAGTACAAAGATGCATTCTAGTATTTCTCTGTTATTAGTATCTTCAAAATGGCAGAGAAGAGTAAAGAAACCAATACATACCTGTGGAGATGATACAAGGTAAAAAAGACTTGCTCAATAAGAAACCCCATGTGGCTAAACAGTACCTGTTGCCAAGGAAATAATGCAAACAATGCTAGATGATGTCCTTTTAAACTTTATAAAAGGTCATAAGAAAAAGTGTCATTTCAATAATTATGTTTTAAGGAGAGAGCATTGTAGATATTGTCCCCTTCCTATATCTCTTTTTATTTATATCATACTCAATAAGAGGAGGAATTTCATATAAACCCATAATTTCTCTGGATCTCAATCAGTTCATGAATTAAATCTGGATGGTCATGCTTTGCCTCCCTGAAACAAATAGTTCTTTGAAATTCTTATTGATTAATTTGATCATAGAGGTATTGTAGACATTCTCTGATTTGGATAGTGATAGCAAATGTCCAGGAAGACTGTGGCTATGACTTTGAGTTTTAGATCATAGACATCATCTCCAAATGGACAGGAGTAGTGGGACTCAGGGGTTCTGCTTCTCTTTGATTTAACAGTGCAAGGGAAACAACAACCAGACCATCTGAGTTGCAAACTGTTTATACTTCCCAAGTTATCATTGATTTGGATATCATACTATTTTGGAAGAAGTTTAGAACTCTGTAGTTTGGAAGCATAGAAAATCTCATACTATTTTGGCATTTTTGAATGGAAGCCTCTCATCTACCACTCACTTACTGTTCTTTTTCTAGGAAAAAAAAGAGTATTTTTTGTTTCTTTGTAATTTTTTTCCAAACTCTTCCTACCCATGAATTCATATCCATCTCTTTTCTACATAACTGTTTAGAACCACCTGAATGTCTCAATTAGGAAGGCAGTGTTGAAATAAAGAAATAAAGAATATGCACTCCAAATAAATGGGTAGGTTAAGTATATAAACTAAAGCTTCTTTTATTCCCAAAACAGGGGGAAAAATTGAGACTAGCCTTCTCAAAGTCTCCATCAAGATAAATTTTAACAAAAAAAAAATGCTTTTCAACTAGTCTTATTAAATTGCAACTGTTAAATGTAATAAGAGAAAATTAAAAGGACAAAGCTCATAAATTAAAGAGATACAAATTTCCCTTTGTTTAAAAAACTGAAGTGAATTGGAAAGAAGTCCCTCATTTTGCTTTCCAAAATGCCATCATAGTGAATAGTCAGTGGGTTGGAATATTATTTCTGTTACACTGTGTTACTTTTGTGGTTTTAGAGAACATACCCTTGGCAAATCATAAATGTTTTAGATTCATTATTAAAAAGAACAAAAATGGAAAGGAAAAGAAAATCCACACTCACACCCACCAATTATGATAGCCCACTACTAGGTTTCTGATTTTACTCATTTTATTAGATTCCCCAGGGTTTGAAAAGTGCCTTCTAGTCTAAATAAGGGCTGAAATCCTAGATGGACATTATGTGTGTGTGTGTGTGTGTGTGTGTGTGTTAGTCACTCAATCGTGTCCGACTCTTTGCCACACTATGGAGTGTAGCCCACCAGGCTTCTCCATCCATAGGATTTTCTAGCAAGAATACTGGAGTGGGTTGCATTTCCTTCTTCCAAGGATCTTTGGGATTTAACCCAAGTTTCCTGCATTGTAGGCAGATTCTTTACCACTAAGCCACTGGGGAAGCTCCCAAAATAAGGTTATTCAAGTTCCACTCTAGTGGGGGCTTCCCTGGTAGCTCAGTTGGTTAAAAAAGTGCCTGCAGTGTGGGAGATCAGGGATCAATCCCTGGGTCAGGAAGATCCCCTGGAGAAGGAAATGACAACCCACTCCAGTATTCTTGCCTGGAGAACCCCATGGACAGAGGAGACTGGCAGGCTACAGTCCATGGGGTTGCAAGAGTCAGATACGACTTAGTGACCAAACCACCACCACCAAATTCCATTTATTGATTATGTAGAATCATAATCAACCAGACTGGCTGAGGTTTTGCTTGTTTGTTTTTGAAACTCTTTGAATTTCCTGACAGGGATGTCATTTCAAAAAGCCTTCAGACAGGGTAATTTGGAGCGAGGATATATTTCATTCAGACATCCTTTATTCACAAGAGCCTAGGAAATAGGCCAAGTAAATTAATATATCTTAGATAAAAAGTGTCTAGGACTTAATTTAAATAAAGCCCAAATGATTAATTAATTAAATCATTAAACAGAGCTCATTTGATCTATTTTGCATGATAACATGCTTTGGAAATAGTCATTAGAAAATCCTGTAAATGATGTTCAACCCAAGGGTGAAGTGGAATGGGGGTAACTAATGGATAGAGATAATAAACTAGCATTTACCGAGTGCTTCTTATAAGCCAAGTACTCTTCCATGTCTTACTCTTACATGTATCTTCCTATTTATTCCAGATAACAATGCTCTGATGTAGGTATTACTATTGTCAGTAGTTTATATAAGGAAAATGAGGGCAAAGAAAAGTGAGAAAATTTGCTCAAGCTCTCATATTTGGTAATTAGTGTAGTCTGAATTCAGGTTTGTAGTCTGCCAGGCAATCTGGTTTCGGGGGCCCATGCTCTTAATTACCACCCCGAGCGAAGAAGGGAGGCAAAATTAAATCAATGCATACTGGCAGGTTAGTACTTATGGATTTGATATTTGTCTCCCACTGAAGAACTCCCCTGAAGATCTCTTCTTAAGGGTAATTTGCAATTTTACTGGGATGGAAATATGAATGATGCTTCTTATCAGGTTGGCAGGTATGATCCTTCACTGAGCAAATTAGTGAACTTAACCGAATACCCTCCTCCATGACTGAACGGATATTCCACTGCCCCTCATGCTTCAGATGTGTAAGCATCATGAAGGGATAAAAAAGGATAGTTTGGGTTTTACAAGAATATTCATTTCTTTGGCTGTATTGTGTTTACTTGGCATACAGGATCTTCATTGCTTCGTGTGGCATCCTTCCTTGCAGGGCACAGACGTGGGCTCAGTAGTTGCAGCACATGGGGTCTTAGTTCCCCAACCAGGTATCAAACATGCATCCCCTGCACTGCAAGGTGGATTTTTAACCACTGAACCACCAGGGAAGTCCCTGGATGATTTGTTTTTTAAAAAATAGAAATAAGATTATATATCCAGGTCCAAGCTTAGAATAGGCCTAAAATGTTTGCTCAGTGTTATCAAGACAGAAATTGAGGTGGAATCTTTAGTTTAATTTGAGGTGTCTTTGAAAACTCTTTATCAGATCATGAAAGCAGAATCTTCAACAATTAGGCCCTGGAGACATGGTACACCTCTTTGTAAAATGATGACAAGGAGAGTCAGGTGTCCCAGTCTCAGAATGAAACCTAAAAGCTTGGTTCAAGAATAATTCTTGAAAACCATAGAAAAATTGAGAAGGTGAAAAAGAAGTGTTAAGAAGACTCATCCCAAAGTAAAATTGGACTCTGATTTCAGTAAAGTTTGGGGACAGCTCCATTATATTAAAAACATATCTCTCCCTTCTCTTTTCTGTGATGATTATTGTTAAAAATGAAATTTTTTCTTTTTGGCCAAGTAATTTTCCAAGTATCTAATTGGACTGGTACTTTGTTCACTAACTTTTGCTTTTCCTGGTTAGGTGAGGTAAAAAACCTGATTTTGAACAAATTTCATGGCCACATTCGGGAAAGCTATAGAACTGTGTGTTCTACAGGTAGGTGTTTAAAAGAAAGCTGGGGATAAAACAATGAAAATTGCAGAAATGATAAATAAGAATAATCTTTCAAGTGGATGGCCTGAAGTTTATGCAACTGCCCTGAATGGTCACTGGCTAGGGATGCTTGGGTGAAAATGCTGCCTAGCTTATCACTAGAGATTTTAAAAAACTAGGGGATGGGTGGCCAGCAGCGGCATCAGGAAGGAGGGTCCTAAGACACCTGTCCCTCTTCCGCACACTCACCTCTTTCCTGTGGCTGTGGTCCTACCCGACCCAGCCTTCACTCTGCCATACTCTCCTTTTGACTTGCCACTGGCCTAATTCTCTCATCTTCAAGGTCAAGGTCGCCTCCCAGAATGCACATGAAATCCGATTGCTGCTGCCCACACAGCCATCTTCTCTCTTTTTCTCCTTAATGATACTGGCTGCATAATTATCACCTTATTATATGTTCTACTGCTCTCTAATCATTTAATGTGCATCTCTAGCTAGATTATAAATTTATAATCTGAAATATTTTAGGGAAAATTCAGAGTATTAACAAAGAAGAAACCAAGAGAAAGAAAGAAAAGAAGGGAGGAAGAGAGAGAGGGAAGGGAGATGCAGGTGGCAAAATAAGAGAGAGAAAGAAGAAGGAAAAGAAAGAAGGAAGGAGGAAATGGGATTATAACAACTTTAATGCCACAACATATCTTACAGTCCACAAAAGCACAAAGCTAGTGTTGGTTGTATCAGGGGACAACCAATTACTGGTGACTGATGTTTTGCTTTTGCATCCTCCTTTAAACAGCTTGTCTTGAAAACCCCCATTCCCCCTCCCCACCTTCTTGCATTTCTACTGTAGCTTATATTAAAAAAAAAAAAAAAAAGCCAATTATTTCAATGTGCCCAGGGGAATGGGAGGAGGGGCTAAACCCTGCATAAGTCTGAGAAGTAATTAATGCATTGAAAGAAAAAGCAGGAGAGAAGTGATCGCCTTGGGAACAAGACAGCATCCAGGCAAGGGAACATACTTTTATCCAAAATACAAAGTAGATCAAAACACCAAGACCTAAAGATGTGAATGTGCTTACATTTATTAGAAAGCTGTATCTGAGAAAGATTAAGAATTATTTTCACTTGAAGCTACAGTATGAATTTCAGGTAATAGATATTTGTTCACTTTAGCTCACTGATGTTACAAAGCCAGAATTTCAAACTATATATATATATATATAAAGGCTTTTCTGGATTGTATTTTTTCAGGAGAGGAGTGGGTTTTTTTGCAGAGAAAATCTAGATGTGATCTTGAGCTCCCATGCCAGTCGTGGGCTGGGGTGCCTTCCATCACTTTCTTATCTTGCCCCTGACTCAGTCCCTGGGCCAGAGGAGCTGCCCCTCATGGGCTGTGTTTCCCAGGCTTCCACTGCCACCGTGTCTCACTGGGTTGACCTAAGGACAGATGGGATGATGGGAAGGAAGGAATAAAGGGGTTCCTTTTGCCTTCTGCTGGCACGTGCCTCAGGGCCAGTCTCCACTGCCGGGGGCTGCTGCAGGCTCCTGCTGAGGCCAGAGGGGACATCCACCTTCCTCTTAGACCTCTCTGCCCTTCAGGACCTGTGCAACAAGCTCTCTGCCCCTGAATCAAACATCCTCATTCTGTCTTTCTGGCTAAATTTTGCCTGATCCAAATTTCACAATGTTGGTTCTAATGTTAGACCATTTCTAAGAAAAGAGTCTTCTGATGATAACAAAAGAATGAATGCTAAACTATATATGTCTTTATTTTAATTTTTATTTTATATTTTCAGTTATGACTTTTCTCTATCTTTAAAAATACATTCCAAGGTATAATTGACTGTTCCTGTGAAATTATCTTGTTAACAATTTCCATTTCAAGGTTAGGTTGGGTGCATGCAGACAGCAGGGTGCTAATTCCTCAATTATGACATTTGCCATAGTTTACATTACAGTTTAAAGAATCAGCCTGAAATGTGGGAGATCTGGGTTCAATTCCTGGGTTGGAAAGATCCCTTGGAGAAGGGAAAGTCTACCCATTCCAGTATTCTGGCCTAGAGCATTCCATGGATTGTATAGTCCACGGGATTGCCAAGAGTCAGACACAACTGAGTGACTTTCACTTTCAGATTACACTTTAATTTTTATTATCTTCTTTCATGCCTGACTCTTAACTGGATTGTAAGTAGAGGACAGGAGGAACCAGGTCTCAATCTAATGATAAGTCTCAAAAAAATAGAATAGTATTGTTCACATAGTAAAGTTTTACTAAATGTTTGTAGAATTAATAGTGGTATAGAGGAAATAGATGGTAAGATTCTACAGATATGTGGTTCTGTTTTCTTCAAGATTTCAGGTTTACATAAGAATTTATCCCCCAATTCCTTCAGCTGGATATGTATAACCTTTCTCGGTGATGCAAATTTAACTTGATATTCATCGCTTGATAAGGCATATGATGCGTTCTGTAGAGATGGAAACTTCTGCTTTTTATACAGATACTAAGCACAGATAAAAAGCTCCAAGCCAGATACCAAGTCAAACAGTGGTTGCCTCAAGGCTTTTTGATTTGGGTTTGATGTTTCCATCTCAAATATGTTTCAACATCATCATTTTGTGTGATTTAAGTCTCTTTAATGATCTTAGTTGGGAATACCCAGAAGCAAACCCCAAAACAAGGATCCAAGTAACAAGTAGCAATTAATTTGTTCAAGAGGTGATTTCATGAAGCAAACTGGTAAGGACTGGAGAAAAGAGACAGGGAAAAGAAGACAGTCAAAGAGGCTGTGTTAATAAACCAGGTTCCACGGTGAGTGATTAGAATGCTGTTCTGCGGGGGAACTTGTAGTGAGCCTTGGGGCAAGAAGTTGAGGTGTGTTTCCATCAACTCTGGTCCATCAGTGACTAAGAGCAGTTCCCAGGGCTTTAAATCCATCACCTTCTGGCCAATCCCATGTACAGGCTATACATTCACCCAGGGGCAGACAAAGCCTGTAGACCAAGAATGGCAGGCTCTTGAGATGTAAAACCATCAATAAATATAGGAAAGTAAATGTCAAGCAAGGAGGAATTGACAGGGTAAATTGACAGACTCTTCTAATATAGAATATTATATTATACATGTTCAACATCCAGTAAGAGGTATCCCATATGCATGGGTTTGTGTCTGTATGGCTATGCATGGAAATGCTAGGGAGTATGTATGCATTTTTATTTTTCAGCTTAAAAAGATCTTCTATATTGAAAAGATAAGGTAAGATGAGGAATGTCTATAATTGCATCCTTCTTTTAATGCCCCAAACCTTTTTTATCTGATTCTTTGAAAATACACTTCTCGCTTGCCATCTTGTGTTGCTGACCCAAGTAAGCATACGTAAGTGAGTTTCCTTGCACATAAAAGTGCTTCTATCCTACGGTTTTATATCCCACAGGATGTAACAGTGTTGAATGCACTAGAGGCTCTATATATAGTTGGTGAGTGAAAGATGTGGTAGACTAGGCCTTGGTTTGACAAATGTTTTTTTCTCCCTCTAACTGCAAGGGAGATGTTACTGTGCCCCATTGATGCTGAGCTTGGCAATGAGATGTCTTAGGCCACATCATGGGCAGGGTGTTGCCCCATCACTTGACATAGGGTTCAACCAGGTGACTTGCTTTGCTAAATGGCATGTTAGTACATTTGACACAGGCAGATGCCTGAAGTGTGCCTCCTGTCTAGAGTCAGCCTTCTGTGATTCTGCATTTCTACCTGAAACATTGTTGTTTAGTCACTAAGTCGTGTCCGACTCTAGTCGTGTCCGACTCTAAGTCGTGTCCAACCCTGTGGACTGTAGCCCTTCAGACTCCTCTGTCCATGGGATCTCCCAGGCTACCTGAAATGTAGCTCCTGCTTTAATGAGGATGAAAAACACTCAGGGTGGACCTATATCTACCATACAGTTTTGAGCCAAGCCCATTTAAGTCAGTTCTTGTTGAGGCTACCAAGAGATAACATGAACTGGAATAAATGGTTTTTTAAGCACTGAGTTTTGGGGTGATTTGTCACATAGCATTATTATGACAATAACTGACACAAAAACTAAGCAAGCAGATCCTTTAACTATTGGAATAGGACAATATTGGATATAATAGAGTTAGTTTTTATAAAGTATTAGACATACAAATGTAGAAATTGCTTTAGTATGCTAATATTTTCTCAATAATAATAGTTGATTTAAACCTTTTTAGAAAAGCATAGTGAAAAACAACACAAACTAGAATTCATTCTTTAATAGTAGTAAAAAAGGGTTATACAGCACACACATGTGACATGCAAAAACACAACATGAAACATTTCCTCCAAGTCTAATCTTTCAATTCTCATCAAATAGTTTTACAAAGATCTTTACTAATCACCTTAAGCTAAAGTCACCCAACTTCATTTTTCCTATCATTATGTCTAACCCCCTCTTTTCTATATAGAATGCATTACATTTCAAAGTTTTCTTATTTATTTGTTTATTATCTGTGTCTTCCACTGGAATGTCTCATTAAGAAAAAGGTTTTGTCCAGCATGGACCTACTGTCTAGCACATGGAACTCTATTCAATATTATGTGGCAATCTGGATGGGAGGGGAGTTTGGGTGAGAATGAATACATCTATATGTATGGCTGAGTCACTTTGCTGTTTATCTGAAACTATCACAACTTTGCTTGTTAATCGGCTATGCCCCAATACAAAAGAAAAAGTTTAAAATAAATAAAAATTAGTAATAGAAGTGCAAAACAAAGCTTTTGTCTCTTTTTCTCATTTTTGTGTCCTAGAATCTACAGATGGCATTTGGTACAGGATACCCAATAAATAGTTGTTTAAAAAGTGGGCATCTGATGCTGGGAGGGATTAGGGGCAGGAGGAGAAGGGAATGACAGAGGATGAGATGGCTGGATGGCATCACTGACTCGATGGACGTGAGTCTGAGTGAACTCCAGGAGTTGGTGATGGACAGGGAGGCCTGGCGTGCTGCAGTTCATGGGGTTGCAAAGAGTCGGATATGACTGAGCAACTGAACTGAGCTGAACTGAATGACCACTAATAACAGATACTACTTTTCATAATATAGTTATTCCTGAGGCATTTTTGCTAACTTCAGTTTTGAATTTATGCTCTTCATCAATTTCATAAAAATGCCAGCCTTCATAATAAGGTGGTGTTGAGTGCTTGAATAGTTTTAGATGTATTAGATTGGATTTTTGAACAGAGAGCTTTTTTCCCTTAGATTACAGTGAAATGTGTGCAGTGGTTTCAGGTATCTGTCCTTCATCTAAGCGGAACAACACCCAAATGATGGGGAAATTACCCACAAGCACACTTAGCCTTTATTGGATTTTTCTGATCTTGTTATTCATTTCCTCTGGCAGCCAGCTTCAGAACAAGCAAGGGAACACTATATTCCAAACTGCATTTTTAAAATGTGAATATTGTGCCTGTTACTTTATGTTTTATGCATTGTTTGCAAACAGGAAACACAGTCACTTCATATTTTATGGATTTGTTTTGAAAAATGATTTGAAAGAAAGTTCAATATCAGGAGCATAGAACTTGGCTCTGGCTTTGCTGAATGTATGATTTTTCCCATGCTATCTATTTTCTTTAAAAAAGGATAATTTAAAGCAATACCTTGCCCTTTGGCCTCATTACTATAATCGGGTGAGAACTAGCCTTGAAATGTATATACTTAATAAATATGTACTTACCCAATAAGCTGTAAAAAGCACTGAATGGGCCTTGAATTCAAGAAGTACCATATGTTTTTCAAAATATATCAAGGTCAAATTTGTTTACCTGATAACATGTAAAAGGAATTCTTGGCATAAGTTATATACTGTCATATACTTGCAGATTTAGGACCAAGTTGACCAAACATTCTACCAGAAATGTCACTAAGCTAAAAGGGAATCTTTTGGCTATGGGATATATTTTATTTCCAAATGCAGTTTTCTTTTTTGCCTGTGTTACTGAAATCTTGGTACATCTTTTCAATTGTAGCTTATCTCCCATGATAGGTTATTTCTATTGCTGTACATTTCAACTCAAAGTATGTCTTTCCCTATCCACATCTCTTATATTGTTCCCATGGTTCCTGTCACAGTTATATTCCCCATTTTCTTTCCTTTATAACATTTACTGCTCTCAGACCCCTTTATTGTTCACTTACTTGCTTGCTGTTTTGGTTGTTTATATCTTCTCTAGAAAGGAAGTTAACAGAAGCAGAACTTGGTCTATATTTTCATCTTTGTGTCTGCAGCTTCTGGAACGTCATGTGATCCATAAAACAATACCCAATAAAAATCAAGGAATTCTTACAATCCAACAATAAAAAGGCAAATAAATCCAATTAAAGATGTGCAAAGGAATTGAACAGACAATTCAGTGAAGAATGTCCACACGGCCAATAAGAACACAGAAAGATGCTCAGGATCACCAGTCATTTAAGAAAGGCAAATCAAAATAATGTGATACCATTTCACACTCTCTAGAATGGCTATAATCAAAGAACACATCATAATTAGTGTTAAAGATGTGAATAAATGGGGACATTTTACTTTGTGGTAAAAATGTAAAATGGTGCAGTCATTTCGGAAAAGTTTGTTAATTCATCAAAACTTTAAAGTTAGTACATGAGCCAATATTTCTCTTCTAAACTCAAGAGAACTGAAAATTTATATTCACACAAAATTTATTCATGAATGTTCATAGCAGCATACTTATAATAACCAAAAAGGGAAATAATCTAAATGCCCATCAATTGAAGCATGGATAAATAAAATGTGATATGCCCATAAAATGGACTATCATTTGGCCATAACAAGGGAATAAAACACTGACACATAGTACAACATGGATGAAGCTTGATAATATAACATTAAGTAAAATAAGTCAGACCCAAATGATCGCATATTGCGTAATTCCATTTATGTGAAATGTCCAGAATAAGCAAATACATAAATGCAGAGACTAAGCTAATGATTACCAGGGATTAGAGGAGTGACAGAATGTGAATGACTGTTAAAGGATATGGAGATTCTTTTAGGGATGATGAAAAATTTCTGGAATTAGTAATGATGACTGTAAAACTTTGTGAATCTACCAGCAAATACTGAACTGTACCTCTTAAAATGAATTTTATAGTATTAAATTATATCTTAATTGTGGGATAAAGTCATTGAAAATAACTACCATTTGTGGATGCTTATATACCAGGTATTGTGCTGAAGGCTTACATGCAGCATGAATTTTTACCCATTCACAACCCTATAAGGAAGAGTCTGTTAGTATGCTCATTTTACAGATGAGGAAACTGGAAGTTAGAAAAATTAGATGATTTCTTCAGGGCCACAGAACTAAGCAGCGGTGGAATTGGGAATATCAGGGAATACCTAGGCAGTGCATCTGGTTCCTGAGCTGGGTGATTGGACATACAGAAATAATATAGCCAGAAAGATGTATTTTTGATAATTGGTGTATATGCTTAAATTTTGCCTCAACTATCTTCAAAAGAGTAATTCTTTGACCTCTTTTGAATTCATGAGAATATTCAGTATTTATAAACTGACGACTAACTATAAATAGTGCAATTAGATATATTTAGACAATAGTTTCTGAAGCAAACAGAAATCACTTAAAGAAGCTTTAATGGTTTTCATGAAAAGTGAAGACTGGAGGTAGAAAGTTAATAATTTATAACATTATGATAATAAAATATCATTTATTTTGATATTTATTTGCAATTTATCATTTATAATAAAATGATAAAATTTGGTCACTAAAATCTAGAGAATTTTAACGGCCATTTTTATCTTCAAATTTAGAAAAGTGTTTACCTTGACAGAAATCATAAGACCTTGATTCTAGCACTGTCTTTGCAACCAATTAACCAGATGACCCAGGGCATGTCACCTAGCTTTTCTGGGCTTGTAACAGGAAGGATATAATCAGATGATCACATAGTTCTGATTTAGCTCTATTGCTCTTTAATTGTAGGAAATGTGTATCGCAGGACAACAAATATGCCTGTGCTTTCTTTATATCTTTAGTTTCAGGAGAGGATCTAGGTTGAAGGTCCTGTCTAAAGTTCACTCCTAACTTTTCAAGCTCCTCAGGAAGCCCAAGAGTATCTCCCAATCTGTCAGTTTCTTGTCCTTTAAATTGTATGAACTAGGGAAATTGCCTGCAAGGAGCTCAGACTCCCATGCCTGCTCTTTGGTTGCAGGAATTCCCAGAGAAGCCAGGGCTCTGGGGATCAGGGGATGGAGTCAGAATCCTGGGTATCATTTCAGACTCTTTCTTCATCCCCAAATTTGATGGTAACAGAGTTTCTGATGAGCTGGGAACTTCAATGTCGGATGTACATAAGTGAAACAGTATTGAAATGTAGAGGTTGATAGTTATGGGGGGATTTATATAAGGAATTCAGGGCTATGGGGGAGGGGAAAGCCAAGAGTCCCTTCCTCCTCCCTTTAAGCTCAAAAATTTGAGAATATGATTGGATGGGAAAATGACCTGACATGACAAAAACCCCAGAGCCAACTAATTCAATGAGGAACTTATGAAAAGAGCATCAGGAAATTACAAAATATGGTTGAACAACTTCATGCACAAAAAGAGGTATTGAGCATTTCCAGGGTTTTGCTAAGGTTCCTTGAGGTCCCTTTTACCCTCTCTGCTTCCCCATCCCTCAGTTCTGTGTGCCTTAAAACTCATACCTGCAGGCATCATTGCATGACTGCCCTTAGGATTCTGAAACTTCTTTGCCCACATCACCAGCAGAGATCAGGAAGTGCCTGGTAGTTTATTGCCCCTGGACTGGCACTTGGCCAATAAGTAGGAAAAACCAGCTCCCTTCCTTTGAGTCAAGGAAAACTCCAATGTGGAACTTGCACACCATAGCTTCCTGTAGGATCAGGCTGAGACTGGGGCTTTGCCTGAAACCATATCCTTACTTGGCTTCCTCCCTCTTCCCTACTTTACTCCATTGCAGCTTTTCCCTAGAAGAACTTTCTTAATGAATCACTTGGTCATGAATCATCACCTCAGGTTCAGCTTCTGTGAATCTTACCCAAGACATAACCATTGTACAGAAATGGTGGCTGTGGCTTCCTGAGACAGCAGAGAGTGGAAACTCTTCTATCTTACACTCTAGGACATTCCTACATCCCCAGGAAGAAACAGTGTGATTGGATCTGAATATTTAATGTTGGGAGCCTCCAACAATTCTTTCAGTTACACCCCTCACTGAGCAAATTACTGTTAGGATTGGTGGAGGACTGGGGAAAAAACACTGTAACCACAGCAGAAGTTTGCATTGACAGTTGAGGCAGACAGAACAAATGCTTACATGTGCTTTGGATATAATAGTGGTCACAGAAAGGTGACATGTTCTGCAGCCATGGGGGCAGGATAATCTTGACTAAGTTTCTTGACTTGATTTTGTCTGCAATATCCAAGTGCCTAGCTCTAGAGCTCAGTGGTGTAATATATCCTCCTAGACAATACTAGGTGATCCAGCTTCTCATAATGGTACCACAGTCTTTCAAATTCAAGGAGAGATGCATAAGGATGCTCCCCAAAATATTTGGACCTATCAGCAAATGGACAATTTAGAAAGAAGCATTAGACCTCCCATGAGAAAAACCAAGGTGAGGCTGAGATATTGCTCTTTAAAGTTTCAATTAGCAAAACAGGGAAACACTGTAACCAATCAGTGAATCACACTAATCCATGCCAGTTCTGCTTTCTGGACTCCATCTAATTTCTTTTCCCCGTTTCTCCACCTCTGTCTGATCAGAAAGTCAGTTAATCATCATTCCTATCTGGACCAGTGTAGCTATCTTCATTAGTCTACCTACCTTCAGTTTTGGTCCCCTCCGATCCATTCTTTATACTCTAAGTATAATCATCTCTTTAGAAGGCCCTTAAGATCTTCACAAAGTGTCGGACTTAGCAACTGAACAACAACAATAAGATCTTCCAATGCCCTAAGACTCATGTCTCTCCACTATCTTCAGCATAAAGTTGCGACTCCCTAGCATGGATGTGAAGCCTTTTCACGATCTGGCCTCTGCCCACACTTTCAGGTCCGCCTCACATCCTTTTCTCCTTGTATTTTATACTTCATCCATTCCTCACCCATACTTCTCAATCTGGCTCATTCTCCCTATAAACTTGGTTTGGACAGCTCTCTGCACCTAGCTTTGTCCCATTCCCTGCAACATCATGCAGTTTTTAGCTGTCTCCATCTTCCCTCCTGGTTCATAGATCAGCCACACTCACCCTCTGGGAGGCACCCTGAAAACAGTGCTGATATCCACATCACAGAGCTGATCAAAGAGCTTGGATCTGAGATGACGGCTTCCCCTAATTCAGAGAATTCAGACTATGCAAGATGAGATCAGTTAACTGGTACACTTTTCTTTTGTGATAGGTACCTATACATTTGACTACACCTCTTCTACCCACAGCTTCTTTCCATGGACTGCAGACATATACTTATAGAACAGCAAGACTGTAACAATGCCCAAACTCAACATTAAATTTTTTACTTCCTGCCCCAGCCCACCCTTCCAAACACTCCTCCAATTCCTTGGATTCTTACAGTTTCTATTACTTCAGTGGTTGTTGATGATGATTATGGGGTTGATGATAGTGATTTGGCTGCAGCTAGTGAGGCTCATATATATAGAAACAGAAAAATCCTTGCAAATTAATCCCCAGAAAAGATCTGTTTTTCTTCTTTCTTTTCCCCCAACCCTTTCTCTACAGTATTGGTCCTGCTTATATCCTTTTCACAAAGCCCTGCAATAACCTGGCTCCTTCCACTTTTGGCTCTGGCTTTGTAGGGGGATTTATTATGAACTCTGGTTTAGAGACTTTTAACAGTCTGTAATCTTGGCCAGGCTCAAGCTAAGTCAGTCCTGAAAGCCTGCTAAATGAAGTGTGACCAACGCACACTCATTTAGTGGTGACTGGTGGCAGCTGGGACGATGATGTATCTATCTCAACAGCAGAAGAAGGACATTTATTTAACATTTTTCATCTTCTCTCTCCTCTCAACCTCATAATCCAACATCTAAAGGTCCCACTTCTCTGAGGCAATTATTCGAGCATATTCGAGCATAAATCCCCACATTCCCAGAACTGCCTACATAAAAGTGTCTTCAGGTGTGAATATGACAAAGCCAGGGATGCAAGTTGGTGTCATTTTGTTTCCTGCTAAGAGTGAGGCAGCATCACTGAGGCAAGACCCAGGGGAGCCCATTATCCCAGCCTGAAAGGACACAGAAAACTAAGCATCCTGTACTTCCTGCATTCATTATGGCTAAGATGAAAAACAGCATCTTTAGAATTATCATTCTTTTCAATTGCCCTAATGAAATCATGTACGCCCCTGTCCCTTCGGGGCTGGCTCGTTAACAATTCCTGCTTACATTTGCCCTTGAAAATTGAAAAGACCTGCTGTTAAAATACAGGGAAAAAACCCTCCTAAAGTTAAATCAGGACCCTCTGGTTCCCCTTTGCCCAGCAGTCTGTACTGGTATCTCTTTGTGGTTTTAGTTTGCATTTCCCTGATGACTAATGATATTGAGCATCTTTTCATGTGCTTATTGGCCATTTGCATATCTTCTTTAGTGAAGTCTCTGTTCACATTTTTGCCCATAATTTATTAGCTCATGTGTCTTCTTATTGTGTTATAGTGTTCTTTTTAAAAATATATTCTGGATACAAGTCCTTTGTCTGATATACATGTTCTAAAAGTATTTTGTCACTGTCACTTCCTTTTTTTTGCTTTCTTAATAAGGCCTTTTAAAGAGCTTTAAGAAAAAAATAGATGCAATTTAATTTACCCTGTTTTTCTCTAATGGTTCTTGCTTTTGTGTTGTAAGCAATCTTCGTTTAGCCCAAAATCACAAAGATATTTTCTAGTTTTAGTCTCAAAGTTTTATAGTTTTAAGTTTACTTTTATGGCAATAATCTATTTGGAGTTACTTTTTGTGCATAGTGTCAATAATGACCAGTGGGTTTGTTCTTGGTCCATGAATATCCAGTTTAGCATCATTTGTTGACTTTCTTTTAACTGCTCCATTATATTGTGCTGGTAATTTTGCCAGAAAACAATTGACTATAAAGATGTGATTTATATTTTATTCCAACAGTTTACAAGTCCATATTTTCACTAATACCAGTGTGTCTTAATCACTGAAATGTAGCTAGGCTGAATTTTGATACTTTACTTGGCATCCTGATCACTTCTCTTCAACTTTCTTTTATATATTTATCCCAATATTTTCATCCTCTCCTCTTCTGACTCTCCTGGGCAGGATCTATGATCTCCCCACCTCAAATATCAAAATTTACCTATATAATTGGAATTTTCTCTGGTTATATGCTCAGGATTGAGATTGCAGCATCCTATAGTAACTGAAAATGCTAATTCAAAAGGATACATGCACCTCAATGTTCATAGCAGCACTATTACAAGAACCAAAACATGGAAGCAACCTAAGTTTCCATTGACAGAAAATGTGGTACATATGCAAAATGGAATATTACTCAGCCATAAAAAATGAAATAATGCCATTCGTAGCAACAGGGATGGATCCAAAGATGTCATATTAAGTGAAGTTAGTCTGTCAAAGAAAGACAAGTATCATATGATATCACTTATTGGTGGAATCTAAAAAATTATACAAATGAACTTATTTAGAAAACAGAAATAGATTCACAGACATAGAAAGCAAATTTATGGTTACCAAAGAAGATGAAGGGGAGAGGTAAATTAGGAGTTTGGGATTAATGCATGTGTGCTACTATATATCAAATCAATAAACAGCAATTGCCTACTCTATCAACTTCCCAGGAGAAGGCAATGGCACCCCACTCCAGTACTCTTGCCTGGAAAATCCTATGGACAGAGGAGCCTAGTAGGCTGCAGTCAGACACGACTGAGCGACTTCACTTTCACTTCTCACTTTCATGCATTGGAGAAGGAACTGGCAACCCACTCCAGTGTTCTTGCCTGGAGAATCCCAGGGACGGGGGAGCCTGGTGGGCTGCCGTCCATGGGGTTGCACAGAGTCGGACACGACTGAAGCGACTTAGCAGCAGCAGCAGCAGCATGGACTTCCCAGGTGGCACTAGTGGTAAAGAGCCTGCCTGCTGATGCAGGAGACATAAGAGATGTGGGTTTGATCCCGGGGTCGGGAAGATCCCCTAAAGGAGGGCATGGCAACCCACTCCAGTATTATTGCCTGGAGAATTTCATGAAGAGGGAAGCCTGGCGGGTCATAAAGAGTTGGCTACGACTGAAACAACTTAGCACACACACCTGCACCTGATGTACAGCACAGGGAACCATACTCAGTATTTTGTAATAGCCTATAATGGAAGAGAATGTGAATAAAAAAAATATATATATGTATATGTGTGTGTGTAACTTAATCACTTTGCTCTATACTTGAAACTAACACAGCTTCCTTGGACTACTGGTGTCTTGAGAGAGGCTTTCAGATCATGCCTACACATTGTGCTTAAATAATATAGCTGTGCATGTTTCAGCTATATATTAAGATTGTAGTAACCCAAACATACAATAATTTCACAGACAGTATTACTGAGTCAAAGTGTAATTTATTTACCAAAAAAAAAAAAAAAAGAGTCCATTTAAAGAAAGTGTTAAATTGGTGATTTGATCATAATGATACACCATTTTTGTAAGTTGCCAAAGTTTGAGTAACACTGTGGTGTTGGAGAAGACTCTTGAGAGTCCCTTGGACTGCAAGGAGATCCAACCAGTCCATTCTAAAGGAGATCAGCCGTGGGATTTCTTTGAAGGGAATGATGCTGAAGTTGAAACTTCAGTACTTTGGCCACCTCATGCGAAGAGTTGACTCATTGGAAAGACTCTGATGCTGGGAAGGATTGGGGGCAGGAGGAGAAGGGGACGACCGAGGATGAGATGGCTGGATGGCATCACGGACTCGATGGACTCGATGGACTCGTTCTGAGTGAACTCTGGGAGTTGGTGATGGACAGGGAGGCCTGGCGTGCTGAGATTCATGGGGTCGCAAAGAGTCGGACACGACTGAGCGACTGAACTGAACTGAACTGAACCTAATGTGAAGCAGGTATACACCTGATCACTTGCCACGGGTAAGCGAGAAAGGGTGAGGTTAAGACGCCCTCCTTCCGCGTTTCTGGAAAGCGCATGTGCGCTGGGGGCACCCCTCCCCCTTTCCCTCATCTGGCTGGTGCACCCATTCTCCAACTGCTGCTCAGAGCTCACTGCTGCACCTCCTGTGAATTGCCACCCTTGCCCTTCTCCTACGCCAGGCCTATAAGATGAAACGATGTAAGAGCTCACATACGCACGCTTTTTGCTTCTGGCTAGGGCAGCCCTTTGGCTGATGCCCAATCCAGAGCCCCCTTGGGATCAGACTGAGGCTCGTCCCAACTCTACAGGACCCAGACCTATGCCTGACTTCTCTCTCTGCTTCCCTTTGTCTCTTACAGATTCCACTGGAGACGACTCCCTCAGGAAATCGCAAGTAAAGGAATCCCTGTTTCAAGTTCTTCTTCTAGGGAATTTGTTATGAGACACAAAGCTTAAGTAATTGCTTCTGGGAACACAGAAAAACAGACCAGATACATTTCTGGGTCTTTGTAAACTTCCTGATGTATTCCATTTTCATCCTTCCCTGTCTGGTCATGTGTGAGGGTCAGTGGATCCTTTAAAGCAGGGGTCCCCAGCCCCTGCCTGAACCATGGCTCACATTACCACCTGTACCATCCCCCCTCCCAGTCCACGGAAAAATTGTCTTTCACGAAACTGGTCCCTGGTGCCAAAGTTTAGGGACCTTCACTTTAAAGAGTAGCTGTCCAGAATGAAGGACTGATTGTACCCATGTATCACACCTAATGTGTGTTCCTTTGCCTCCATTTTATCTTTCTCTAGTCCAGTTTTTTTTTTTCCCCTTTTGGTCATATCCTACAGCACTTAGGATTTTGGTTCCCTGACCAGGAATTGAACCTGTGCCCCCAGCCTTGGGAGAACAGACGCAACCACTGGACCACTAGGGAAGTCTCTCTAGCCCAGTTCTGACAGGATAAATGCTATTGGGTCTTTTATGGCATAAGCCACCCCACTTTTTCTGCTTCCTTCCTACCCTACAGACAGCACACTAGATTGCTATTCATGAATACTCTTCCTGGATCATTAAATAATATGGAAAGAGGTTTCCCCCATGCAGGATGCTTTTAAAGTTAAACGAAAAGCTCCATTAAATACCCTCTTATCTTTGCAAGCTCGAGGCAGAAAGGCTTCTTTTTCACTCATTATAGCAATTATTTTCTTCCTTCCCTTAAATATATCTGGAGATTTCAAATCATGGAAGCAATTTAGTTATCAAAACTGCCATAATATAAAGATAATTTAAATTCAAACCAAATTGACTAAAAAATGATGGATAAAACAGCTTAGAAAAGTCTGTATCATGCGCTAGTCCAAGCAATCTTTATTTCCTTGTAAAGACTTATCTTCTACATCATTAAATTTTTATTCCTATCACTCCTGAGTTGTTTGACCTACAGGAATCTTTCATTGCCTCATATTATACTTTTAAAGTTTTGAAAAATTGTATTGAAGTGTAACGTGCATGCAATAAAATACACAAATCTTAGGTGTATCAGCTGATAAAATTCTCCATAAGCCTACCTAGGTGCAATTATCACACATTTAAGATACCGAATATTTCCAGCAATGGGAAAGCCTCTCTTGTCCTCTCTCACTCAGTAACCCCCACAAAATCCCCATTATTCCGGTGGCAGTTACCCCAGATTCACTGCTTTTCCTTCTGATTTATATAAATAAGGTGACAGCATAGGTGAACTTACACATCTGGCTTGTTTTCCTGAATGTTCTATCTGTGAGTGCTATACACATTGTGTGTTCCTTTCCATTGTTTAATATAGTCTATTGGTGAATATATCATTATATGATTGTCCATGGTATTGTTGATAAGTGTTGGGGGTTTTGTCATTTGGGACAGCTATAAATTGTTCTTAAGTAAGCATTTTTAAACATATATTTTGTTGGATATATGTACTCATTTTTGTTTGGCATATACTTAGAAGTGCCATAAAGAAACAAATGCTAAGTGTTAAAGGACATTGTCAAACAGTTTTTCCATAATGATCGTACAGATATACACTCCCTACAAGCAAAGTATGAATTCCAGTAGCTTTAAAATTGTCTTAGTATTGTCATTTTTTCCCATTCTAGTAGTTGGATAGTGGTGTTTTCTTGCATTATAATGATCATTTCCATGAAAACTAAATTACATACAGCAATCCTTCATAAAGTTTTGTGAAATTCTCAATCAAAACTTTGACTCTTTACAAGACAATAGAGTCATCTGTTTAAATATTTTGGATATGAGCCCTTGGTTGAATGTACATACTGAATTATCCTCCCAATCTATAATGGGCTTGAATAATCACTCACTTAGGAGTACATTTGAACAGAAATACTTTATTTTATTGGTTAAGTTTATAATTTGTTTCATTTATGATTGCTGCTTGATTTTTTTTTACTGTTAAAAAAAATCACTGCCTACCACAAGTGGCATATTTATGAAAATATGCTCCTATGTTTTCTCCTAGGGAAGTGCTGATATGGTAACCACTAGCCACATATGGGATCTAGAACTAGAAATGTGGAAGTCCGAACTGTGTTATACATATAGAACGTGGAATTTAAAGGTTAATTTTAAAAATAATGTAAGGACTTCCATGGCTGTCCACTAGTTAAGACTTTGCCTTCCAGCCTTGCAGGGGGTGTAAGTTCCATCTTTGGTCTAGGAGTTAAGATCCTGCATGCCTCATGGCCAAAAAATCAAAATCAAAATAGAAATAATATTGCAACAAATTAAACAAAGGCTTTAAAATGGTCCATATCAAAAAATACTTAAAAAAGTAAAATAGCTCATTAAGAATTTATATTGGCTACATGCTAAAATGATAATATTTTAGATGTATCAGGTTAAAAATACATGTTGAAATTAATTTCACTTGTTTCTTCTTAATATTTGTGCCATGCACAGTAATGGGCCATGCTGCAGTAGTCAAGACAGTGTGGTACTGTCATATGGATAGACATATAGATCAATTGAATAATAATGAGAGTGCAGAAAAAGCACTCAATTTGTTTTCAACAGGATGCCAGAGCAATTCCAAGGAGAAAAAATAGTTTTCTCAACAAATAGTGTTGGAAAACTAGATATTAACATGTAAAATGATGAAATTGGACCCTTTCCTCATATATAAAAATTAACTGAAAGTGAATCATAGACATAAATAGAAGAGCTAAAACCATAAAACCCTTAGCTGATTAGGTTTTCCTGAGGGAAGGTCTTGCCAAGATCAGAGGGCTCTGGTATATTTTAAAATAACTCCTTTTTCTCTGCCCCTACCAGAAGCACAAGGGCATTTTTCTCCAGTATTTACTTTGAGATCCTGGCAGAGCTCCCAGAGGCAAATCTCACAAAATTTCATTGCACCCCCTACCCACAAAATTCGGGCTTCCCTGGTGGGTCAGCTGGTAAAGAATCCACCTGCAATGTGGGAGACCTGGGTTCGATCGTGGGATTGGGAAGATCCCCTGGAGAAGGGAAAGACTACCCACTCCAGTATTCTGGCCTAGAGAGTTCCATGGACTGTATAGTCCACGGAGTCACAAAGAGTCTGACACGAGTGAGCAACTTTTTCGCTTGTTCACCCCCAAGACTGGGTCACCCTGGAATGTTTAACTCTCGGAATTGCCCACACCGAGCCTCCAGCAATTACTGACTGACCATTCAGTTTTCCCCATCCAGCGCTCATTGCTACGGAGGTTTCTACTCACAGGTCATTGCTCAGATTAGCCATGACTCCCTGTACTGGTCTGTCTCTTCAGTCTTCAGTTCAGTTCAGTTCAGTCGCTCAGTCGTGTCTGACTCTTTGCGACCCCATGAATCGCAGCACGCCAGGCCTCCCTGTCAATCACCATCTCCTGGAGTTCACTCACACTCACGTCCATCGAGTCCGTGATGCCATCCAGCCATCTCATCCTCGGTCGTCCCCTTCTTCTCCTGCCCCCAATCCCTCCCAGCATCAGAGTCTTTCCCAATAAGTCAACTCTTCGCATGAGGTGGCCAAAGTATGAGCCCATCCTTGCATGAAATGTTCCCTTGGTATCTCTAATTTTCTTGAAGAGATCTCTAGTCTTTCCCATTCTGTTCTTTTCCTCTATTTCTTTGCATTGATGGCTGAAGAAGGCTTTCTTATCTCTTCTTGCTATTCTTTGGAACTCTGCATTCAGGTGCTTATATCTTTTCTTTTCTCCTTTGCTTTTCACCCCTCTTCTTTTCACAGCTATTTGTAAGGCCTCCCCAGACAGCCATTTTGCTTTTTTGCATTTCTTTTCCATGGGGATGGTCTTGATCCCTGTCTCCTGTACAATGTCACGAACCTCCATCCATAGTTCATCAGGCACTCTATCAGATCTAGGCGCTTAAATCTATTCCTCACTTCCACTGTATAATCATAAGGAATTTGATTTCGGTCATACCTGAATGGTCTAGCAGTTTTCCCTACTTTCTTCAATTTGAGTCTGTATTTGGTAATAAGGAGTTCATGATCTGAGCCACAGTCAGCTCCTGGTCTTATTTTTGTTGACTGCAAACTTCCCAGAGTCCTCTCTTCTCTTATGGATCCAAAAAGATCAGTCTGCCCAACTTTTTATGTGTTGTTAGGACAGAGTAGCAACTTCCATGCTCCTAATATGAGGGACTGGAAACCTCAAGCTGGCATTTGTTTTTTCACGTCTTTAGGTATGGATAACCAAACTTGATGAAATAACATTTGTGCTCGACCAGCATCATTTCTAAGCCAATTCAGTGATGATTCAACATAATGAACATCTCATTTAAAACAGATACACAGTATTACTGTAGAGGAAAGAAGTATACAATACTGAAAAACATTCACTTTTCAGTAATATGAATACAAACCTTACCTCACAAACTTGTGAATCTGATCATCTCTACTATGTTCCTAAACTCTCTTAGAGCAGCCAGGTAACATATGAAGAGTCTCTACTTCCCTGTGTCATTATCAAGATAAAATGAGATCACATCTGTGAAGCCCTTAAAGAAATTGGACATATAACATACAACAAAAGTTCAATAAATAGAAACAATTAATTATATTCCTTCTATGATTAGATTTTTAGATTGTTTCTTATTTTTTCTAGAAATAACAGTGAGCATACATCTATTTTCATAAGTGTATGTTTACATTTTTTTAGCATGTTTACAGGCTCAACAGAGGATCCATACAGGCTCCTGAAGTCAACATAGATGATAAAGATTTTTAAAACCCAGACATATGTTGACAAATTGCGTTCTAGATAAGTTGTATTAAATTATACTCTTGGTCACTCAGTCGTGTCCGACTCTTGTGACTCCATGGATGGTAGCCCTCCAGGCTCCTCTGTTCAAGGAATCCTCCAGGCAAGAATACTGGAGTGGGTTGCCATTTCCTTCTCCAGTGGATCTTCCAGACCCCGCGATTGAACCCTGGTCTCCTGCATTGCAGGCAGATTCTTTACCATCTGAGCTACCAACCAGGATATGAAAAAGCCTATCTAAATAATTCTTTAAAAATGGATTTTTTTTCCAAAAAGCTGATTTGAATTTTAACTTAAATTTCTTTGATTACTAGATAATCTGCATTATTTATTTTACTGTATTGGTCAATGACATTTCAGCTTTTGTTTTGGTCCTTTTCCCCCCTAGGTTTTAAAATTTATTTATCTTTAATTGGAGGATAATTGCTTTATATTATTGGATTGGTTTCTGCCATATATCAACATGAATCAGTCATAGCTAGACATACGTCCCCTCTCTCTTGAACCTCCCTCCCATCTTCCACCCCACCCCACCCCTCTAGGCTGTCACAGAACACCAGATTTGAACTCTCTGCATCATACAGCAAATTTCCACTGGCTATTTAGTTTTACATTGGTAATGTATAGGTTTCAATGCTACTCTCTCAATTCATCGCACCCTCTCCTTCCTTCCCTTGTCCGCAAATCTGTTCTCTATGTCTGTGTCCCCCATGCTGCCTGCAGATAGGATCAATAGTACCGTCTTTCTAGATTCCATATATATGCATAAATGTATGATATTTGTTTTTCTCTTTCTGACTTACTTCACTTTGTGTCATAAAATGAAGGTTCATCCACCTTAATAGAACTGAGTCAAATGTGTTCCTTTTTATGGCTGAATAATATTCCATTGTGTATACATACCAAAACTTCTTTATCCATTCATCTGTTAAAGGACATTTAGGTTGCTCTTATGTCCTGGCTATTGTATAGTACTGCAATGAATATTGGGATAAATGTGAGTTTTTCACTTATGGTTTCCTCAGGGTATATGTATGCCCAGTAGTGAAATTGTTGAGTCATATGGAAGTTTTACTCCTAGTCCTTTAAGGAATCTCCATAGTGTTATCCATAGTGGCTGAATCAGTTTATTTTCCCACCAATAATGCAACAGGGTTCCCTTTACTCCACATTCTCTCCAGATTTTTTGATGATGACCATGCGGACTCTTTGTGATCCCATGGACTATACAGTCCATGGAATTCTCCAGGCCAGAATGCTAGAGTGGGCAGCCTTTCCCTTCTCCAGGGGATCTTCCCAACCCAGGGATCGAATCCAGGTCTCCCACATTGCAGGCAGATTCTTTACCAGCTGAGCCACCAGGGAAGCCCGAGTTTTGTGGGTAGGGGGTGCAAAGCAATTTTGTGAGATTACCTCTGGAAGCTCCGCCAGGATCTCAAAGTAAATACAGGAGAAAAATGCCCTGTGCTTCTGGCAAGGGCATAGAAAAAGGAGATATTTTGAAAAGGAGTTATATACCAGAGCCCTCTGATCTTGGCAAGTGTGACATCTTCTAACACGTCCATGACCACTGTGGTTTTCAGTTTGTGTGTATTAATCAAATGTCTTTTACTTTAATTCCGTAAATAATTTTTAGAAAGATGGCTTTATATATAATAAGTAATATAATGGCATTGCTAAAAATGTAAACAATTAAAAACACATAAATAAAATATTTTTAAAATTACTCCATATCATGCCACTCAGACATAATCATTGTCAGCATTTAGAAGCTATTATTTCGGGTATGTCTATATAACAAAAATCTATCTAAATGACAAACAATAAGCAGATAAATAGATACAAATTATTTTAGAAAGATGGCTATCACATTATAAGCTATACTTACTTGGACTTTTAAATAAAATTAATAACATTTAAACAGAGTATGGTATAAAGGCTACCCTGAAATTAAGGAATATTGAGCTTCAGATAAATGTTTCTTAACTATCTGAAATTAATTACCAAAAGAGCAATCTGAAGTCAATAAATTAAATTAGAGATGCTTTAAGATCTTAGAGTTTTTTTTAACCTTATGATTCAAATTTTGGCAAGCTGTATTGACCCTTGAAATCTTTGGTATTTACATACGTATTTTGTTGCTGTTGAAATTCCCCTTGAAATCTTTGGTATTTACATACGTATTTTGTTGCTGTTGTTCAGTCACTAAGTTATATCTGACTCTTTGCAAGCCTGTGAACTGTGGCATGCTGGACTTTCCTATTCTACACTATCTCCCGGAGTTTGCTCAAACTCATGTCCATTAAGTCAGTGATGCTATAAAACCATCTCACCCTCTGTTGCCCTGTTCTCCTCCTGACCTCAACCTTTCACAGCATTAGGATCTGTCCCAGTGAGTCAGCTCTTCACATCAAGTGGCCAAATTACTGGAATTTCAGTATCAGTCCTTACAATGGATAGTTAGGGCTGATTTCCTTTAGGATTGACTGATTTGATCTCCTTGCAGTCCAAGGGACTCTCAAGAGGGCGAGGGTGGGATGATTTGGGAGAATGGCATTGAAACATGTATACTATCATGTAAGAAACGAAGCGCCAGTCTATGTTTGATACAGGATACAGGAAGCTTGGGGCTGGTGCACGGGGATGATCCAGAGAGATGATATGGGGTGGGAGGTGGGAGGGGGGTTCAGGTTTGGGAGCTCATATACACCCATGGCAGATTCATGTCAATGTATGTCAAAACCAATACAGTATTGTAAAGTAAAATAAAATAAAAATAAAATAAAAAAAAAAGGAAGCAAAATTAGGCTGGCTGTTATATCAACAATAAAGTGTTTTACAAAAAAAAAAAAAAAAAGAGTCTTCTCCAGGACCACACTTTGAAAGCATCAGTTCTTCAACACAGCCTTCATGTTCCAACTCTCACATTTGTACATGACTACAGGAAAAATTGTATTTTTGACTATACAGATCTTTGTTGGCAAAGTGATGTCTCTGCTTTTTTAATATGCTGTATAGCTTTGTCACAGCTTTCCTTCCAAGGAGCAAGAGTCTTTTAGTTTCATGACCACAGTCACCATCTGAAGTGATTTTGGAGGCCAAGAAAATAAAGTCTATCACTGTTTCCATTTTTTCCCCATTTATTTGCTCTGAAGTCATGGGACCAGATTCCATGATCTTAGTTTTTTAATGTTGAGATTTAAGCCAGCTCTTTCACTCTGTTCTTTCAACCTCATCAAGGGGCTCTTTAGTTCCTCTTTGCTTTCTGCTAATAGAGTGGTATCCTCTGTATATCTGAGGTTTTTGATAATTTCTCCTGGCAATCTTGATTCCTGGTTGTAAGTTATCCAGCCCAGCATTTTGTGTGATGTACTCTGCATAGAATTTAAATAAGTAGGTGACAATATATAGCCTTGGCATACTCTTTTATTGAGCCAATCTGTTGTTCCATGTCTGGTTCTAACTGTTGCTTCTTGATCTGAATACAGGTATCTCAGGAGACAGATAAGGTGGTCTGATATTCCCATCTCTTTAAGAACTTTCCACAGTTTGTTGTGATCCACACAGTTGAATGGTTTAGTGTAGTCAATGAAGCAGAAGTTTTTCTGCAATTCCCTTGCTTTCTCTATGACCCAAAGAATGTTGGCAATTTGATCTCTGGTTCCTCTGCCTTTTCAAAACCCAGGTTGTACATCTGGAAGTTATTGGTTCACATACTCCTGAAGCCTAGCTTGAAGGATTTTGAGTATTACCTTGCTAGCATGTGAAATGAATGCAATTGTGTTTTAGTTTGAACATTCTTTGCCATTGCTCTTATTTGGGATTGAAATGGAAACTGACCTTTTCCAGTGTTGTGGCCACTGCTGAGTTTCCAAATTTACTGGCATATTGAGTGCGACACTTTAACAGCATCATCTTTTAGGATTTGAAATAGCTCAGCTGGAATTACATCACCTCCAATAGCTCTGCTTGTAATACCGATTCCTAAGGTCCATTTGACTTTACAATCCAGAATGTCTGGCTCTAGGTGAGTGATAACACTATTGTGGTTGTCTGGGTCATTAATACCTTTTTTGTAAAGTTCTTCCGTATATTCTTGCCACCTCTTCTTAATATGTTCTGCTTCTGTTAAGTCCTTACTGTTTCTGTCCTATATCATGCCCATCCTTTCCTTAAATATTCCCTAGATATCTCCAAATTTCTTTAAAAGATCTCTAGTCTTTCCTATTCTATTGTTTTCCTCTATTTCTTTTCATTGTTCACCTCCTTGCTATTCTCTGGAACTATACATTCTGTTGGGTATATCTTTCTCTTTCTCCCTTGCCTTTTGCTTCTCTTCTTTTCTCACACCTATTTGTAAAGCTTTGTCAGACAAGATCCACTGGAAGAGGAAATGGCACCCCACTCCAGTGTTCTTTCTGAGAAAATCCCCTGGACAGAGGAGCCTGGCAGGCTCCAGTCTGTGGGTTTACAAAGAGTCAGACATGAATGAGCACACACACACAGACACACAAGTATATACTTAACATTTTTTATATTTACTTTGTCAAAAAGTTTTATGATAAATATAACTGTTACTGTTTGATCTTGGTTTTAAAGTTTAGTGGATTCAATGCCTATAACTCTATCTTTCTTGATGATTATTTTCCCTCCACTCCTGATTTTAAACTAGGGTAGAACTCTTGTTAAATGTTCATACCACAAGAGATAAAATTTTTAAAAAGTTTCATCCAAATTTTTTTCTTGACAGATCAATACAATATTAAAATGAGTTTGCAATATTTATGTGCATTCCACAAAATGAAATACAAATTGTCCACTAATTTATGGAAAGCTGTACAACTTCATTTATTTTTAAAGAAATGCAAATTAGGTAACCATGTTCTAAAATTAGCAATAGTTGAGTGATAAAAATTTAAATACTTGCTAATATATACTGTCTATGATTATGTGGAAAAAATCCATTTTTATGCACTTCAGGATTCCAAAATTGTTAAATTTGGCACATCCTGATTGTAGTTAAGCTTATTGATAGCTTTCAAATTTTTTAACTTAAAAATTCTACTTCTTAATTTTTTTCAAGATACTCTCTCATAAGTTAAACCAAAGCAATTTGCAAAAGAATTTACTCCCCAGCACCGTCTGTGTGCTCAGTCCTGTTCAACTCTGTGACTCCACAGACAGTAGCCTGCCAGGCTCCTCTGTCCATGAGATTCTCCAAGCAAGATTACTGGAATGTGTTGCCATTTCCTTCTCCAGGGCATCTTCCCAATCCAGGAATCAAATCTAGGTCTCCCGCATTGCAGGCAGATTCTTTACCAGCTGAGCCACAAGGAAAGCACTATCTGTGTGAGCAGAAAATTTGGAAGTAATAAAACTTAAGCATCTACAAGAGAAAAGGTATAATAAATTATCTATCTAAATTGTCCTCCTGTCTTCAGAGGGAATAGTATGACTTTTTTTTTAAATGAGCTAAAACTATTTGTGCTAATAGGGAAATATTTTCAAGATCCAGTTCTAGGTTAATAAAAGCAAAGTAGAAGACAGTATATATAGTACATGTCTACTCAGAGAAATGATGTCTGGAAATATCAATACATATAGGCATATTTTTGGCACTGGTCCCTCTTGGGACTAATAATGATGAGGATGGTTGGATGGGAAACTCAAATTTCATTGTATAATGTTTTAATCTACTTTAACCTTGCTTCAAATAGAGTTGCTATAGGACTGTGTAGCAGCTAATGAGATTTTTTTTTTGGGGGGTGGGTAGGGGAAGTAGCAAGCTTCTTGCTTCAGATGTTTACATCCATTTTTTAAACCAATTAATAGCACTGATTTGGCCTCTAAGTATCTATTATTATTATTTTTTTGGTTCATTTGGGTCATTTTGGTTCATTTAGCCAACATAAAATGGGGACATCTAATATGTCAAGTATTGGGTAAGTTTTTATGGTGCCACATCTACCCTCAAAGTGTTGATAATCTAGTAGGTATCTCATAGCCAAGTGGCTACAAACAAGGAATTGGGAGTCAGACTACCTAGACTCTTATAGGCTTCTGCTGTGTACTTTGGCCAAATTTCCTAAGCTTTTAGTTCAGCAGCTTTCTCATCAATAAAAAAATAAATAACAATAGCACTTACATTCCTGAGTTGTCGTTAGGATTAAATGAGCTAAAAATTACTTTATATCTGAAACAGCAAGTGATAATTAAAGAGGTTAATATCTAAAATTGAAAGACTTTCTTTCTTTGCTTTAGAATAACCAAGGTGTCCCAGGTGACTCTAGTGGTAAAGAACTTGCCTGCCAATTAAAAAGACATAAAATGCCCAGTTTGATCCCTGGCTCAGGAAGATTCCCTGGAGAAGAGCATGGCAACCCATTCCAGTTGCCTGGATAATCCCATGGACAGAGGAGACTGGCAGGATCCAGTCCACAGTACTGCACAGAGTCAGACACGACTGAAGCAACTTAGCACAGAATAAAACCAGCCAGATTTCCAATCTAGATAAAGCAACTATGCCTCAGAAAGTGTCTATGAATGAATAATCAATACATATTAGAAGCTGATTTTTACCTATGATAAACCCACCCATCACCCAGTTGCAGTGAATATTGATTGCTTGCAGCTCACTACTGTTCTTGTTATCCTGAGAACTGCTCATAGTTGCCTCCCTGCAAAATTTTGTGGACACTTAACAGCTGACCGATAAGAAGGCAGTAGTGACCAGCTTCTTTGCCTCACGGAGAAAGCTAGTCTCTGGGCCCCTGCATCTCACATAGTTCCCTGTAGCATCAGCTTCAGCTGAACCCATGGCTCCTTCCTCACCCCACCCTGCTTTCCTCACTCTCCTCCTCCTTAGAAGCCCCCTCAATTAATTACGTATATTCAAATCCCCATCTCAGGCTTTGCTTCTAGGAAAACTACTCTAAGATAAATATGAACTATCATTTTTTGACCTTGCATCTCCACCCTGTCAGGGAAGTTCAGAAGGCTTTAGCAAACCAAATTTGAATAATGACAAGATAATAATACACTAATTATGGCAGCTACCAGGAGGGGAAATGATCTTTGCAAGAAAACTTGAGAGAGGAACGGGGTACAATGTAAAAGCAAAGATACGACCCCCTTCTGCCCATCTGAATGTCAAGCTCTGTTGCACAGGTATCTGTCTTCTCGACTGCTCCAGTGGGAAGGCTGAGCCTGTGGCTCTTGTTTTGTCTTAAACTGGCAGCCAGATTCTTGACAGGGGACCGTGATCTTGTGGATGATAGTTTTGCTATTGCAGACTCTCCTGGGAAGGGTCTTTCCCATGTCAAAAATTGAATGACAGCAGGGTACCTGATCTTAGTTTCTGTGATGCAAGTCACTTCTCTCATTTATCAGCGATTTATAAGTTGCAGGTCTGGAAAGCAGATAATACTGAAAGACTCTCGGTGTCAATTGCCTGGTTAGCTGTGATCTTGTTCAAATGGGACAGAGTGTCTCATTGAGGAAAGAGAGAGGTACATTTGGCGCTCCTCACACTGCTTTTCACTCAGTTGTGCATTTGTTAACCTGAAATCCTGTTAGCATTCAGGTCTCTGAGCCTTACCCATTTCAATATTGTAGTGCAAACCTTGTCCAGAGGACACAGAAGATACACACAGTCTTCCAGATACCCAGAAATGGAGCCAATAACACCACTAAAGTCTGGAAAAATTAAAATGATCTCTTGCTTTGAATTAACTAACTTAGCTAAAAACTCTGTTCTCATAGTGTATGTGTGTGTGTGTGTGTGTGTGTGTTAAGTTGCTTCAGTCATGTCCAACTGCTTGCAGTCCTATAGATTATAGCCCACCAGGCTCCTCTGACACGGGGATTCTCCAGGCAAGAATAGCGGAGTGAGTATCCATTCCTTTCTCCAGGGGACCTTCCCAACCCAGGGATTGAACCTGGGTCTGATGCATGGCAGGCAGATTGTTTACCATCTGAGCCACCAGGGAAGAGAATGTATACCAGGTAGAAATAAGGCTACTACCGCTAAATGAGATGGGGCAGGGGTGGAGATGTTGGGGTAGGGATTCAACTTTAGCCAGGTTAATCAGAGAAGCTGTCTCAGATAAGGGGACATTTGAGCAGTGACTTATGTGACCTGAAGGAACAAGACATGTTCCTGGAGGAAGAAATTTCAGGGAGTACAAACAATATGTTCAACGGCCCTGAGGCAGGGCCAAGGTAAAGAAACAGCTGGGAGATGAGCTGGGCTGCACTGGAGTGAATGATGAGGAAGGTGATAGGGGTTGAACCTGGGAAGGTAACATGTTTCACAGGACCATAAGAGTCTTTTCAAATTTTGATTATTTGTTTATCTATGGCGGCACTGAATCTTCATTGCTCTGCGTGGGATTTTTCTAGTGGTGCACAGGCTTAGTTGCTCCAAAGCATGTGGGATCTTCTTGGATCAGGGATGGAACCCATGTCTCCTGCATTGGCAAGCAGATTCTTAACCACTGGACCACCAGGGAAGTCCAGACCATAAGATTTTATTTCAATAAACTGAGATGTTAGTGGAAGGTTTGAGATAACATGGGACATGATAGGATTCACATCTTGAAAGAATTGCTCTAGCTTTGCTGGACAGACCGTAACGGGTTGAGGTTGGCAAAGGAGAGAGAGTTACGGATCTATTGTTGTTGATGGTGCAGGCTCAGCTAATGAGAGCAAAGGGCAAAAGTGTTGAGCGTCTTGATAAATCTTGCTGCTAAGGCTACAAGTTCAGGATTCCATGTGAGGAGTCAGAAAAGTCAAGGATAAGTCTGAAAATTTGACCCAAGCAAATGGAAACAGAGACTTGACATTTACTGATATGGACAAGACCACAAGAGAAGCAGATTTGGGAGGGAATTCAATCATATAATTTTGGTTTGAGCTGCCTTGTCAGCTCTCAAGGTGGATACACTGAACAGATAGTTGGAAAACTGAGCTTAAGATGGGGGTAAGGGGATTTGGGACTGGGGATATAATTGTGGAAAATGGTCACAAAGCAAAGGGACCAGAGAAGATAGAATAAGTAGGGAGGGCCTTTCCTCATGGATCTCCTTATGGTAAAGAGCCTGTCTGCATTGTGGGAGACCTCAGTTCAATGCCTGGGTTGGGCAGATCTTCTGGAGAAGGAAATGGCAACCTACTCCAGTATTCTTGCCTGGAGAATCCCATGGATGGAGAAGCCTGGCGGGCTACTGTCCATGGGGTCACCAAGAGTCAGAAAAGACAGTGACAAACAAAAAAATTAATAGCAACCAATCATGGGAGTGAGCCCTGGGAGACTCCTACAAAGACAGGTCAGGGAGATGAGGCAACAGAGCAAAGGGGATTGACAAGGAGCATGCAGAGCAGAAGGAGAGCTAACCAAGAGTGACACCTGTAAGCAACGTGATGAGAAGGAGCTGGTAGGAAAAGTATATCAAAGTGACACAACATAATCAAACTTTGCTTAGCAAAAAGTCAAGCTCTCTCCACCAAAATTTGTTGTTCTCTATTTTAGAAAAATCTATCCTGAAAAAGCCAGTAATAGAACAAACCTATATAAAGCATTTTGTACAAAAACAAAAGGAATTTCTATACCTGAGCAGGAATGTACTTGCATCTTAAATATTGCACTTATTTTATTTATTTATGACCCTGGGATTATATAAGAATGACGTTCAGAAAGATTGATTCTGGGCCTCCATGTGTATATAAATGATCAAAGACTTCATTATTTGCCCAAAATAGAGTCATGCATTTTAGAAAAGATGTTAAATAATAAATGCTGCCATTTTAAGAAGACTTCTGAGGCATTCTGCTGGCTGCAATGTGGTAGAATTGGGACAAGAACACAAGAGTGAATGAAAACCAGATGTTTCTGGAATTCTTGTCTCACTATTTTCTCCATTCATTTTCTAAAGTCAGCAGTTTCTTTTATCACTCCAAGGTTAAAGGAAGAAAAGAAGATTCTGAGATCTGTAATCCTTATCACTGAAGAGAGACAAAAGCTTTTTCTCTTTTTTGAAATTAATTTTTATTGGCTTATAGTTGCTTTACAACCTTGTGTTAGAAAGTTTTTTCTATTACATACTTTCTCCACTCTGTTTGTCTTAATGATTACAGTGTGAGCTAAAAATTAGAGAGCCACACACAGAGGCTGTGTGGGTCCTTCAGGAGAGAACTTGGGACCAATACAAGGGCTGATGAAAACCACTGGAACAGCAGCCAACATCTGCAGGAATTTACTGAGACCTCACTGCTCTAGACTGAGCCCCTGGCTCCTCTCAGCACTGTGAGCCTCCTCTTCCCTCCTCAGGAGAAAGTTTTGCACCTGGGCTGCTCCCCTTTCCTGTGGTCTAATCCAAGGCCCAGCTCGATCCTGGCTTTTGGACCACAGCCCAGGATGAAGCCTCCTTGTACCCTCACACACCCCTGTTGTCACCCCCTTCCTTCCATCCACTCCCTCTCCATGGTGTCTGGATCCGTTTCCACCAAGTGTCACTGCACGCCCAGTGATCCTGTCTTGCCTTCAGCTTTCTTTGTTTTCATGAATAAAAAAGAAGATCAATACCCAAACCCAGAGAGCTTTGAAATTCTTGTGTTTACTCCTTAGCTGACCAAGGGGTCCTTGCTTCATTCCAGAAGGGCTTCTGGGGTTGTCACAGGGAACACCCCCTTCTGGGCTATTTCAGATTGAAAAAGTCTGGTAGAGCTTTTGGAAGAGGAATTGGAATTCAGTGAAAAGCTGAGACAGAAAGGGAGGGGAGGGAGGAAGGGGAAAGTAATGGTTGTATCAGCATTTTTGAGATGAAATAGTCAGGAATGTAGCCTGTGGGCCGTGTTTTTGCCTTCCAATATTGTTATAGATGGATAATCATACCCCACCCCCCCAATTCATATGTTGACCACTGAACCCCACATGTAACTGTACTTGAATATAGGGCCTCCAAGTAAGGAATCAAGGTTAAATAAGATCACAAGTGTGGGACCCTGAACTTACAGAACTGATGTCCTTAAAAGATAAGGAAAAGACACCAGAGATCTTGCCCTCTCCACAGAGGAAAGGACCTGTGAGAACACAGCCAGAAAGGAAGGAGGTTCTCTGCATCCAGGAAGAGGGGTCTTGCCAGAAACCAACCCTGCTGACACTTTGATCTTGGACTTCAAATTTTCAGGACTGTGAGGAAATTAACTTCTGGTATTTAAGCTAAAGCCATTCGGTCTTCAGCATTTTGTTACAACAGCTTCAGCAGACTAAGACAGACCTGATTACATAAAATAATTCTACCATAAAGATCTGCAGGCTGGGGCCCCACCTGTCCTTAGTTTATCTTATAACCAGAGGACAGAAGAGGACAGAGGTGAAGGAAGGATCCAGAGGGATGAGACACGCACCATCGTTAAGCATTCTGAGTGAGAAACATGAGCTTAAAGATTAAATATAAGCCATGAAGACTAATGCAAAGACCGTGAATGGGTGGTAAGTTATGTACCTGATTCAGGTCATCTTCAGGCAGCACTTTCCTGGAATCCATTTGCCTTTGTTGTTTACAGAAGGATGATTGGTATTTTAAAATTTTCAGAGCTATCAGAAGAACTCAAGAAACGAGTCCACATGGACAAGCATAGTGTCATTAAGGACTAAAGTACACATCACAACACATTTGTTCACAGAAAGTGCCTTTGTTAAGCAGCAGTAGATTTATTACCTGACCAGTTCTTGACAGTTTTTCTTTTTTTCTTTTGCTCCCAGTGCCATTCTTTGCCTTTGTTCTTTTTCTACAGTCAAATGTCTTTCTGATGCACCATCATATCCCCCTATCCTCTTACACCCAAGAGTATAAATTGCTGAAGCTGGATCTGCCTTAGGTAAGGGGATAAGATCCCATGGATGGTGGGACAGGCAGGTGGCAGGATTCAGGACCCGAGACTGCCATTTTCTAGCCGCCTTAGAGGGCATGGACCCTTTGAATTCTGACTGACTGTGATCATCAAGGAAGAAAGTGCAAAACTCAAGCTTAGAACCTACCACACACCTCATGGTTAAGGATACACAGCCTATCAGTGAACTATCTGACATCTCATGGTCTTCTTCACTTCCAGGAGCCTCCCCTCCTCTGTGCACTTTTGGTTTATATTCCTTCTCTTCTCTAATTTCCCCCTAACTCCACTAAACCTCTTTCTCATTTGTAAAGTGAAAACAACAATGCCAACCTTCCATGGTTCTTAGGGGACTCAAGTGAAGTATTAAGCAAACATCTGTAAACTGCAAAATAATGTGCCTTGGCTGGTAGATGTTGTTATTGTTATTATCAGATGGTGAGGAAAAGCATGAACCAGATTCAGAAGTCAGTTAGAAGACAGAAGCAGAACTCAATCCCAGGAGCTGGCAAATAATAGCATCCTGAGTGAAACAGGAAGCCCAGGCAGAGGCACACATTTTTCTGATGGTGCATGATGGAAATTCTCTAAGAGGAGGACAACCCAGAAGCCCTCTGCCTCTTATCCTAGAAATTTTATCATCCTTTAACAACACCCTTCCTCCCCAACTCACCCGCATTTGCAGCTGGGATCTCTGTGTAGATTTCCACCAGGCTAAGTGCAAATTTGGCAGTTGTTTGCTTACTTTTCTCAATATCTCCAGCCAAAATGAACTGGTCCAAAAATAAAAATAACAAGGGCTGTATTATCTGATTCAGTTCTCCACATTGAGCAGCTTAACTATTCCAATGGAAGGTAAACACACTGTGTTGAAACAGGCCAAGAATGACAGTGAGGATTGTTTGGCTTTCTGATTATCTGTCCTACAGAACTTTTGGAGGTGGGGAGTGTCATTGACTCAACATTGTCAGAACCAATTCAACCAAATGCCTCAGCCAAACCTGTCAATTTCTCACTGTGCCTTTGTTTTCATGCCCACATGTAAGCTTCATTTCATGTATTACAGCAGACTAAGATTTGCTTTCTACCCTGTGTGTTGAAAAAAGTGCTTCTTGCTTCATATGTTACCATATTGGCTTATTTGAAGACCCCTCTAAGATGAAACCTGTAAACCTGTTTTGTAAATTGGAAAACATGTTTGTAGATTAGACTCAAGTGTGTGGTATGTGGCAGAGCTGGGGTTCCAATGTACTTCTTTAAACTCCAAAACTAGTGCCCCTTTAATCTACCTAAACAGCTACCGTGACTGTTCATCACTGTGAATGACAGCTCTGTAAATGTCATCTCTGGATGACCCCTGACCCTTTCCACATCATGATTCTTCGACTAATTTGACCCCACAATCTCCATATATGTTCTACCTTAACTTTGATCTCTTTATTTTACTTTTCAGTTCAGTTCAGTCTCTCAGTCATCTCCGACTCTTTGTGACCCCACGGACTGCACCACACCAGGCCTCCCTGTCAATCATCAACTCCCGGAGTTCACCCAAACCCATATCAATTGAGTCAGTGATGCCATCCAACCATCTCATCCTCTGTCTTCTTCTCCTACTTCCCTCAAACTTTCCCAGCATCAGGGTCTTTTCCAATGAGTCAGCTCTTCACATCAGGTGGCCAAAGTATTGGAGTTTCAGCTTCAACATCAGTCCTTCCAGTGAATACCCAGGACTGATCTCCTTTAGGATGGACTGGTTGGATCTCCTTGCAGTCCAAGGTACTCTCAAGACTCTTCTCCAACACCACAGTTCAAAAACATCAATTCTTTGGCACTCAGCTTTCTTTATAGTCCAGCTCTCACATTGATACATGACCACTGGAAAAACCATAGCCTTGACTAGACGGACTTTTGTTGGCAAAGTAATGTCTTTGCTTTTTAATATGCTGTCTAGGTTGGTCATAACTTTTCTTTCAAGGAGAAAGCGTCTTTTAATTTCATGGCTGCAATCACCATCTGCAGTGATTTTGGAGCCCAAAAAAAATAAAGTGGATTCCATGACAATCTTCTACTACATGCTTTTAGTTGATCATGATGGAAAAACATGTCTCATGTTCTGTGACTTCAAATCTCTATTTTTCATCAGTCCTTGGTGCTGCTACTAATTTTCCATTTAAATCTTTCCAAAATGAAATATGTGTGATAATACACCTCAGGTAAGTATGAATGTTATATTTTATTTTCACAAGGAAACATGAGTGATTATTGTAATTCTCTTTCAGGCACTGGCAGAAATTGGGGCTATGTCTGAGTAGAATCAGGTAAGGTGGAAATTTTCACCATTTTATTTGTGTAAACTCTCAGGGACAGCTTTCTTGAAGTTGGATTGCCTCAACTGTTTGCCATTCATCCATTTTCCTCAGCCAGGTTACAAATAATGAGTTTTAACAACATGGCAGGCTCTGAACCAATAGTGGGTAAATAGCACTGACCAGTCAGATAAAGCCTCAGTTTCATGGCACTAATATAGTAGAGATCCAACCTCCAGAGAAGATCTAGGGACCACCCTCCTGCTAATGTCCTGCTGTGAGTAGAAAAGCCTCAGAATGAAGTAATTTTAGAGATTTTAAGCAACATTCTGTCTTCAGAGTTGCTGCCTACAGCTATAAATATCAGCACCTTAATGTCAAAGCTTTTAGTTCCCCTAGAATTTGCCTTTGAAATGCTTCACTGGATGGAGACACTTAGCATATGAAGTACAGCCTTGATGATGATGGTGATGTGTGTATGTTAGGAGGAGGTTAAATAACTTTCCCAAGGTCACAAGGCTGGTTAGGGGCAGAACAGAAATTAAAATCAAGCCCCAGATCCACTACCCTTCTGTATCCTGCATTATGCCAGACTCATATATACGTATATATGAATGATTATATATATAATTGCTCAGTTATGTATATTTTGAATTTAAACATTGATTTTAGATGCTGGTATGCTGCTACTGCTGCTGCTAAGTTGCGTCATTCATGTCCGACTCTGTGAGACCCCATAGATGGCAGCCCACCAGGCTCCCCCATCTGTGGGATTCTCCAAGCAAGAACACTGGAGTGGGTTGCCATTTCCTTCTCCAATGCATGAAAGTGAAAACTGAAGGTGAAGTCGCCCAGTCGTGTTCGACTCTTAGAGACCCCATGGACTGCAGCCTACCAGGCTCTTCCATCCATGGGATTTTCCAGGCAAGAGTACTGGAGTGGGGTGCCATTGCCTTCTCCGAGATGCTGGTATAATCCACTGCCAATTACTAAAGGCTTTATATGAATATTTGCCATCTATATTCCACCTGTTATCTTTATTTTTTTTTTCACCTGTTATCTTTAAAACCCAAGATATGTCTTCTACTTTGAGAACATGATGCCATTTTATAGATTTTCTGTCACCAGCAGTTGTTAGATTTCTAAGCCAGCCCTTGGAGTTCCACTAACCTTTAAAAAATAGAATAAATCTAATTCAGCTTATGCCAGGAGACCAACTGCTGGGAGCCAGCGTGATGAATGCCACCCGTTACAAGGTCATACGGCAGAGGTCTGATGGGCAAGGCGAGTCAGGCCTCAGGTTTTCCCCCTGGTATCTCCGAGGCCAGTGCCAGCTGGGAGGAGACACCCCGCATTCAAGGTCAGGGGTGGTGACCCTGAGGAGCCACCCCAAGCCTGAGGCTAGGGACGACAGCTGGAAGGAGCCACCCACGCCTGAGGCCAGGGCCAGTGGCTGGGAGGAGCAACCCAAGGAGCGGTGGCTGCTCAGGCAAGAGAGGGCCTAGAGGAGCTATCCCACGTTGAAGGTCAGGAATGGTGACGGTAAGGAGATACCCCCATCCAAAGTAAGGAGCAGCGGCTGTGCTTTGCTGGAGCAGCTGTGAAAAGATACCTCCATGTCCAAGGTAAGAGAAACCCAAGTAAGATGGTAGGTGTTGCAAGAGGGCATCAGAGGGCAGACACACTGAAACCATACTCAGAGAAAACTAGTCAATCTAATCACACTAGGACCACAGCCTTGTCTAACTCAATGAAACCAAGCCATGCCTGTGGGGCAACTCAAGACAGGCAGGTCATGGTGGAGAGGGCTGACAGAACGTGGTCCACTGGAGAAGGGAATGGCAAACCACTTCAGTATTCTTGCCTTGAGAACCCTATGAACAGTATGAAAAGGCAATATGATAGGATACCAAAAGAGGAACTCCCCAGGTCATTAGGTGCCCAGTATGCTACTGGAGATCAGAGGAGAAATAACTACAGAAAGAACGAAGGGATGGAGCCAAAGCAAAAACAATACCCAGTTGTGAATGTGACTGGTGATAGAAGCAAGATCCGATGCTGTAAAGAGCAATATTGCATAGGAACCCAGAATGTCAGGTCCATGAATCAAGGCAAATTGGAAGTGGTCAAACAAGAGATGGCAAGGGTGAGTGTCAACATTCTAGGAATCAGCGAACTAAAATGGACTGGAATGGGTGAATTTAACTCAGATGACCATTATATCTACTACTGCGGGCAGGAATCCCTCAGAAGAAATGCAGTAGCCATCATGGTCAACAAAAGAGTCCGAAATGCAGTACTTGGATGCAATCTCAAAAA
>SJYT01003722.1:8066-33698 GCA_006410635.1 Cephalophus harveyi
TGGGTGGGGAGGGGGCGCGGGAATGCAGCTTTTTAGAGCAGAGATCTAACACCTAATTTATGTTGCTAACTTGTGTTTGGATGTTAATCTGTTGAAAGTCATGTTGGTTTTTGGTTATTTTGTTTTCTTCCCCATAGTTGTGGTGACAGTACATGGAGAGGTACGTGCCAAACATGTCTGTGGTTTGTGCAGATTGCTGGGCCCTCTTTCAGCCAAAGTGATGGATTCTGTGTTGAAAAATTCTGTTAAGATTCGTGTTGCTTCATTGTTGGTCTTTGTGTACGGTGAGCTGCTGCCATTTCAGGCCTTTCCTCTCCCAAAGCATCATCCGTCATGTGCTGTAGGTGGACAGGTAGAAGGGCAGTGCAGTGGAAAGGGAGCCTTGATACTTGGTGTTTCCATGCTGAGATGGATTGTCTCGGGGATGAAGGCACTGTGGGATCAGTTTCTGCACATGTTGCAGTCTTTAATAATTTACCAGAGGTTAAAATACGAAGAGCATACTATAGTAATACTCACCTTTGTTTATTCTTTAGGTTGATCCTGTTACAGGAATGGTCATGAATTTGACTGACCTCAAAGAGTATATGGAGGTAATGGCATGCTGGATGATATTTTGTGCTGTCTTCTGAATGTAATATTTGATGGCCCCCTTTTCACTTCCCCAGCCAGGTATCATCAGAGGTCCTGTGACCTGGCAAGTGGAACTGGGTGTGGGAATGGGGTAGTATTAATAGTTGGAGGAGCTTCTCTCAGTGTTCTCTAAAGGTGTTGGGATGACTGAATGGAAATTAGTCATGGTTGTATTACAATGATAGGAATGAATGTGGTGTGCTCATCTTGTCTTCTTTGTTGATATATCCTGATTTTCTCTGTTTAACAAATTCTCCCTTCTTTCAGGACACAGCTTTATCCTTGAAGCTTTCTATTCCTGAAATCGGTGAATTTTCCTTACATCTTTAATCACAGATTTTAATACTATCCTATTTTATTCACTCTAGCTTTACTATAAACTCACTGGGGCAGTTGATGATAGGGATAACAGAAAAGAAGGTTTTCAGTAAAAGACTTACTGCTTATATCATTACAGAATTCTTGGATTGTAAGAGACTACAGAGGTTATCCATGCCAGCTTCTTCCTTCCTTTGACTGAGGTCAAGAGATACTGAATAGTTAACCTCCCCTACTTGCCCTCAGTCATGTAATTAATCCTTTGCAAAGTTGGGAATTAGATTTCCTTCCATCCAGCTTTGTTTTTATTATACCATCATTTCACCTGTTTGTTTTGCTTCAACTTTGCTCCTTACTTTTATTTTAAAATTTGACATTTGTTTAATTAAAAATGTTATTATGAATAATTATTACTTCTTTCATGTTGCTTATCTTCCATATATTTAACAAGTTTGCCTGCTTTGCATCAGTCTTTGAGCTGAGCACTAGGAATCCAATGATGAATGAGACATAACTCTTAGCCACAGTGTGCTCACATGACTTTATAGCAGGTAAAGAACACTAAGTGTTAAGTGAGTGTTGGTTGAATAAATGAATAGGAGAATGAGTGGGTGAGCGAACAGTGCTGTGCTCAAAGTACTTTAGGAAAGCTATAAAGACAAAGTTCTTGCAAACACTAGTGACATAAATATATATACACAAAGGTTTATAAGAAGCACCCTAGGCAGGCATACAGTGAAATACCAGAAGAGAAATTCGCTGCACTTTTTTCCCATCTTTGTGTACCTGAAGGATGCTGCAACCACATACTTTTGCGTTAGTAAAAGTGGTTTATGACATACAGAGACAAATTAGAAAGAAGCTTGTAGAAGAGGTCTAATGGAAAAGTTGGGATCTGAACAGGAGTTTTCAGTTAAAACAAAGATTAAACAAGGATTTATTTTCTTGATATCCATGTGGATATCATTTATTTTAAAGTTTGTTTAGTTTAGGACTTACTCTTTTTATATGATTCTGATTTTTCTCAGAAAATGATTGTTATTGTTATTATTAAGGTACCCTTCTTAGAACCATACCATATAGAAACTTAGATCGTTCCACAAATTCTTTTTTTTAAATTGAAGTACAGTTGGTGTATAATATTATATGTTATGGGTGTACAATATAGTGACTGACAATTTTTAAAGGTTATACTGCATTTATAGTTGTTATAAAATATTGGCTGTATTCCTCATGTTGTACAGTATGTCATTATAGCTTATTTTATATGTAATAGTTCATACCTCTTAATCCTCTACCCTTTTATACTCTTCCTCCCTTCTCTCTCCTCACTGGTAACCACTAGTTTTCTTTATCTGTGAGTCTATTTCTTTTTTGTTATATTTACTAGTTTATTAATTTTTTAAGATTGCTTAGATTTTTTACAATAGCTAAAAGTAATACAAAAAGTGAAGTGAAAGAAGTCACTCAGTCATGTCCAACTCTTTGCGACCCCATGGACTGTAGCCCACCAGGCTCCTCCATCCATGGAATTTTCCAGGCAAGAGTACTGGAGTGGGTTGCCATTTGCTTCTCTAGGAGATCTTCCCGACCCAGGGATTGAACCCAGGTCCTCCCGCATTGCAAGCAGACACTTTTACCATCCAAGCCATCAGGGAAAGTTTACAAAGAATAAGGCAATTACAATTCTTGCCATTGACAAAGAAAAATGCTGTGTATAATATATATAAGTATTAAGAAGCCAGTCTTTACGTGTGTTTAGTTTTCTTTCTAAGAGCCCAGGATCACTGTTAAATTACTCCTTATGGCAGAAACTCAGAACACCTTACATAGTTTCAGTCTTAATCTGCTTCATAAAACGTAGTACTCATTGAAGGTGTGTGCTAACTATATTGTGGCATTGTGCTGAAGGTGAGACTGTTAGAGAAAAGTATTTGTGGTAACATTTTGGATAGAATTCAAGAATTGTTAAACTAAATTCTGAATCACAGAGGCTTGTTATGAGAAAGAACCAGTGAATTCTCTATGTTTTGGTTTCTTACCTCTCTGCATTCAATAATGAGGATATCCAGCCATTATGGAGAGCTAGGCCTTTTTTTATTTTATAATTTTAAACTTTCTGAGATTGTTTTGTAAGACACAAAGTTCTTGCAAGTACTGAGTTAGTGATGAGATGATAAGAAGATTTAGAGGCAAAGGTAGGACACTTTGAAATATGATTCATAAATGGAATCAGTGATATTTTTCCTTTGTTTTGTTTATAGGAGGCGATTATGAAGCCCCTTGATCATAAGAATCTGGATCTAGATGTGCCGTATTTTGCAGACATTGTAAGGTGAGTGACTGTTTTACTTTATATAAATAGAAAGAATTTATTTTAACATTTTACTTGATTATTGTGTGACTTCTTTTTTTAGTGTAATGATATCTTTTAAAACTAGAATTTTTATTCTCTGTCAGTATTAAACATGAAGTTTCGCTTATTTGTCTTTTGACCTTCTTTCCTTTTCTTCTCCAGCACAACAGAAAATGTAGCCGTATATATCTGGGAAAACCTCCAGAAATTTCTTCCTGCGGGAGTTCTTTATAAAGTAAAAGTATATGAAACTGACAATAATATTGTAGTCTATAAAGGAGAATAACTCTTAGAGATTAATTTCCATCCATATTTGAAGGAGATCTTTATCCCCTTGAACAATTAAGAAGTCATCACCTAACTGTTGCAGTTCCACTTTGTGTTCTGGAATCATTGTGAGTGAGTCCTGTTTTAGACTCAAATCTAATTTAAAACCAAGTTTGTAATGTATTCTGAGTATCATTTAAAGAGTCTTTCATCTGTAGATTAAAATCACTTCAGCAAAATGTTCTGGTGTAGAATCATTTGGAAGCAAAAGAAATCTGGTTTTTGTTTTTTTTTCATCATCTCATTTTTAGTATTCATTTTTTTCTTGGTATAATATAAATGGCAAAAATGTTTATAAGACTGACAGTAGGTGAATCTTATAAAAAATACCAGTGACCACAAAATCTGGAACCAGAGACTACATAGTATTTCTAGTAGATTGAGCTCCCTTGATTACTTCTTCTAGGATATGCTAAACATGTTCCACTGGAAAAGGGAATGGCAAACCACTTCAGCATTCTTGCCTTGAGAACCCCATGAACAGTATGAAAAGGCAAAAAGATATGACACAGAAAGATGAAATCCCCAGGTCAGTGGGTGCCCAGTATGCTACTGGAGAAGAGTGGAGAAATAGCTCCATAAAGAATGAAGAGGCTGAGCCAAAGCAGAAACAACACCCAGTTGTGGATGTGTCTGGTGGTGAAAGTAAAGTCCAATGCTGTAAAGAACAGTATTGCATAGGAACCTGGAATGTTAGGTCCATGAATCAGGGTAAATTAGAAGTGGTCAAACAGGAGATGGCAAGAGTGAACATCACATTTTAGGAATCCAGTGAACTAAAATGGATTGTAGTAGGCTAATTTAATTCAGATGACCATTATATCTACTACTGTGGACAAGAATCCCTTAGAAGAAATGAAGTAGCTCTCATAGTCAACAAAAGAGCCTGAAATACAGTACTTGGATGCAATCTCAAAAATGACAAAATGATCTCTGTTCGTTTTTAAGGCAAACCATTCAAAATCAAAATTCATTAGAATAATATAAGTCTACGCCCCAACCACTAATGCTGAAGAAGTTGAATGGTTCCATGAAGACCTATAAGACCTTCTAAAACTAACACCAAAAAGAGATGTCCTTTTCATCATAGGGGACTGGAATGCAAAAGTAGGAGGTTACAAGATACCTGGAGTAATAGACAAGTTAGGAGCCCCAACCACTAATGCTGAAGAAGTTGAATGGTTCCATGAAGACCTATAAGACCTTCTAAAACTAACACCAAAAAGAGATGTCCTTTTCATCATAGGGGACTGGAATGCAAAAGTAGGAGGTTACAAGATACCTGGAGTAATAGACAAGTTAGGCTTTGGGGTACAAAATGAAGCTGGGCAAAGGCTAACAGTTTTGCCGAGAGAATACACTGGATATAATAAACACCCTTTTCCAACAACACAAGAGATGACTCTACACATGGATAGAGCCAGATGGTCAATACTGAAATTAGATTGATTATATTTTTTGCAGGTGAAGGTGGAGAAGCTCTGTACAGTCAGCAAAAACAAGACCGGGAGCTGACTGTGGCTCAGATCATGAACTCCTTATTGCAAAATTCAGAAAGTAGGGAAAACCACTAGGCCATTCAGGTATGACCTAAATCAAATCCCTTGATTATACAGTGGCAGTGACAAATAGATTCGATGGATTAGATCTGATAGAGTGCCTGAAGAACTATGGACAGAGGTTTGTGACATTGTACAGGAGGTGATAATCAAAACCATCCCCAAGGAAAAGAAATGCAAGAAGGCAAAATGGTTGTGTGAGGAGGCCTTACAAATAGCTGAGAAAAGAAGAGAAGCAAAAGGCAAAGGAGAAAAGGTGCAAGCTTATTCAGTGAAAATTAGACCTGAATCATCTGGGACAATGCGTTATAAATGAATGTACAGGGACTGATGCCAGTGCCTTTTGGTAGTGCATGGTGTTCATTGCAAATTTGCTTATTGAACCATGAACTGCTACTGAGGAACACTGAACATATCATAGAAGATAAATAAACTGCTTATGTATATTTGTCTGTTTTCAGACCTTATGGCTACCTGAACAATTTAAACTCAAGACTGAAAAATAATCACATGTATTGGACCTTGTTAAGATAATCGGCATGAAAAGCATATGTTACTCTGTACAGCATCTCTTTACGGAAGTTCTTCCTGGCTTGTTTTGTTCTGATCACTAAATTTACCTGCTTCAAGTTGAGCTGCTTTTGTGGCATTCATCTCTGGTATCTTTCTTCATGCCAAAATATACAAGAAAATATTTGCTTTCTTCCCACAAAGAACAGTTCTCACCTGTGTTCTCATTTTAAAACCAAGTTCCTTAAATATAGGGTTCATTTTTCTCTCCACATAGCAACTAGTACACAGTGGATTCTTAGAATGTTGCTGCCTGAAAAGAGTAAAAGGACTTGTGCCGTGATTAGTACACTAAAAAAATTTCAAAGTAGTATACTTTTATTTTGGAGAGTTTAACTGCATGGATTTTACAATAAATTTTGACAGTAATATGAATGTCTTTTCGTTATCAGCACAATTTTTATGTTACTTATATTTCGTTTAGATTACTTGACAGGATAACAATAATTTGGTAAGGCAATTTATTTTTTAATTCTTAAAAATTCCATTCCCATTTTGCATTACATTATTCCCATTTTACAGATGAGAAAATTGAGACTGAGTTAGTTTTAAGCTACTTGCCTAAACTAACTCAGCAAAATAAGTAGTAAACTGCATGTTTGATGCTCAGTCTGACTCAAGCACAGACTTATGAAAAAAGATAATGTATACATTTCAATACTTCTTTGATACCGCATTATGCAGATTTGATATCATGTTAAAAAAACTTTTTTGTGGTAACAGTGTCACTCCAGGTTTTTGTGTTCATGAGTTGCTTCTAGAGAACATTTTTCTCCTACTTGCTCTTAGGAAAGTGAGAATTCTATTTACCTACTGTTTATCTGTCTAGTAAATGAGTGAGTGACTAGATGAGTGAATGTTCAAAGGTAGGATATAGATTTTTTTTGTCTCCCTAGAACTGCTGTCAGAGACCTTATCAAAGTATATTGTAAGTATTGCTTTGTTGTCTAGTTACTAAGTCACGTCTGACTCTTTGCGACCCCATAGCTGTAGCTCTCCAGGCTCCTCTGTCCATGGTATTTCCCAGGCAAAGATACTGGAGTGGGTTGCCACTTCCTTCTCCAGGGGGTCTTCCCAATCTAGGGCTCAAGCCATGTCTCTGTCTCCTGCATTGCAGGTGTGTTCTGGGAAGCTTTACTGTTTTTTTTTTTTTTCTCACTACCCTGATAACTTGTGGGCAAAATTAAGCAGAATATCTGGTAAATAGTACACAATAATTTCTGTTGATTAAATGAATGGTGTTTGGTAGAAACTGCTGAAATTTTACAATATCATATACATAGTGGACATATGGTAAATATTTTTAGAATTGAGTGATATGAAAATGTTGAGCCTTGAGTCCTAGTCTGAGTCCCGTTACCACGCAGCTTTGTCCCTTTCACCTCAGAGCCTTAGTTTTCCAAAATGAATGTTGGACAGATGTTTTCTGAAGTTGCTCCTGCCTGATCTTAGATTTTATATCTCAATAATTTCAAATACCAAATGGGTATTAATTTAGAGATGGGGAAAGATTATTGTGGGGTGGTGAGGTTTGGAAAAGCTTAGTGGAGGAGGTTAGTCCTGAGTGGTGCTTAAAGTGATGGGACAGGGAGGGGCAATGGTTTAGACCTGAGAAAAGGGGGAAATCACTGAAAGGGTGAAATTTTGTAAGTGTGGTTACCAATGTGATCATGTGCTAAATGCATTTGTTATATAGTGAATAATAAATATTTTTACAAATTTTAAATAAAACTGAAAATTTTTATTTTAATTGGAGGAAAATTGTTTTACGATATTGTGTTGGCTTCTGCCATACATCAACATGAATCAACCATAGGTATACATATATCCCCTCCCTCTTAAACCTCCCTCCCACATCCCACCTCTCTAGGTTGTCACAGAACACAGAATTTGAGCTCCCTGCATCATTCAGCAAATTCCCACTGGCTATCTAATTTTACATATGGTAATGTGTACATTTCAGTGCTACTCTCTCAATTTGCCACACCTTCTTCCCCCACTGTGTCCACAAGTCTGTTCTGTATGTATGCTTCTCCATTTCTGCCCTGTAAATAGATTCATCAGTACCATCTTTCTAGATTCCATATATATGTGTTAATATGCAATGTTTGTTTTTCTCTTGACTTATTTCACTCTGTATAATAGTCTCTAGGTCCATCCACCTCATTAGAACTGACTCAGATTTGTTTCTTTTTATGTTGTTCAGTTCAGTAAGTCATGTCTGACTCTTTGTGACCCCATGGACTGCAGCACACCAGGCTTCCTTTTCCTTCAGTATCTCCTAGAGTTTGCTCAAACTCACGTCCATTGAGTTTGTGATGCCATCCAACCATCTCATCCTCTGTTGCCCCCTTCTCCTCCTGCTGTCTAGCTCCTAGCATCAGGGTCTTTTCCAGTGAGTCAGTTCTGTGCATCAGATGACCAAAGCATTCCTTTTTATGGTGAAGTAATATTCCATTTTATATAGGTACCACAGCTTTATCCATTCATCTGTCAATGGACATCTAGGTTGCTTCTATGTCCTAGCTATTGTAAGTAGTACTGCAGTGAACATTGGGGTACATGTGTCTTTTTCAGTTATGGTTTCCTCAGGGTATATGCCCAGTAATGGGATTATTAGGTCATATGGTAGTCTTATTCCTAGTTTTTAAGGAATCTCCATACTATTCTCTACAGTGGCTTTATCAGCTTGCATTCCCATCAACAGTGTAGGAGGGTTCCCTTTTCTCTCTGTCCTCTTCAATATTTATTGTTTGTGAGGTTTTTGATGATGGCCATTCTGATCGGTATAAGGTGATACTTCATTGCAATTTTGGTTTGCATTTCTCTAATGAGTGATATTGAACATCTTTTCATGTGTTTATTAGCCATCTGTATGTCTTTTCTGGAGAGATGTCTGTTTAGGTCTTCTGCCCACCCTTTGATTGGATTGTTTGTTTTTCTGGTATTGAGCTGCATGAGCTGCTTGTTTGTATATTTTGGAGATTAACCGTTTGACAGTTGTTTCATTTGCTGTTATTTTCTCCCATTCTGAGGGTGTCTTTTCACCTTGTTTATAGTTTCCTTTGCTGTGCAAAAGCTTTTAAGTTTCATTAGGTCCAATTTGTTAATTTTTGTTTTTATTTCCATTGCTCTAGGGGTTGGATCATAGAGGATCTTGTGATTTATGTCAAAGAGTGTTCTATGTTTTCCTCTAAGATCATTATAGTTTCTGACCTTCAATTTAGGTCTTTAATCAGTTGAGATTATTTTTGTATATGGTGTTAGGAAATGTTCTAATCTCATTCTTTTACTCATACCTGCAAAGTTTTCCCAGCACTACTTATTGAAGAGACTGTCTTTTCTCCATTGTATATTCTTGCCTCCTGTGTCAAAGATAAGCTGCCCATAGGTGTGGATTTATCTCTGGGCTTTCTGTCTTGTTCCACTGGTCTGTATTTCTGTTTTTGTGTCAGTACCATGCTGTCTTGATGACTGTGGCTTTGTATCATAGTCTGAAGTCAGGAAGGTTGATTCCTCCAGCTCCATTCTTCCTTCTCAAGATTAGTCTGGCTATTTTGCGTCTTTTGTGTTTCCATACAGATTGTGCATATATATATTTTTTTGCTCTAGTTCTGTAAAAAATATCATTAGTAATTTGATAGCAATTGCACTGAATCTGTAGATTGCTTTGGGTAGTATAGTCACTTTCATGTTATTGATTCTTCCAATCCAAGAACATGATATATCTCTCCATCTGTTTATATCATCTTTGAATTCTTTCATTAGTGTCTTATAGTTTTTTATATACAGCTCTTTTATCTCCTTCAGTTCAGTTCAGTCACTCAGTTGTGTCTGACTCTTAGCGACCCCATGAATCGCAGCACGCCAGGCCTCCCTGTCCATCACCAACTCCCAGAGTTCACTCAAACTCATGTCCATCGAGTCGGTTTTGCCATCCAGCCATCTCATCCTCTGTCATCCCCTTCTCCTGCCCCCAATCCCTCCCAGCATCAGGGTCTTTTCCAATGAGTCAACTCTTCACATGAGGTGGCCAAAGTATTGGAGTTTCAGTTTTAGCATCAGTCCTTCCAGTGAACACCCAGGACAGATATCCTTTAGGATGGACTGGTTGAACCTCCTTTCAGTCCAAGGGACTCTCAAGAGTCTTCTCCAGCACCACAGTTCAAAAGCATCGATTCTTCGGCACTCAGCTTTCTTCACAGTCCAACTCTTACATCCATACGTCTCCTTAGGTAGGATTATTCCTAAGTGTTTTATTTTTGTTGCAATGGTGAATGGGATTGATTCCTTAATATCTCTTTCTGGTTTTTCATTGTTAGTGTATAAGAGTACAAGGGATTTTTGTGTATCAATTTTATATCCTGTGACTTTAGTATATTCATTGATTAGTTCTAGTAATTTTCTGGTGGCATCTTTAGGGTTTTCTATGTATAGAATCATATCATCAGCAAACAGAGTTTTACTTCTTTTCCAATCTGGATTCCTTTTATTTCTTTTTCTTCTCTGGCTGCTGTGGCTAGGACTTCCAAAACTGTGTTGAGTAATAGTTGTGCGAGTGGGCATCCTTGCCTTGTTCTTGATCTTAGAGAAATGCTTTCAGTTTTTCACAGTTGAGAATAGTGTTTGCTGTGCATTTGTCATATATGGCCTTATGCATACTTTCTGGAGAGTTTTTATCATTAATGGATGTTGCATCTTTTTTCAAAAACTTTCTCTACTTCTATTGAGAAGATCATATGATTTTTATCTTTCAATATGTTAATATGGTATATCACATTGATTGATTTCCATATATTGAATCCTTGCATCCCTGGGATTAAGCCCTCTTGATTATGATGTATGATCCTTTTATTATTTTTTTTCAGTTTTATTTATTTTTACTTTACAATATTGTATTGGTTTTTTGCCATACATTGACATGAATCTGCCATGGGTGTACATGTGTTTCCTATGCTGAACCCCCTCCTATCTCCCTCCCCATCCCATCCCGCTGGGTCATCCCAGTGCACCAGCCCCGAGCACTCTGTATCATGCATCAAACCTAGATTGGTGATATGTTTCACATATGATAATTTACATGTTTCAATGCCATTCTCCCATATCATCCTGCCCTCGCCCTCTCCCACAGAGTCCAAAAGACTGTTCTATACATCTGTGTCTCTTTTGCTATCTTGCATACAGGGTTATCGTTACCATCTTTCTAAATTCCATATATATGCATTCAGTTCAGTTCAGTTCAGTCGCTCAGTCGTGTCCGACTCTTTGTGACCCCATGAATCATGGCACACCAGGTCTCCCTGTCCATCATCATCTCTCGGAGTTCACTCAGACTCACGTCCATCGAGTCCGTGATGCCATCCAGCCATCTCATCCTCTGCCGTCCCCTTCTCCTCCTGCCCCCAATCCCTCCCAGCATCAGAGTCTTTTCCAAACAAAGGTCCATCTAGTCAAAGCTATGGTATTTCCATTGATCATGTATGGATGTGAGAGTCGGACCATAAAGAAAGCTGAGTGCTAAAGAATTGATGCTTTTGAACTGTGGTGTTGGAGAAGACTCTTGAGAGTCCCTTGGACTGCAAGGAGATCAAACCAGTCAATCCTAAAGGAAATTAGTCCTGAATATTCATTGGAAGGACTGATGTTGAAGCTGAAGTTCCAATACTTTGGCCACCTGATGTGAAGAACTGACTCATTGGAAAAGACCCTCAAGCTGGGAAAGATTGAAGGCAGGAGGAGAGGGGGATGACAGAGGATGAGATGGTTGGATGGCATCACTGACTCGATGGGCATGAGTTTGAGTAAACTCTGGAAGATTTGTTTGTTCCAGGAGTTGATTATGGACAGGTAAGCCTGGCATGCTGCAGTCCATGCAGTCAGAAAGAGTTGGACATGAGTGAGCAACTGAATTGAACTGATTCAGTTCCATCGATCTCTTTGTCCATCTTTATGTACTGCACAGTAGGTTTAGAGTTGTTGTTTAGTTGATAAGTCATGTCCAACTTTTTTGTGGCCCCGTGGACTGTAGCCCACCAGGCTTCACTATCCATGGGATTATCCAGGCAAGAATACTGGAGTGGATTGCCATTTCTTTCTCCAGAGGATCTTCCCAATCCAGGGACTGAACCCCGATCTTCTGGGTTGTCAGGCGATTCTTTACCTGAGCCACCTGGGAAGCCCAGATTTAGAGTACGTACGTACTAATTCAGATAGTGTGCATCATCCAAAGTTTTTGTTTTTCAAGATTGTTTTGGCTAGGACCTTTGCATTATCATATAAATTTTAGAATCAACTTGCCAATTTCTGCAAGATAAATTTCTTGGGCTTATAAATGTGACTGCATTAAATCCATAGGTCACTCCTGGGAGAACTAACATCCTAACTATATTGGTTCTGCTGCTGCTGCTGCTGCTAAGTCGCTTCAGTCGTGTCCGACTCTGTGCGACCCCATAGACGGCAGCCCAACAGGCTCCCCCGTCCCTGGGATTCTCCAGGCAAGAACACTGGAGTGGGTTGCCATTTCCCTCTCCATTGTGTGAAAGCGAAAAGTGAAAGTGAAGTCGCTCACTCGCGACCGACTCCTAGCGACCCCATGGACTGCAGCCTACCAGGCTCCTCCATCCATGGGATTCTCCAGGCAAGAGTACTGGAGTGGCTTGCCATAACCAATCCACAAACACGATGTATCTCTCCATTTATTTAGATCTTCTTTAATTTCTTTCAGTAATGCATTTTTTTCCCCAATCTTGAGAGCTTAAATGTCTTTTATTAGATTTTTCTTGGTGTTTGAAGTTTTTTGATGGTATTATAAATAATAATGTTTAAAATTTTTCATTTCCCAATTTTTCACTACTATTATTGATATATAGAAATACAATTCATTTTGTATATCAACCTTGTATCCTGTGACCTTACTTAATTTGCTTATTAGCTGTAGTGACTTTTTTTAGATTCCTTACATTTTTATACACAATTATGTTACCTGAATTAAAAGTTTTACTTCTTTCTTTCTAATTTATATGCTTCTTATTTCTTTTTCTTGACTTATTGAACTGGCTAGAACCTCCAGTATGCCAGTATGATATCAAATAAAAGTGATAAGGATGGACATACTTGCCTTATTACCAATCTTAAGGGAGTTCAGCAGTAAATATGACGATAAGTAAGGTGGGTCATAGATGATCCTTCTATGATTTATGTCAGAGAGTGTTTTGCCTATGTTTTCCTCTAGGAGTTTTATAGTTTCTGGTCTTACATTTAGATCTTTAATCCATTTTGAGTTTATTTTTGTGCATGGTATTAGAAAGTGTTCTAGTTTCATTCTTTTACAAGTGGCTGACCAGTTTTCCCAGCACCACTTGTTAAAGAGATTGTCTTTAATCCATTGTATATTCTTGCCTTCTTTGTCAAAGCTAAGTTGTCCATAGGTGCGTGGATTTATCTCTGGGATTTCTATTTTGTTCCATTGATCTATATTTCTGTCTTTGTGCCAGTACCATACTGTCTTGATGACTGTGGCTTTGTAGTAGAGCCTGAAGTCAGGCAGGTTGATTCCTCCAGTTCCATTCTTCTTTCTCAAGATTGCTTTGGCTATTCGAGGTTTTTTGTATTTCCATACAAATATTATAGTTTCCTTTGTTGTGCAGAAGCTTTTAATTTTAATTAGGTCCCATTTGTTTATTTTTGCTTTTATTTCCAATATTCTGGGAGGTGGGTCATAGAGGATCCTGCTGTGATTTATGTCAGAGAGTGTTTTGCCTATGTTTTCCTGTAGGAGTTTTATAGTTTCTTGTTTTACATTTAGATCTTTTTCCAGTTTATTTTTGTGTATGGTGTTAGAAAGTGTTCTAGTTTCATTCTTTTACAAGTGGTTGACCAGTTTTCCCAGCACCACTTGTTAAAGAGATTGTCTTTTCTCCATTATATATTCTTGCCTCCTTCGTTGAAGATAAGGTGTCCATAGGTGCATGGATTTCTCTCTGGGCTTTCTATTTTGTTCCATTGATCTATATTTCTGTCTTTGTGCCAGTACCATACTGTCTTGATGACTGTGGCTTTGTAGTAGAGACTGAAGTCAGGCAGGTTGATTCCTCCAGTTCCATTCTTCTTTCTCAAGATTGCTTTGGCTATTCAAGGTTTTTGTATTTCCATACAAATTGTGAAATTATTTGTTCTAGATCTCTGAAAAATATCTTTGGTAGCTTGATAGGTATTGCATTGAATCTATAGATTGCTTTGGGTAGTGTACTCATTTTCACTATCTTGATTTTTCAAATCTATGAACATGGTATATTTCTCCATCTATTTGTGTCCTCTTTGATTTCTTTCACCAGTGTTTTATAGTTTTCTATATATAGGTCTTTTGTTTCTTTAGGTAGATATATTCCTAAGTATTTTATTCTTTTCGTTGCAATGGTGAATGGGATTGTTTCCTTAATTTCTCTTTCTGTTTTCTCATTGTTAGTGTATAGGAATGCAAGGGATTTCTGTGTGTTGATTTTATATTCTGCAACTTTACTATATTCATTGATTAGCTCTAGTAATTTTATGGTGGAGTCTTTAGGGTTTTCTATGTAGAGGATCATGTCATCTGCAAACAGTGACAGTTTTACTTCTTTCCAATCTGGATTCCTTTTATTTCTTTTTATGCTCTGATTACTGTGGCCAAAACTTCCAAAACTATGTTGAATAGTAGTGGTGAGAGTAGACACCCTTGTCTTGTTCCTGACTTCAGGGGAAATGCTTTCAGTTTTTCACCATTGAGGATAATGTTTGCTGTGAGTTTGTCATATATAGCTTTTATTATGTGGAGGTATGTTCCTTCTATTTCTCCTTTCTGGAGGGTTTTTATCATAAATGGATGTTGAATATTGTCAAAAGCTTTCTCTGCATCTATTGAGATAATCATATGGTTTTTATCTTTCAATTTATTAATGTGGTGTATTACATTTATTAATTTGTGGATATTGAAGAATCCTTGCATGCCTAGGATAAAGCACACTTGGTCATGATGTATGATCTTTTGAATATGTTGTTGATTCTGTTTACTACAATTTTGTTAAGGATTTTTGCATCTATATTCATCAGTGATATTGGCCTGTGGTTTTCTTTTTTTGTGGCATCTTTGTCAGGTTTTGGTATTAGAGTGATGGTGGCCTCATAGAATGAGTTTGGAAGTTTCCCTTCCTCTGCAATTTTCTGGAAGAGTTTGAGTAGGATAGGTGTTAGCTCTTCTCTAAATTTTTGGTAGAATTCAGCTGTGAAGCCGTCTGGTCCTGGGCTTTTGTTTGCTGGACGATTTCTGATTACAGTTTCCATTTCCGTGCTTGTGATGGGTCTGTTTTTCTCTTTCTTCCTGGTTCAGTTTTGGAAAGTTGTACTTTTCAAAGAATTTGTCCATTTCTTCCAAGTTGTCCATTTTATTGGCATATAGTTGATGATAGTAGTCTCTTTTGATCCTTTGTATTTCTGTATTGTCTGTTGTGATTTCTCCATTTTCATTTCTAATTTTGTTGATTTGTTTTTTCTTGCCTTGTTTCTTGATGAGTCTGGGTAATGGTTTGTCAATTTTATTTATCTTCTCAAAGAACCAGCTTTTGGTTTTGTTGATTTTTGCTATGGTCTCTTTTGTTTCTTTTCCATTTATTTCTGCCCTAATTTTTAAGACTTCTTTCCTTCTACTAACCCTGGAGTTCTTCATTTCTTCCTTTTCTAGTTGCTTTAGGTGTAGAGTTAGTTTATTTATTTGACTTTTTTCTTGTTTCTTGAGGTAAGCCTGTATTGCTATGAACCTTCTCCTCAGCACTGCTTTTACAGTGTGCCATAGGTTTGGGGTTGTTGTGTTTTCATGTTCATTCGTTTCTGTGCATATTTTGATTTCTTCTGTGATTTGTTGGTTATTCAGCAGTGTGTTGTTCAGCCTCCATACGTTGGAAGTTTTTTTTATAGTTTTTCTCCTGTAATTGACATCTAATCTTACTGCATTGTGGTCAAAAAAGATGCTTGGAATGATTTCAATTTTTTTGAATTTTCCAAGGCTAGATTTATGGCCCAGGTTGTGATCTATCCAGGAGAAGTTTCTGTGTCCGCTTGAGAAAAAGATGAAATTCAATGTTTTGTGGTGAAATGTCCTATAGATATCAATTATGTCTAACTATATCATTTAAAGTTTGTGTTTCATTGTTAATTTTCTGTTTAGTTGATCTATCCGTAGGTGTGAGTGGGGTAGTAAAGTCTCCCACTATTACTGTGTTATTGTTAATTTCCCCTTTCATACTTGTTAGCATTTGTCTTACATATTGCGGTGCTCCTATGTTGGGTGCATATATATTTATAATTGTTATATCTTCTTCTTGGATTGATCCTTTGATCATTATGTAGTGGCCTTCTTTGTCTCTTTTCACAGCCTTTGTTTTAAAGTCTATTTTATCGGATATGAGTATAGCTACTCCTGCTTTCTTTTGGTCTCTATTTGCATGGAATATCTTTTTCCAGCCCTTCACTTTCAGTCTGTATGTGTCCCTTGTTTTGAGGTGGGTCTCTTGTAGACAACATATATAGGGATCTTGTTTTTGTATCCATTCAGTCAGTCTTTGTCTTTTGGTTAGGGCATTCAGCCCATTTACATTTAAGGTAATTATTGATAAGTATGATCCCATTGCCATTTACTTTATTGTTTTGAGTTTGAGTTTATATACCCTTTCTGTGTTTCTTGTCTAAAGAATATCCTTTAGCATTTGTTGGAGAGCTGGTTTGGTGGTGCTGAATTCTCTCAGCTTTTGCTTGTCTGTAAAGCTTTTGATTTCTCCTTCATATTTGAATGAGATCCTTTCTGGGTACAGTAATTTGGGCTATAGGTTTTTCTCATTCATCACTTTAAGTATGTTCTGCCATTCCATTCTGGCCTGAAGAGTTTCTATTGAAAGATCAGCTGTTATCCTTATGGGAATCCCCTTGTGTGCTATTTGTTGTTTTTCCCTTGCTGCCTTTAATATTTGTTCTTTGTGTTTGATCTTTGTTAATTTGATTAATATGTGTCTTGGGGTGTCTCACCTTGGGTTTATCCTGTTTGGGACTCTCTGGAGTCCCAAACTCTTTGGGTTTCTTGGACTTGGTGATTATTTCCTTCCCCATTTTAGGTAAGTTTTCAACTATTATCTCCTCAAGTATTTTCTCATGGTCTTCCTTTTTGTCGTCTTCTTCTGGGACTCCTATGATTCAAATGTTGGGGTGTTTAACATTGTCCCAGGGGTCTCTGAGGTTGTCCTCATTTCTTTCAATTCTTTTTTCTTTTTTCCTGTTTCATTTATTTCTACCATTGTATCTTCTACCTCACTTATCCTATCTTCTGCCTCCATTATTCTACTGTTGGTTCCCTCCAGAGTGGTTTTGATCTCATTTATTGCATTATTCATTATATATTGACTCATTTTTAATTTCTTCTAAGTCCTTGTTAAACCTTTCTTGCATTGTCTCGATCCTTGTCTCCAGGCTATTTATCTGTAACTCCAATTTGTTTTCAAGATTTTGGATCATTTCACTATCATTATTTGGAATTCTTTATCAGGTAGATTCCCTATCTCTTCCTCTTTTGTTTGGTTTGGTGGGCATTTATCCTGTTTCTTTACCTGCTGAGTATTTCTCTGCCTTTTTATCTTGTTTATATTGCTGTGTTTGAGGTGGCCTTTCCTATTCTGGCAGTTTGTGGTTCCACTTTATTGTGGAGGTTCCTCGCTGTGGCTGTGGCTGGATGGATGGTTTTTCAAGGTTTCCTGGTTAGGGAAGCTTGTGTTGGTGTTCTGGTGGGTGGAGCTCTATTTCCTCTCTCTGGTAGTGCGATGAAGTGTTCAGTAGTGTTTTGAAATGTCAGTGGGTTTGGTGTGACTTTGGGCAGCCTATATATTGAAGCTCAGGGCTATGTTCCTGTGTTGCTGGGGAATTTGCATGGTATGTCTTGCTCCAGAACTTGTTGGCTCTTGGGTGGTGCTTGGTTTCAGTGCAGGTATGGAGGCTTTTCATGAGCTCTTATCGATTAATGTTCCCTTGAGTCAGGAGTTCTCTGGTGTTCTCAGGATTTAGACTTAAGCCTCCTGCCTCTGGTTTTCAGTCTTATTCTTACAGTAGCCTCAAGACTTCTCCATCTATACAGCACTGATGATAAAACATCTAGGTTAATGATGAAAAGTTTCTCCACAGTGAGGGACACCCAGAGAGGTTCACAGAGTTACATGGAGAAGAGAAGAGGGAGGAGGGAGACAGAGGTGACCAGGAGGAGAAGAGGGGGGATCAAAAGGGGAGAGATAAAGCTAGCCAGTAGTCACTTCCCTATGTCCTCTCCACACTTTGCATCCCTCAGAGATGTTCATGGAGTTACACAGAGAAGAGAAGAGGAGGAAGGAGACAGAGGTGGCCAGGAGGATTAAGGGGGGAATCAAAAGGAGAGAGACAGATCCAGTCAGTAATCAGTTCCCTAATGTTCTCCACAGTCTGGAACACACAAAGAGATTCACAGAGTTCAGTAGAGAAGAAAAGGGGGAAGGGGGAGATAGAGGCGACCTGGTGGAGAAAAAGGAGAGTCAAAAGGGGGAGAGCAATCAGGCCAGTGATCTTGCTCCCAAGTAAAAATGGGTACTGAAGATTGGGTTCTTAAAGGTACAAAGTTGATAACAAATACCAAAAAGCAAAGATTAAAAATCTGGAGTAGAGTTTAGATTCTCAAAAATACAATATTAAAAAAAAAAGAAAAAGTCACAAATTAAAAAATATATATATGAAGTTTGCTTTAAAAGTAGGGTCTTTTTTTTTTGCAAGGTAATAGTAGGTTATAAAAATGAAAATTAAAGGAGTAATACAGGACTTAAAAATAAAAAAAATTTTTTTTAATTAAAAAAATNTTCTTAAAGGAACAAAATTGATAACAAATATAAAAAAAAAGATTAAAAACCTAGAGTAGAGTTTAGATTCTCAAAAATACAATATTAAAAAAAAAAGAAAAAGTCACAAATTAAAAAATATATATATGAAGTTTGCTTTAAAAGTAGGGTCTTTTTTTTTTGCAAGGTAATAGTAGGTTATAAAAATGAAAATTAAAGGAGTAATACAGGACTTAAAAATAAAAAAAATTTTTTTTAATTAAAAAAATGATAATAGTAAAGATATATCTAGGACTTTCTCTGGATCTGTTGCAGACAGTGTGAGGTCAGTTCATTTATAGATAGTTCCTTGATCTGGCTTGTACTTCTCAAGACCTATAGGCCCCTTCCTGTGTAGTCGTGCTAACTACAGGGTTTTCATCTGTTGCACCTGTCACTTCCAAAGCGGTTCCCTCTTGTTTATTTTAGCTTCTGTTTGCTGGTCTCGTCAGTGTCTAATTTCTGCCCTGACACAAGGGGGCGATGGTGGTCACTTTTTTAGGCTCACTTGTTCAGTCGTGCTGTGGGAAGGGAGGAAGACTGTAAACAAATATCACTGGTGTGTGTGGGGAGTGCTTGCAGTGTTTCAGCCACACTGGGTTTGCCCCCACTCACAATGTGTGTGCTTTCATGGTCTACACTTCTCAGGCTCTAGGTTGCTCTGCTGGGAACTGTCTGAGGCGGGCCCTGGGTTGTATGCACTTTCCAGGTCTAAGTTGCTCAGGTTCAGGTTCTCAGGTACTCCACAAAGGCGCAGACTTGGTTGGGCCTGTGTTTTGGGCCCGTCCCAGGTCGGAGCACAGTCGCCCCCAGTTGAAGTCTGCGACTTATCACCTCCCCAGTCCAAGCCACTCAGTTTTCTGGGTGTATAACGGGCATGTCTTCTCAGGTGTGCCGTGTGTCTCTTCTGGGGAGCTGATCTCTGGCTGCGACCCTTCCAGTGGATGTAGACCGTCGAGAATCCCAAGAAGTCTTGGTTAGCAACAACGTTTGCTTGCAGTTTGGTGTAGGATGCCTCTCTGGGGCCGTGATTGCCCCCTTCTGGCTCTGGCTCCCCTTGCCTGCCTGTCTCTGGCAGGGGATGGGCTGGTCCGCAGCCAGGTAGCTCCGCTCAACCCTTTGTTCTGTGAGTGGGCCTGGCGGTGTCTTAGGTTAGGGCTTCTCGCAGGATAGCTATCCCACAGTCTGTGTTGCTATCTCCAGCTAGTTCCCTCAGCTTGCCCTTGGGGCATTCAGGCATGGTCCTCACCCTAAGTAATGCAGCCCGCGCCTCCTTGTCCTGCCCCCACTTGCCAGTGGGGGATGTGAGTGTCTGGGCTGCTGCTCTGCTGGGAGTTGCTGTTAGGCACGTAATCTGTGGGTTTTATTTATTTATTTATTTCCTCCCAGTTATTTTGCCCTCTGAGATTCCAAGGCTCGCCACAGACCTGCTGGAGAGAGTGTTTCCTGGTGTTTGGAAACTTCTCCTTTTTTAAGACTCCCTTCCTGGGATGGATCTCTGTCCCTACTTCTTTTGTCTCCCTTTTTATCTTTTATATTTTGTCCTACCTCCTTTTGAAGACAATGGGCTGCCTTTCTGGGTGCCTGATGTCCTCTGCCAGCATTCAGAAGTGGTTTTGTGGAATTTTCTTGACATTCAAATGTTCTTTTGATGAATTTGTGGGGGAGAAAATGGTCTCCCCGTCCTAGTCCTCCGCCATCTTAGGACTGCCTCTGTATGATCCTTTTAATGTGTTGTTGGATTCTGTTTGCTAGAATTTTTTGAAGATTTTTGCATCTGTGTTCATCAGTGATGCTGCTGCTAAGTCGCTTCAGTTGTGTCTGACTCTGTGTGACCTCATAGACAGCAGCCCACCAGACTCCTCTGTCCCTGGAATTCTCCAGGCAAGAATACTGGAGTGGGTTGCCATTTCCTTTTCCATCAGTGATACTGGCGTGTAATTTTCTTTTTTTGTGGCATCTTTGTCTGGTTTTGGTATCAGGGTGATGATAGATGCATAGAATGCTTTTGGGAGTTTTCCTTCCCCTGTACTTTTCTGAAAGAGTTTGAGTAAGGTAGGTGTTAGCTCTTCTCTAAACTTTTGGTAAAATTTGCCTGTGAAGCCATCTGGCCCTGGGCTTTTGTTTGTTGGGAGGTTTTTTTTTTTTTTTTAATTTTACTTTATTTTACTTTACAATACTGTATTGGTTTTCCATACATTGACATGAATCCACCACGGGTGTACATGAGTTCCCAATCCTGAACCCCCCAGGGATTTTTTTTTTTTTAATTGCAGTTTTGATTACTGTGCTTGTGATTGGTTGTTCATTTACTTTATTGTTTTTGACTTGTTTTTGTAGGCCTTTTTGTTCTCTTGTGTTTCTTGTCTAGAGAATTTCCTTTAGTATTTTTTGTAAAGCTGGTTTAGTAGTGCTGGATTCTCTTTAACTTTGCTTGCCTGTAAAGCTTTTAATTTTTCATTTGAATCTGAATGAGAATCTTGCTGGATGGAGTAATCTTGGTTGTGGGTTTTTTCCTTTGTCCTTTAAATTATATCCTGTGGAGGGCGATCCTAAGATGGCAGAGGAATAGGAAAAGGAGACCACTTTCTCCCCTACAAATTCATCAAAAGAACATTTGAACACTGAGCAAATTCCACAAAACAACTTCTGAATGCTGGGAGAGGACATCAGGCACCCAGAAAGGCAGCCCATTGCTTTTGAAAGGAGGTAGTAAAATATAAAAGATAAAAAGAGAGACAAAAGAGGTAGGGATGGAGATCCGTCCCACAAAGGGAGTCTTAAAAAAGAGAGGTTTCCAAATACCAGGAATCAATCTCATCGGTGGGTCTGTGGCAAGTGTTGGAATCTCAGAGGGCAACATAACCCAGAGGAAAAGTAAATAAACAAATAAATAAAACCCACAGATTATGTGCCTTCTCAAAGCAGAGAAGCAGCCTAGATGCTCGCATCCACCACTAGCAAATTTTTTTTTTTTTTTTAATTTTACTTTATTTTACTTTACAATACTGTATTGGTTTTCCATACATTGACATGAATCCACCACGGGTGTACATGAGTTCCCAATCCTGAACCCCCCAGGGAGTTTTTTTTTTTTAATTGCAGTTTTGATTACTGTGCTTGTGATTGGTTGTTCATTTACTTTATTGTTTTTGACTTGTTTTTGTAGGCCTTTTTGTTCTCTTGTGTTTCTTGTCTAGAGAATTTCCTTTAGTATTTTTTGTAAAGCTGGTTTAGTAGTGCTGGATTCTCTTTAACTTTGCTTGCCTATAAAGCTTTTAATTTTTCATTTGAATCTGAATGAGAATCTTGCTGGATGGAGTAATCTTGGTTGTGGGTTTTTTCCTTTGTCCTTTAAATTATATCCTGTGGAGGGCGATCCTAAGATGGCAGAGGAATAGGAAAAGGAGACCACTTTCTCCCCTACAAATTCATCAAAAGAACATTTGAACACTGAGCAAATTCCACAAAACAACTTCTGAATGCTGGGAGAGGACATCAGGCACCCAGAAAGGCAGCCCACTGCTTTTGAAAGGAGGTAGTAAAATATAAAAGATAAAAAGAGAGACAAAAGAGGTAGGGATGGAGATCCGTCCCACAAAGGGAGTCTTAAAAAAGAGAGGTTTCCAAATACCAGGAATCAATCTCATCGGTGGGTCTGTGGCAAGTGTTGGAATCTCAGAGGGCAACATAACCCAGAGGAAAAGTAAATAAACAAATAAATAAAACCCACAGATTATGTGCCTTCTCAAAGCAGAGAAGCAGCCTAGATGCTCGCATCCACCACTAGCAAGCAGAGGCTGGACAGGGAGGTGCCGGCTGCACTGCTTAGGATAAGGACTGGGCCTGAATGCCCTGAGGGCAGTCTGAGGGAACTAACCTGAGATAGCAACCCAGACTGTGGGATAGCCAGAGAGAGAGAAAGAAAGAGAGAACTATTTCTGCTTTATTGACTATGACAAAGCTTTTGACTGTGTGAATCACAATAAACTGGAAAATTCTGAAAGAGATGGGAATACCAGACCACCTGACCTGCCTCTTGTGAAACCTGTATGCAGGTCAGGAAGCAACAGTTAGAACTGGACATGGAACAACAAACTGGTTCCAAATAGGAAAAGGAGTGCGTCAAGGCTGTATATTGTCACCCTGCTTATTTAACTTCTATGTAGAGTACATCATGAGAAATGCTGGGCTGGAGAAGCACAAGCTGGAATCAAGATTGCCGGAAGAAATATCAATAACCTCAGATATGCAGATGACACCACCCTTATGGCAGAAAGTGAAGAGGAACTAAAAAGCCTCTTGATGAAAGTGAAAGTGGAGAGTGAAAAAGTTGGCTTAAAGCTCAACATTCAGAAAACGAAGATCACAGCATCTGGTCCTATCACTTCATGGGAAATAGATGGGGAAACAGTGGAAACAGTAAATCACTGCAGATGGTGATTACAGCCATGAAATTAAAAGATGCTTACTCCTTGGAAGGAAAGTTATGTCCAACCTAGATAGCATTTTCAAAAGCAGAGACATTACTTTGCCAATAAAGGTCTGTCTAGTCAAGGCTATGATTTTTCCTGTGGTCATGTATGGATGTGAGTTGGACTGTGAAGAAAGCTGAGTGCTGAAGAATTGATGCTTTTGAACTGTGGTGTTGGAGAAGACTCTTGAGAGTCCCTTGGACTGCAAGGAGATCCAACCAGTCCATTCTAAAGGAGGTCAGCCCTGGGATTTCTTTGGAAGGAATGATGCTAAAGCTGAAACTCCAGTACTTTGGCTACCTCATGTGAAGAGTTGACTCATGGGAGAAGACTGATGCTGTGAGGGATTGGGGGCAGGAGGAGAAGGGGACAACCGAGGATGAGATGGCTGGATGGCATCACCGAAACGATGGACGTGAGTTTGAGTGAACTCCGGGAGTTGGTGATGGACAGGGAGGCCTGGTGTGCTTCAATTCATGGGGTCGCAGAGTCAGACACGACTGAGCAACTGAACTGAACTGAACTGATCCTGTGAAAAGCCCTAACCTAAGACACTGCCAGGCCCACTCACAGAACAAAGGACTGAGCAGAGCTAGCTGGCTGTGGACAGGACCATCCCCTGCCAGAGACAGGCAGACAGGGGCAGCCAGAGCCGGAAGGGGGCAATCGTGGCCCCAGAGAGGCATCCTCTACCAAACTGCAAGCAGGCTTCTTTGCTAACCAAGAGTTCTTGAGGTTGTGGATGGTTGACATCCACCGGGAGGGTTGCAGTGTTTTAGCTGTACTGAGTTTGCCCCCGCTCATGATATGTGTGCTTTCATGGTCTATACTTCTCAGGCTCTAGGTTGCTCTGCTGGGAACTGTCTGAGGCGGGTCCTGGGTTGTATGCACTTCCCAGGTCTAAGTCGCTCAGTTTCAGGTTCTCAGTTATCACACAAATGGATGGAGTCACACACCAGCTTGGTTGGAGGGGTGGGGTGGGCAGCGAGTTTGCCTGGCCACCTGAGCACAGCGGGGGAACCTGAGTCAAAGGACACTCACCACCACGTGGGAGGTATGCTGGTCAGATTATCTTCCTATTCAAAGTGTGGTTTCAGGACCAGCAGCATCTCCTGGAAGACTGTTAGAAATACAGAACCCCAGGCCAGCCCAGACCGCCTGAATCAGAATCCCATGCTGAACAATATTCACAGGAGTTTCTTATGTACATTCGAGTTTGAGAGCCACTGCATCAGAAGGTGGCTAGACCCTAGTCTCTAAACTAGGGAAAACACAGAGCAGTGGTTCTCAGGCTAGGCTGGACACTGAATCACCTGGAGAACTTCAAAAAACCTCAACGCCCAGGGCCAACCCCAGTTCACTTATATCAGAATTGGGTATCAGTGTTTTAAAACTCCCCAATGGGTAGTTAGCGATTGCTAAGAGGAAAACTTCTGGAATGAGGTTCAAATTGACTCTATTTACTGATGACGTCACCTTGGGCATGTCAGCTCATACCCAGAATCCTTATCTGGATTATGACATTATCCAGGCCACAGAGTTGTAAGCATTTGTGACCCAAGAACCCAAAGTACCCTTGCGAACTCATGCCAGAAAGGCAGCACCTACTCTTTTTGTGTCTCACATCACAGCAGCTCAAAACCAAAGGAGGTGAGACCTTGTTCCTTTGGATTTTATCATTTTATTTAACCCTAATGCACCTACCCTACCTCACCCCACCCCCCACACACACAGTCCCGAGAAGGAACAAGAGAGGGAAACCATCCTCTGGATTTGCCTCACTTGAACTTGAGTTTCCTGGCTTCCCAGGTGGCTCAGTGGTGAAGAATCTGCCTGCCAATACAGGAGAGGCAGGAGACTCGGGTTTGATCCCTGGGTCAGGAAGATCCCCTGGAGAAGGAAATGGCAACCCACTCCGGTATTCTTGCCTGGGAAATCTCATGGACAGAGGAGCTTGGCAGGCCTACAATCCATGAGGTCACAAAAGAGTCAGACGCAATGTAGCAACGAAACAACAACTCCTGAGTTTCCCATCTACCCCAATCCTTCTCATCTCCCTCTCAACACCCTGGGAGCACATGATACACTGAAGGAATGGGAAAAAGAACAACCACGTCTGAGCTCCCAGGCCTTAGGGTATGACAACCCAGTCAGCACCGTTAGCTCCGGAGTCTTGTCCAGGATGCACACGAATGTACTTGTCACGTGGATGGGGGCTCAAGCATGCTCCTTCAGTCTCAACACAGCCTCTGTCTTTTGGTCAGATCAGAAGGGGTCAACTGCAGACTTAGACAGGAGGTCCGGCCAGGAGAAGCAGGTGCCTGGAGAAGACCTGGGCTCACATGAGAGCCTTCAGGTGGCAGGTATTCAGACTTTCATGCTTCATCCAGCTTTCCCTCTGATGTACCTGTGCCACTGGACGAACTGTCTCACCACGCTCAGTTCCCACCTGTCCTCCTGGTGTTGCACAAATCTCTATCAGT
>SJYT01003722.1:34361-111407 GCA_006410635.1 Cephalophus harveyi
GTACTTTGGCCACCTCATGTGAAGAGTTAACTCATTGGAAAAGACTCTGATGCTGGGAGGGATTGGGGACAGGAGGAGAAGGGGATGACCGAGGATGAGATGGCTGGGATGGCATCACTGACTCGATGAATGTGAGTCTGAGTGAACTCCGAGATGGTGGTGAACAGGGAGGCCTGGCGTGCTGCGATTCATGGGGTCGCAAAGAGTTGGACACGACTGAGCGACTGAACTGAACTGAACTGATAATGAAAAGGACATCTTTTTTGAGTGTTACTTCTAAAAGGTCTTGTAGGTCTTCATAGAACCATTCAACTTCAGCTTCTTCAGCCTTACTGGTTGGGGCATAGACTTGGATTACTGTGATATTGAATCGTTTGCCTTGAAAATGAACAGAGATCATTCTGTCGTTTTTGAGATTGCATCCAAGTACTGCATTTCGGACTCTTTTGTTGACCATGATGGCTACTCCATTTCTTCTAAGGGATTCCTGCCCACAGTAGTAGATATAATGGTCATCTGAGTTAAATTCACCCATTCCAGTCCATTTTAGTTCACTGATTCCTAGAATGTCGACGTTCACTCTTGCCACCTCCTGTTTGACCACTTCCAATTTGCCTTGATTCATGAACCTAAAATTCCAGGTTCCTATGCAATATTGCTCTTTACAGCATTGGACTTTGCTTCTATCACCAGTCACATGCACCGCTGGGTATTGTTTTTGCTTTGGCTCCATCCCTTCATTCTTTCTGGAGTTATTTCTCCACTGATCTCCAGTATCATATTGGGCACCTACCGAACTGGGGTGTTCCTCTTTCAGTATCCTATCATTCTGCCTTTTCATACTGTTCATGGGGTTCTCAAGGCAAGAATGCTGAAGTGGTTTGCCATTCCCTTCTTTAGTGGACCACATTCTGTCAGACCTCTCCCCCATGACCCGCCCATCTTGGGTGGCACCACAGGGCATGACTTAATTTCATTGAGTTAGACAAGGCTGTGGTCCTAGTGATTATATTGACTAGTTTTCTGTGATTATGGTTTCAGTGTGTCTGCCCTCTGGTGCCCTCTTGCAACACCTACCCTCTTACTTGGGTTTCTCTTACCTTGGACGTGGGGTATGTCCTCATGGCTGCTCCAGCAAAGTGCAAGCCGCTGCTCCTTACCTTGGATGAGGGATATCTCCTCACGGCCGCCCCTCCTGACCTTGAACGTGGAGTAGCTCCTCTCAGCCCTCCTGCACCTGCTCATCCTCCACTCCTTGGACGTGGGGTTACTCCTCTCAGCCTCCACCCCTTGCCTTGGGCGTAGGGTAGCTCCTCCTGGCTGCCGCCCCCAAAAATCCAAATAAATAACCTAACTCTACACCTAAAGCAACTAGAAAAGGAAGAAATAAAGAACCCCAGGGTTAGTAGAAGGAAGGAAATCTTAAAAATTAGGGCAGAAATAAATGCAAAAGAAACAAAAGAGACTGCAGCAAAAATCAACAAAGCCAAAAGCTGGTTCGTTGAGAAGATAAATAAAATTGACAAACCATTACCCAGACTCATCAAGAAACAAGGCAAGAAAAAATAAATCAACAAAATTAGAAATGAAAATGGAGAAATCACAACAGACAACACAGAAATACAAAGGATCAAAAGAGACTACTATCATCAACTATATGCCAATAAAATGGACAACTTAGAAAAAATGGACAAATTCTTTGAAAAATACAACTTTCCAAAACTGAACCAGGAAGAAAGAGAAAAACAGACCCATCACAAGCACGGAATGGAAACTGTAATCAGAAATCATCCAGCAAACAAAAGCCCAGGACCAGACGGCTTCACAGCTGAATTCTACCAAAAATTTAGAGAAGAGCTAACACCTATCCTACTCAAACTCTTCCAGAAAATTGCAGAGGAAGGTAAAATTCTAAACTCATGCTATGAGGCCACCATCACCCTAATACCAAAACCTGACAAAGATGCCACAAAAAAAGAAAACTACAGGCCAATATCACTGATGAATATAGATGCAAAAATCCTTAACAGAAGTCTAGCAAACAGAATCAACAACATATTCAAAAGATCATACATCATGACCAAGTGGGCTTTACTCCAGGCATGCAAGGATTCTTCAATATCCACAAATCAATAAATGTAATACACTACATTAACAAATTGAAAGATAAAAACCATATGATTATCTCAATAGATGCAGAGAAAGCCTTTGCAAAAATTCAACACCCATTCATGATAAAAACCCTCCAGAAAGCAGGAAGGAATATATCTCCACATAATAAAAGCTATATATGACAAACCCACAGCAAATATTATCCTCAATGGTGAAAAACTGAAAGCATTTCTCCTGAAGTCAGGAACAAGACAAGGGTGCCCACTCTCACCACTACTATTCAACATAGTTTTGGCCACTGCAATCTGAGCATAAAAAGAAATAAAAGGAATCCAGATTGGAAAACAAGAAGTAAAACTGTCACTGTTTGCAGATGACATGATCCTCTACATAGAAAACCCTAAAGACTCCACCATAAAATTACTAGAGCTAATCAATGAATATAGTAAAGTTGCAGGATATAAAATCAACACACAGAAATCCCTTGCATTCCTATACACTAACAATGAGAAAACAGAAAGAGAAATTAAGGAAACAATCCCATTCACCATTGCAACGAAAAGAATAAAATACTTAGGAATATATCTACCTAAAGAAACAAGACCTATATATAGAAAACTATAAAACACTGGTGAAAGAAATCAAAGAGGACACAAATAGATGGAGAAATATATCGTGTTCATGGATTGGAAGAATCAATATAGTGAAAATGAGTATACTACCCAAAGCAATCTATAGATTCAATGCAATACCTATCAAGCTACAAACGGTACTTTTCACAGAACTAGAACAAATAATTTCACAATTGAAAAATACAAAAAACCTTGAATAGCCAAAGCAATCTTGATAAAGAAGAATGGAACTGGAGGAATCAACCTGCCTGACTTCAGTCTCTACTACAAAGCCACAGTCATCAAGACAGTATGGTACTGGCACAAAGACAGAAATATAGATCAATGGAACAAAATAGAAAGCCCAGAGAGAAATCCATGCACCTATGGACACCTTATCTTCAACAAAGGAGCAAGAATATATAATGGAGAAAAGACAATCTCTTTAACAAGTGGTGCTGGGAAAACTGGTCAACCACTTGTAAAAGAATGAAACTAGAACACTTTCTAACACCATACACAAAAATAAACTGGAAAAAGATCTAAATGTAAAACAAGAAACTATAAAACTCCTAGAGGAAAACAGGCAAAACACTCTCTGACATAAATCACAGCAGGATCCTCTATGACCCACCTCCCAGAATATTGGAAATAAATGCAAAAATAAACAAATGGGACCTAATTAAAATTAAAAGCTTCTGCACAACAAAGGAAACTATAAGCAAGGTGAAAAGACAGCCTTCAGAATGGGAGAAAATAATAGGAAATGAAGCAACAGACAAAGAATTAATCTCAAAAATATACAAGCAACTCCTGGAGCTCAATTCCAGAAAAATAAACGACCCAATAAAAACGCGGGCCAAAGAACTGAACAGACATTTCTCCAAAGAAGACATACAGATGGCTAACAAACATATGAAAAGGTGCTCAGCATCACTCATTATCAGAGAAATGCAAATCAAAACCCCAATGAGGTACCATTTCATGCCAGTCAGAGTGGCTGCTATATAAAAGTCTACAAGCAATAAATGCTGGAGAGGGTGTGGAGAAAAGGGAACCCTCTTACACTGTTGGTGGGAATGCAAACTAGTACAGCCACTATGGAGAACAGTGTGGAGATTCCTTAAAAAACTGGAAATAGAACTGCCATATGACCCAGCAATACTGCTCCTGGGCATACACACTGAGGAAACCAGAATTGAAAGAGATACATGTACCCCAGTATTCATCTCAGCACTGTTTGTAATAGCCAGGACATGGAAGCAACCTAGATGTCCATCAGCAAACAAATGGATAAGAAAGCTGTGGTACATATACACAATGGAATATTACTCAGCCATTAAGAAGGATACATTTGAATCAGTTCTAGTGAGGTGGATTGTGGTCTTCTTTACAGACTGGGATCTGGTGGACGACCATAATCAACGAAAAGAAAGAGGGAAAAGGAGAGAGAGAGAGAGCAGTATCTCTCAGGTTATGTGGAAAACCAATAAAGCCCATGCACAAGACTTGTACCACTCATGAAGGCACAGGGCTTCCTCTCAAGGAGGTCTTGAAAGCCAAGGCGAGACAGTGAACTTGGCAGGCTTCCATGCTCTGAAGAGAATGAAGACAGAAAGAAGGATGTGGGGGACCCAGGTCTCTAGTGGAGCAAGGGTATTTTATTAGCAGAAATGTGGGCTTATATATGTTTAGTAAAATGATTACTCAGCTATTACAAAGAATGAAATTCCATCAGTTGCAACAAAATGGATAGTCTAATACATACAAGGTCACTGACACTGAAAAGAGTCACTGAAAGAGTTACTGAAAGGAATCCAAGCAGGTACCCTTTCCCATGATCTCAGTCCTAATAACTGCCTGCAGCTCTACTTGTTCCCAGAATAGGAACTGATAAGGAACAGAGAATCCTTGAGAAATGGCACACAAAGGAAGAAAAGTGCAACATATTGGATTCCTCTGCATTGAACATCCCTTGACAATTCCACCTTTTTTATTTTTTCATAATTCGGGGTGACTGTAGATACTTTAGTGAAAAAGGTCTTAACCAAATGAGTTTGTTTAGTTTGAACAATTTTAGTTGAAAGGCATGGTATCCTGCGAATATAACCACCAGGATAATTATCAGCCTTACAGCTCCAGATCCAATATTATGTATAATGTTTTGAAACCATCTTCGAGGGTCCAGCCCGGATAATTGATCAGCTAGCTGTTCAGCTAAGGTTTTCAGATAGCTGGAAGAAGGTAAACTCTTAGAGAAGGCTGATTGTACATTTAAGGAAGCATTATCATGTAAGTCTTGTAAATGAAATTTGATTTGTTCCCAATTGTAGGCACTATAGTTGAACTGAACAGGGGTAATATAAAATTGAGTAGAATTCCAATCACATTTTAGCAAAGTCTGTTTTTTTAAAAATCTATTAATTGATCTCCAACCCATTGGATGGCTATTTTTATTTCCTGTATTTCAACTAGAACTTTCTCATTTATCTGAGCCTGAGTGGTTCACATAGTATGAGCATTTTGGTCCAATTTTGGATAAAACTGTGTATTTGAACTGAGATTTGTAGAGCAGTGCTGGCAACAGCAGCAGTGGTGTAAATGGCGATTAATCCCAAAATGAGAAGAATTAGACATCCACTGAATTGTTTAGATCACCAAAGTAATTTAGTAAGTAACTGGAAGGCAAGTCCTGCCAGGGGACCCTCTTCTCAGGGTCGTTGGAGATCTATCGGCAGTCATAGACTATATCGATATCGAAGAATCAAAAAGGATTCGTTTTTCAAAGAAACAGGAATTAAGACAGGTATACAATTTGCAATCTATACGAGTCACAGAACATAAAGTCTTATTAAATTACAAGTTCCCTAGAGCTATAACAAAAGGAAAGGGAACACAAGCTTATATGAAATATGAATGATTATAATGAAAGGAATAATGACTAGAACCATGACTAGTCTCTGTGAAATATCCAGTCCAAGTTACAAGTTCTTTGGTGTTCATGGCAAATTTCCAAATGTCCCATTGTTCAGGTCCAATCCATTTATTGATGACGATTCGAGGGCAAGGAAGTGCCATTCCATCGTCAAGCCAGCCAAAAAGTCCTTTGACATGGTAATGCTCCATCGTAGTATTGGTAGTCTTCCATGTTACTTGAGTAGTATAATCACATACAGTACTATTAATATCATCTGAACAGTCAGATAACCATATACCATGGGGTCCCTAATCGACAATGGTATAATTGGCCACAAACATTAATTTTCCTGATTTGGCTTGACATCTGTCTCAACAAACAAGAGTATATTTAAAATTCTTATAAATAAACCCTTTGCATATTTCTTGTCCTTTTCCTAGCGTTTCAGTAGTGTTGATATGGTTCACATAAAAAGAAAGGGCAGTAAATAATCCAAGCAACGTCCGAAAGTCCTTTTTGGAGGCAGGATGAAGGCCCAAGTTTGTTGGCTAATGTTTATGCATAATTCTGCCAGGCCCATTCATAAAGGAAGGATTTCATAACCTAGAGAAATATTAATTAGTCTCCCTTCTTCCTCAGGGTGTTAGGGCCCCTCCAGGCTCTAAGGAGGAGGCATATGTACTGAGTCATTAGTGGATACGATTGGTCTTTTGTCTGTCCATATTATAACCTGCAATAAAAGGGGGGTTAGGTATATAAGCCCAATAAGTATAATTAATCAAGTCAGCCTAAGTGGGGGAAGCAAAAGCAAGCAAAGCAAGCATAGCGACAAAAATATTTTCTGGATTCCGAGGCATTTCCTGTTGAGAAACCAGATTTTCAGCTTGATTAGTAAGGGTTTTTATCTGTCCCCAAGTAGGGAGATCATGAGGTCGATGACGTCAAGCATGGCTTTATTTGGAAATCTCTAAAGCTGCCATGGCTTGTATTGGAACTTCCTCTTTCCAGGAATTTCACCTTTTCCTCTCCATCTTGAATGCCGATGGTTCCCTGGGGGGTGGATCTTCCAAAGAGGGAGCCAACTGACTCAGTAGGATCCATCTGGAGAAATACAAGTATACCCTTTCTCTATAAGATTAGTTTCCTAGACTTCCATTGTTTGGTTAGCCTGTTTTGATACCAAATGGTCAGAGGAAGAGATGCATCCTGTGATCCCTCGAAATGTTCTGGTCTTGTTGAGATATTTCCTTGTGGTAAATTTAAAAAATTTAAAACAAATAAAGCTGTATTAACAATGGTTATAGGTTTCAGTTCAGTTCAGTTCAGTCGCTCAGTCATGTCCGACTCTTTGTGACGCCATGAATTGAAGCACACCAGGCCTCCCTGTCCAACACCAACTCCCGGAGTTCACTCAGACTCGCGTCCATCGAGTCGGTGATGCCATCCAGCCACCTCATCCTCTGTCATCCCCTTTTCCTCCTGCCCCCAATCCCTCCCAGCATCAGTCTTTTCCTATGAGTCAACTCTTCGCATGAAGTAGGCAAAGTACTGGAGCTTCGGCTTCAGCATCATTCCTTCCAAAGAACACCCAGAAGATAGTGATCTCCTTTAGAATGGACTGGTTGGATCTCCTTGCAGTCCAAGGGACTCTCAAGAGTCTTCTCCAACACCACAGTTCAAAAGCATCAATTCTTCAGTGCTCAGCCTTCTTCACAGTCCAACTCTCACATCCATACATGACTACTGGAAAAACCATAGCCTTGACTAGATGGACATTTGTTGGCAAAGTAATGTCTCTGCTTTTGAATATGCTATCTAGGTTGGTCATAACCTTCCTTCCAAGGAGTAATTTAATGGCTCCTTCCAAGGAGCCATTTAATTTCATGGCTGCAATCACCATCTGCAGTGATTTTGGAGCCCAGAAAAATAAAGTCTGACACTGTTTCCACTGTTTCCCCATCTATTTCCCATGAAGTGATGGGACCAGATGCCATGATGTTCATTTTCTGAATGTTGAGCTTTAAGCCAATTTTTCCACTCTCCTCTTTCAATTTCATCAAGAGGCTTTTGAGTTCCTCTTTACTTTCTGCCATAAGGGTGGTGTCATCTGCATATCTGAGGTTATTGATATTTCTCCTGGCAATCTTGATTCCAGCTTGTGCTTCTCCAGCCCAGTGTTTCTCATGATGTACTCTGCATATAAGTTAAATAAGCAGAGTGACAATATACAGCCTTGACGTACTCCTTTTCCTATTTGGAAACAGTTTTCAGTTTAGAGAATAGCTTATGTTGGAATCTAGTAAAGTCTGTTTTAGATAAGGAAGATAGTAATGTNCAGCTTGTGCTTCTCCAGCCCAGTGTTTCTCATGATGTACTCTGCATATAAGTTAAATAAGCAGAGTGACAATATACAGCCTTGACGTACTCCTTTTCCTATTTGGAAACAGTTTTCAGTTTAGAGAATAGCTTATGTTGGAATCTAGTAAAGTCTGTTTTAGATAAGGAAGATAGTAATGTACCTGTGTATTCTCCTTTAAAAAAATTTTTTTTTGTAGTTTTAGTGTATGACGTGGTCGTTTGACTATATCTTGTGTTTGTGGGTTATAAGGAACACCTGTAATATGTTTACTAGAAAATGATTGTAAAAATTTTTTGAAGTGTTTAGAAATATAGACAGGGCCATTGTCTGTTTTTATAGAATTAGGAGTTTTCATTATAGCAAAACAGGTTAATAAATGAGTTATAACGTGTGGTGTAGTTTCACCTTGAAGAGGTATGGCCCAGGTAAAAGAAGAGTTTGTGTCGATATAGACATGTAAGAAAGAAGATGGAGAGAGTTCAGGGCAATGAGTCATATCCATTTGTCATAATTCATTACATTGTAATCTGCGAGGATTGGTATCTTGTGTAATGAGTTGAAGGTGTAAGGGTTTACAAGTAGAGCAATTATTAATGATTTTTTTAGCTTGGTGGTATGGAATTTTTCATATATGGTGTAAGGAGCCAGCATTATTGTGTAAAAAGCATGTTGTTTTTTGGGAGTAGCAAAATAAACAAATTTATCAGCTTGTTCATTATCATGAGTCATAGGGCNATCTGCGAGGATTGGTATCTTGTGTAATGAGTTGAAGGTGTAAGGGTTTACAAGTAGAGCAATTATTAATGATTTTTTTAGCTTGGTGGTATGGAATTTTTCATATATGGTGTAAGGAGCCAGCATTATTGTGTAAAAAGCATGTTGTTTTTTGGGAGTAGCAAAATAAACAAATTTATCAGCTTGTTCATTATCATGAGTCATAGGGCCAGGGAGGCAAGAATGTATTTGAATATGTGTAATATAAATGGGAGCAGTGTGTTTTGTAATAATAGATTGTAGTTTGAAAAAAAGTTGTTGAATAACAGGTTGATTGGAGTTTATAGTGGAGGTTTTTTATATTTTTTAATACAAAAACTGAATATAAGGAATCAGAGATTATATTAATGGGGTAAAGATGTAGGTGGATAACTTGAATAAAAGCATATAATTTATTTTGTTGAGCAGAATGAAATTTAGTATAAAAGACTTTACATTCTTTAAGAGATTAGAATGAGGCTTTGGTGTTGTTAGTCCCATCTATATAGAAAACTTCAGCGTGAGGTGTAGGCTGTGAGCTGACGATGTGGGAGATAATAAATTCAGTATTTTTGTAGAAATTCTAGAGCTTGTTAGAAGGATCAGTTCAGTTCAGTTCAGTCGCTCAGTCGTGTCCGACTCTTTGCGACCCCATGAATCTCAGCACGCCAGGCCTCCCTGTTCATCACCATCTCTCGGAGTTCACTCAGACTCACATCCATCGAGTCAGTGATGCCATCCAGCCATCTCATTCTCGGTCGTCCCCTTTTCCTCCTGCCCCCAATCCCTCCCAGCATCAGGGTCTTTTCCAATGAGTCAACTCTTCGCATGAGGTGGCCAAAGTACTGGAGTTTCAGCTTTAGCATCATTCCTTCCAAAGAAATCCCAAGAAGCTTGCAATGTGTTTTTGAATTGAGATTTATTAATAGGTACAACAATTTTATGTGGATCGGAGCCAATTAATGTCTTAGTTTTATTTCTTTCATTGATAATGATTAAAGTGATTAAATCAAGATAGGATGTAAGTGATTTTGTCCCTCTAAAATGGGAATAGATCCATTCCATTGGGTGTTTTAGTTGGGCAAGAAGTCTTGTGGGGAAATGAAGAGAGGGGAGTATAAATAATTTTAGAGGTAAATCAAGTCTAATATGTGTAAGAAATTGCTTTTGCAATTTATTTTGTATTAAATAGAGTTAGTTCTACTTGTGTCTCTCATGAAAGTGAACGAGGGCTATTTAAATTGGGATCTCCTTTTAAAGTATTAAATAGATTAGTCAGTTGATAATTAGCAATGTCTAAGGAGGATCTCGGAGAAGGCAATGGCACCCCACTCCAGTACTCTTGCCTGGAAAATCCAATGAACGGAGGAGCCTGGTAGGCTGCAATCCATGGTGTCGGGAAGAGTCTGACACTACTGAGCAACTTCACTTTCACTTTTCACTTTCATACCTTGGAGAAAGAAACGGCAACCCACTCTAGTGTTCTTGACTGGAGAATCCCAGGAATGGGGGAGCCTGGTGGGCTGCACAGAGCCTGGTGGGCTGCACAGAGCCAGACATGACTGAAGCGACTTAGCAGCAGCAGCAGCAGCAAGGAGGATCTAATCCAATTTATATCATCTAAAAGTTTTTGAAAATTATTTAAGGTTGATAATTTATTAGTATGAATCTGTGTTAGTTAAGGAGTAATGTGTTGTCTATTAATAACAAACCCTAAGTAATGGTAAGGTACAGAGGTTTAGATTTTTTCAGGGGCAATAATCCAGAGTCTTTTAAGCATTGTTGAGCTATATTAAACATGTGTCGAGTTTTTAAAACAGATGGAGCTGAAAACAATACGTCATCTGTATAATGAATAACAAGAAAGTCACGAAATTGTTTTCTTATAGGTTTAAAGGCTTTGGCTACATAATATTGACATATGGTAGGAGAATTCATCATTCTTTGAGGTAGTATAGTTCATTGGTATCGTTTATGAGGTCTGGTGTGATTAAGGATAAGGAAGAGAGCAAATTTCTCTCGGTCTAGAGGGTATAAAGGTATATTAAAAAAGCAATCTGATAAATTTATAATAATAATATGCCAGTTTGGAGGAATAGTGGTAGGTGATGGAATTCCTGGTTGCAATGCATTTATAGGTTTCATAGATGCATTAACTTTTTTAAGGTCTGTTAAGAGACGTCATTTGTTAGATTTCTTTTTTATAACAAAAATGGGAGAGTTCCAAGGGGAATAAGATTCCTCAATGTGTTTTAATTTCAATTGTGTTGTTATGAGTTTCTTAGTAGTCTCCAGTTTCTCTTTTGTAAGCGGCCATTGCTCTGTCCAAATAGGTTCATCATTTTTCCAAGTTATTTTAATAATTGTATTGTTTGTTAAATGAGCAGTGGCCCTTAGGAAAAATGTGAAATGCATATTTGAGTTTGTCATAGCATAAGTAAATCTTTTTAATTAGATTAAGGGGTGCATTTATCACATAAGGTTGTAACGTTGCAGGCTGGCCTTTTGGTCCTTCACAAGGATAAATTTGGATGTTATGATAGACTTCTTGTATTTTGGTTTGAGAAATTTCTGTAATTTGGTAAGAAATTTTCTATATAGGCCAAGATTTAGGCCATAAGTGTTTAGAAATAATAGTAATATTGGATCTAGTATCGAGGAGACCAGATGATAATCTTTTATCATTAATTTTGATATTATATTTGGTCAGGCATATTTAGACATCAATGATATCCATAAGGATTGTTTTTGATCTGTATTTTTTAATTTGTCTGTATGTCATTAGAGGAGTTAATAGAAATGTAAGGTAAAAGAAGTAATTGGGCAGTTTTGTCTCTCTTTTTTTTTTTTGAATTGTCATAGTATCTGAGATGACATCATAATTTGAATTTTTTTTTTTGTAATCTGAATCAATTATTTTAGGGTGAACAGTAATTGTTTTACAAGTCAAGCTAGATCAGCCAAGTAAAAGGCCAAAGATTTGTGGAGGTAGGGGTCTAAAAAGTCTGGTAGGTGTTTTAGAAGGGACTGTTTAAGGAAAAAGAAGAAAATCATTTAGGGCTGGTATATCAATGGTAGCACTGTTGGATGTTGAGGGTTTGAAGGAAAAGATGGAGTTTGTCTCTGTTTTTTGTTGATTGGGAACTGGGGAGTCCCCAGCTTGGAGTTTTTTGAAACAGGCGTTTTTTTAACATCATATTTAGATTGATATTTTTTGGCCCAATATATCTCTTTATGGCAATGAGGGCAGATTTTTGGAGGTTTTTTAATAGTTCTAATTTTTTTTTTTAAAGTAGTAGCTGTTGTTTTAGTTAATATCTATATTTTTTGTTTTTGTTTATTTTTTTTTTTTGATCCTAAATGGTGATAAGCCTTCAAATAATCAATAATAGTCCCAGTCTCATGAATTGAAATGATAGCTCTTTGACATTCCTGATTTGTATTTTCATAAGTAAGCAGTTTTTTTTTTTTTTTTTTTTTTGTATTTTGACCTCTTTTTTGATAACATTATGGGAAATAGCAGTTTCTAGTCTAGCTAAAAAATCAGCATAGGCTTCATTAGGCCCTTTCTCAGGGCACATATTTTGAGATAACTTTGGCACAAGATTAGCCAGGGAGAACAGGTTCCAGATGTCTTTGGGTAAGATATACTGTTGCTGTGTAATCAGGGGTACAAGTCTTCAGATACAATTTTTTTTTTTTTTTTTTTTTTTTTTGTATTTTGACCTCTTTTTTGATAACATTATGGGAAATAGCAGTTTCTAGTCTAGCTAAAAAATCAGCATAGGCTTCATTAGGCCCTTTCTCAGGGCACATATTTTGAGATAACTTTGGCACAAGATTAGCCAGGGAGAACAGGTTCCAGATGTCTTTGGGTAAGATATACTGTTGCTGTGTAATCAGGGGTACAAGTCTTCAGATACAAGTTTCCAGGCAAGGTTTGTTACAATTATAATTATTAACATAGAGCCTTTGGAAGGAATGATGCTAAAGCTGAAACTCCAGTACTTTGTCCACCTCATGTGAAGAGTTGACTCATTGGAAAAGACTCTGATGCTGGGAGGGATTGGGGGCAGGAGGAGAAGGGGATGACCGAGGATGAGATGGCTGGATGGCAACACTGACTCGATGGACGTGAGTCTGAGTGAACTCCGAAAGATGGTAATGAACAGGGAGGCCTGGCGTGCTGCAATTCATGGGATCACAAAGAGTCGGACATGACTGAGGGACTGAACTGAACTAAGAAAAGCATTTCCATGAGTAAGAGATTGTGCTGTGTATTAGTTCTGGACCTAAAGAAAGGTCAGTTTTCCGGCAAGATACATTGTTGCACAAGGTTTAAGGACAGCATGAGCGAGAATGTTTGCTTTCTCTTTATATGGCCCTGGGCTGTCTGTTTAAGCTTTAACTCTTTCATTTCCTCCTGCTTTTAGGAGAATATGGTTGTTAGGGAAAGGGGTGGAGAAATCATTCCATAACTTTTTCCTGTTGGAAAGGGTATAGACCCTAACTTGTTGAGACAGTATATTTTCTTTATCCTCATATTGAAGATCTTTGATCTAGGGGCCCCAAGTAATAGTTGGAAGAGCCTGCGGCAATCATAGGAGCTTGAATAATCATTTGTAACTTAAATGCCTCAAACCTCTTAGATATGAAATTCATTATATAGTTACATATAAAAAGCAAACAGCAAGAATAAGATGATTACAATGATTACAGTGATTACAATGATTACAGCAAGATAGTTTTCCACCATTTGGAGATAAGCCTCTATTTGCTGACGTGAAACTGAAAGTCTTTGAACTTTAAATAAATGATGAAGTAAATTAGAAAAATGGTGGGGCTTTCCAGCTGTTTGTCCCAGAACCCTGCACTTACCTGACCTCAATAGGTCATTCCATCCTGAATACCGTGAATTCCAAGTTCCTGTTTGGGCACTACTTGTGGTCTTCTTTACAGACTGGGGCCTGGTGGACCCGAGTTGACAAAAAGAAAGAGGGAAATGAAGAGAGAGAGAGCAGTATCCCTTGGGTTACGTGGAAAACCAACAAAGCCCATGCACAGGACTTATACTGCTCACGAAGGCACAGCGTGTCCTCTCAAGGAGATGGAAAGCCCGGGTGAGAAAGTGAGCCCGGCAGGCTTCCATGCTCCAAAGAGAATGAAGACAGAAAGAAGGATGTGGGGGACCCAGGTCTCTAGTGGAGCAAGGGTATTTTATTAGCAGAAATGTGGGCTTATATATCTTTAGTAAAATGATTACTCAGCTATTACAAAGAATGAAATTCCATCAATTGCAACAAAATGGATAGTCTAATACATAAAAGGTTGCTGATGCTGAAAAGAGTCACTAAAGGGAGTTACTGAAAGGAATCCAAGCAGGTACCCTTTCCCATGATCTCAGTCCTGATAACTGCCTGAGGCTCTACTTGTTCCCAGAATAGGAACTGATAAGGAACAGAGAATCCTTGAGAAATGGCACACAAAGGAAGAAAAGTGCAACATATTGGATTCCTTAAAGCTGAACATCCCCTGACAGTAGATGAAACTGGAACCTATTATACACAGTGAAGTAATCCAGAAAGGATAACACCAATACAGTATACTAACACATATATATGGAATTTAGAAAGATGGTAACGATAACCCTATATGTGAGACAGTAAAAGAGACACAGATGTATACAACTGTCTTTTGGACTCTGTGGGAGAGGGCAAGAGTGGGATGATTTGGGAGAATGGCATTGAAACATGTATATTATCATATGTGAAATGAATTGCCAGTCCAGGCTCGATGCATGAGATGGGGTGATCGGGGCTGGTGCACTGGGATGACCCAGAGGGATGGGATGGGAAGGGAGGTGGGAGGGGGGTTCAGGATGGGGAACACATGTACACCCATGGCAGATTCATGTCAATGTATGGCAAAACCACTACAATATTGCAAAGTAATTAGCCTCCAATTAAAATAAATAAATTTATATTAAAAAATAAATTATATCCTGTCACTTCCTTCTGGCCTAAAGAGTTTCTTTTTAAAGATTAGCTGTTAGCCTTATGGGCATCCCCTTGTATCTTATTTGTTGCTTTCCCCTTGCTGCTCTTAATATTTGTTCTTTGTGTTTAATTTTCATTAGTTTGATTAATATGTGCCTTGGTGTGCTTCTCTTTGGTTTATCTTATATAGGATTCTCTGGGTTTCCTGGATTTAGGTGGCTATTCCTTTCCCTTGTTAGGGAAGTTTTAAACTTCAGTTCAGTTCAGTTGTTCAGTCGTATAGACGGAGGAACCTGGTAGGCTACAGTCCACGGGGTCGCAAAGAGTCGGACACGACTGAGTGACTTCAGCTTCAGTTTCACTTTCTGCCATAACGGTAGTGTCATCTGCATATCTGAGGTTATTGATATTTCTCCCGGCAATCTTGATTCCAGTTTGTGATTCTTCCAGCCCAACGTTTCTCATGATGTACTCTGCATAGAAGTTAAATAAGCAGGGTGACAATATACAGTCTTGACGTACTCCTTTTCCTATTTGGCACCAGTCTGTTGTTCCATGTCTAGCTCTAACTGGTACTTCCTGGCCTGCATATAGGTGTCTCAAGAGGCAGGTCAGGTGGTCTGGTATTCCCATCTCTTTCAGAATTTTCCACAGTTTATTGTGATCCACATAGTCAAAGGCTTTGTCATAGGCAATAAAGCAGAAATAGATGTTTTTCTGGAACTCTTTTGCTTTTTCCATGATCCAGCAGATATTGGCAATTTGATCTCTGGTTCCTCTGCCTTTTCTAAAACCAGCTTGAACATCTGGAAGTTCATGGTTCACGTATTGCTGAAGCCTGGCTTGCAGAATTTTGAGCATTACTTTACTAGCGTGTGAGATGACTGCAATTGTGCAGTAGTTTGAGCATTCTTTGGCATTGCCTTTCTTTGGGATTGGAATGAAAACTGACCTTTTCCAGTCCTGTGGCCACTGCTGAGTTTTCCAAATTTGCTGGCATATTGAGTGTATCACTTTCACAGAATCATACTTCAGGATTTGAAGTAGCTCCACTGGAATTCCATCTCCTCCACTAGCTTTGTTTCTAGTGATGCTTTCTAAGGCCCACTTGACTTCACATTCCAGGATGTCTGGCTCTAGGTGTGTGATCACAGCATCGTGGTTATCTTGGTCGTAAAGATCTTTTTTGTACAGTTCTTCTGTGTATACCTGCCACCTCTTCTTAATATCTTCTGCTTCTGTTAGGTCCATACCATTTCTGTCCTTTATCGAGCCCATCTTGGCATGAAACGTTCCCTTGGTATCTCTAATTTTCTTGAAGAGATCTCTAGTTTTTCCCATTCTGTTCTTTTCCTCTATTTCTTTTGCATTGATTGCTGAGGAAGGCTTTCTTATCTCTTCTTGCTATTCTTTGGAACTCTGCATTCAGATGCTTATCAAATATTTTCTCATACCTTTTTTTCTTCTCCTTCTGGGACTCCTATAATTCGAATGTTGGTATTATTCCAGAGGTCTCTGAGATTGTCCTCATTTGTTTTTATTCTTTTTTCTTTATTCTGCTGTGCTTCAGTTACTTCCAGCATTCTACTTTCCAACTCATTTATCCAGTCTTCTGCCTCAGTTATTCTGCTATTGGTTCCCTCTGCTGCTGCTGCTAAGTCGCTTCAGGTGTGTCCGACTCTGTGCGACCCCATAGACGGCAGCCCACCAGGCTCTGCCGCCCTTGGGATTCTCCAGGCAAGAACACTGGAGTGGGTTGCCATTTCCTTCTCCAATGGATGAAAGTGAAACGTGAAAGTGAAGTTGCTCAGTCGTGTCCTACTCTTCGCGACCCCATGGACGGCAGCCCACCAGGGTCCTCCGTCCATGGGATTTGCCAGGCAAGAGTACTGGAGTGGGGTGCCATCTAGTGTATTTTTAATCTCAGTTATTGTGTTGTTCTTTGCTGATTGTTTAGTCTTTAATTCATTTAGGTTCTTGTTAAACATTTCTTGTATCTTCTCGATCCCTGCCTCCAGTCTATTTATCTGTGCCTCTGTTGTATTTCCAAGACTTTGGATCACCTTTACTATCATTACTTAGAATTTTTTTTCAGGTAGAATGCTTATTTCCTCTCCATTTGTTTTATCTTATGGATTTTTACTATGTTCCTTCATCTGCTGCATGTTTGTCTGTTTTTTCATTTTGTTTAATTTACTGTATTTGGTGTCTCCCTTCTGCAGGCCAGAAGGTTTTAGTTCCTCTCAATTGTGGAGTCTGCCCCCCCATGAGTGGGCTTGGACCAATGCCTTGTGAAAGTTTCCTTGTTTGGGGAACTTGTACCTGTGGTCTGATGCATGGAGTTGGATGTGTCTCTCTGAAGGGCAGTGCTGTGTCCAGTAGTATGTTTTGGGTTGTCTGGACTTGATGTGACTTTCGGCAGCTTTTCTGCTAATGGGCAGGGTTGGGTTACTGTTCTGCTAAAGATTTGGCATGAAACATCCGGCCCTGGAGCTTGTTGGCCTTTGGGTGGGGCTTGGTCTTAGTGTTGAAATGGAGCCCTTTGGGAGAGCTCTCTCCCAGTGGGGTCGGGACTTCTCTGGTGGTCCAAAGTCCTGTGGACTTGGGTCTTTTACCTCGCGGTTCAGGCCTGACCCCTTACTGCAGCACCAAGACTTCACAGGCCACACAGTACAGAAGAAAAAACTCCAAGACTGATGGAGAGAGCAACAACCAACAGCCAAGAACACCCAAAGAAACTCAGACACTTATAAAGAAAAAAGAGGGGAAAAAAGAATAAAAATAGGAGTCAAAAAAGAAGAGAGGAATCAAGTCAATAAACAAATCCCTAAGTGAAAATGAATACTAAAAACTAGACTAGCAAATATACAAAATCAAAAACATTTAAAAAATGCAATATAACTAAGTGGTACTGTAAAAGTAGGAAAAAATGAATTTAAAAAGGAGATGGTTTAAAAATGGGAAAAGTAGGTTATAAAAAATAAAGGAATAATATAGAGAGAATAAAATGAGAATATGAAAAAGAAAAAAGAAGAAATGGGAATGTATATATAGAGAGAGTGGTAGTGAAATAATGACCTTGTGATTCTTTCATTTCCTCTCCACACAGGTTTCTCCAGTCCCTCTGCCTACTCAGAAAGTCCTCCAGTATTTCTAGGAAGGCCCTGTTGCTGGCAGTGTGGAATCAGCTCAGACTCAGATCTTGCCTTACTCCAGCTTGTGGTGATGGTGACTTTAGTCTCTAAGTTGTGTCTGACTCTGCGACCCCATGGACTGTAGCCCACCAGGCTCCTCTGTCCATGGGATTTTCCAGGCAAGAATACTGGAGTGGGTTGCATTTCCTCCTCTGAGGGATCTTCCCAACCTAGGGATCTTCCGAAACCCAGAGCCTCCTGCACTAGCAGGCAGATTCTTTACCACTGAGCCACCAGGGAAGCCCCCACTCCAGCTTGTACTTGCCCCTAAGGCCCACAGTTGCCGCTGAAGCCCACAGCCTCAGGCTGATGGTGGGGATGCATCCCCTGCACCTCTGGCTGCAGGGGCGCTTTTCCCTTCTCTCTTTGGCTCAAGCTTCCCCTGGTGTTCAGTTTTGGTTTGGGGTTCGGCTCTGCCTGTAGGTGACCCTCAAGACACAGTCAGGGTGTGTGGGGAGTGTCGCGGGGCCGGGACCTGGGAGGTCGTCCAGGCAGAGGCAGATGTGCACTTCCCCATGGCGGTGGGCCTCTGGGCAGTGCCAGGCTGCTCAGGAGGATGTGGGCAGTGACCCCTGTGCCTGCTCACAGCTCGGTGGTGGAGACTGTAGGGTCCTCCTGACCTCTGGCACTGGCGGCGGCTTTCCTACCTCTGGAGCTACAGGCTGCAGCCGGCTTGTCCCCCGAGGGCAAGGGTCCTGCGTCCTGCACCCGCGCAGAGCTAGGGCGTTCCCACAGCAGTGATGCATGTGCCTCTCTGGGAGCCCCGGGTTTTCCCCTGGACTCCCCCAGCTGTGTCGTACCAGCCCTTTGAGACGATCTTCACAGCAGCCAACCCTGGTCCTCTCCCGGGGGTCCGACCCTTGAAGCCTGAGCCTGAGTACCCAGCCCCCACTCTTTGCCTCGAGGCTGTGTAAGCGGCTTCTCAGCTGGGACGTGCTGCTCCGCCAGGATCTCTGGGCTGAATTCTCTCTGTTCTGCCTTCTGAGCACCTGTTGTTGCGCTCCCCTCTGAGCTTCTGAGGCTCCCTCTCCCGTGTCCCCGCCTGTGAGGGAGTTCCTGAGTGTGCAGAAACTTTTCCTCCTTCACGTCTCCCCCACCCCGAGGCACAGGTCCCTATCCTGAAATCCTTTCTCTCTCTCTTTTTAATCTGTATCTTTTGCCCTACTTCATTTTGAGGAGGTTGGCTTGCCTTTTTGGAAGTCTGAGATCTTCTGTCCGTGTTCAGGTGGTGTTCTGTAGAAGCTGTTCTACATGCTGAGGAATTCTTGATGTATCTGTGGAGGGGAAGTTGCTCTCCCCATCTTACTTCTCTGCTATCTTAAGTTTGTCTCCAAATAGGTTAATCTTGATAGAATGGTGATGCAGTGTGAGAGGGTCATGGGAAGTCAGCTTGGAGATACAGAATGGGGACAACTTGGAGGAGCCTTGAATATCAGTTTGATTTTTATTCTTTAAGGGCGTTGATGAAGATAGTCAATAGACAGTCCATAATAGGAATATGGAAAAGTTTCATTTGAGCCAAACTGAGTTTCATTTGAGCTTCTGAGTCCAGAAGACTGCCTCTAGATAACTCTGAGGAACTGTTCAGAGAAGCACGGTTTTCAGCACAGTTTTATGTCTTGTCAGAATAAAAAACACCAAACAAGTCAGGGTTACATTCCTTCATGGTTTCAGAAAAACCAGATCAGCACATACACAGCAAGTCAGTATGACCTTGGCACCTGGGAAAGGATCTTATCATTGAGGGAGGATCAGCATTGGTGTCCCAGGAAGGGAGGTATTTAATCTTTATTTTTAATACGGATATTCTTGTGATCACTACACCCTTTTCTTTAACAATTAAAGCAGATGTACAATATATATATGAGAAGCCACAAACAGGCTACTTTGGTTATGAGGTGACAGTGTCTTGAGTGTGATGGTGGCCGTGGAAATGGAGTGGCTGGAGAAGTTTGGAACTGACGTGTGTGCTTACTGTGTTGTCAGGCATTGGCTAATACTTACATTACCTCTGTTTCCCCTTATAACCACCCTGCGGGGTGGCCATACTAGTTATCAACTGCTGCATAACACATTACTCCAAACATTGGAGCTTACCAGCAGACATTTATTATCTCACATTATTCACATGCCAGAAACCTGGATGTGGCTTAGCTAGGACCTGGCTCAGAGTCACTCATAAGGCTGCAGGCATTTCAAAGCTTGATTGGGAAAGATCAGCCTCTGCGCACTCACATGTTGTTGGCAGGATTCAGTTCCTTTGGGCGCAGGTCTCCATTCCTCCCTCCCTTTCTTGCCCTGTAGGCCCCTTCATAGAGCCCCTTGCTTCAGCAGGGTGAGCAAGTGAGAAGGCAAGGGAGAGTACCAGCCAGAGTGAGAAGAGGGGGTGAGGAGCGAATCAGGGATGGAGCCAAGTGGGGGGAGTGTGAGTGAGAGAGTGAGCACCAGCAGGATGGAAGCCAGCGTCTTGTAACCTAATCACTTTTATGTGTTTTTGTTCCTTAGAAGCAAGTCCCCAGATCCATGTCACACTCATGGGGAGGGGGGTATTAAACATCGTCTAGTGTGTAACGTGTTACCAAGACTAGCAGGAGGTGAGGCTGGGCAGGTTGGCAGAGAGTGTGTAGCATGCCCTGTTTGACCCCAGGGGAGTAAAGTATATTTCACTTCTCAAGAGTGAAAAAAGATCTGTGATAAGTGTCCTTTTTATTTTTTAAACCGCAAACTTTTGCATTCTTCCTGGAAATGGAATTGTCTTAAAGATGGGAAGCAGACTGTGCTCATTTTGCTTTTGTTACGTCTGGGATATTCCTAGTCTCCCTTGCATATAGAAAAATCCTTGTTAGTTTCACACAATTTAACTATATAACAAGATTCTGTGGCAAGACAGACATTTTGGAAAGTGCCCCACATAAACACTTATCTCTCTGGAGAGAACTGCTTTTACCACAAAAGTAGGGTAAAGTGATTCTTGCACTGGAAGGTTTTTCAAAGGAGCAGTTATCTTTCATCAGTTAGTTTTGCTTCCTTCAAAATCCACCGACTTGCTGCTCCCAATATTCTGTCATCATCTAGACAGAAGTATTAATCATTAGAAAAGAGAATTAGAATTCCTTTCCCCTTCTTTTTCCTCTCCTGGTTGTTGGCTAAAGAAATGACATCTCAGGCATGTATTCTGATTTTTTTTTTTTGCCACTTTATTTTTTTAATTGAAGAATAATTGCTTTACAGAATTTTGTGGTTTTCTGTCAAGTATCAACAAGAATCAGTCAGGCATGTATTCTTAAAGATACTCAAGAGACAAGTCCTCAGTACGGAAGCCCACGTTCACCATCATACAACCATTTACTAGTCAATGAAAATTCCCAATTTTGTACAATAATAAGTTTGGAGATTTCCCTGGTGGTCCAGTGGTTAGACTCCACACTTCCACTGCGAGGGGCACAGATTTGATCCCTGTTCAGGGAACTAAGGTCCTATAGCTGTGCTGCTGCTGCTGCTGCTACGTCTCTTCAGTCGTGTCTGACTCTGTGCAGCCCCATAGACGGCAGCCCACCAGGCTCCCCCGTCCCTGGGATTCTCCAGGCAAGAACACTGGAGTGGGTTGCCACAGCCAAAAAAAAAGAGTTAAATTAAAAAACCCTTTTTCACTTTTCACAAATGTCTTAATAAATGTGAGCACTGTCCTGGGGACAGCCTGAAGAAATAGAGCTAGTGTGGGCTTTTACTTGTTAAAGTTTTTATTTCCACAGATAGAACCACATATGGGTAGTTGGATGTCTTGTGGACATCTCAAACTTACATTTCCAAAAGTGAATTTTTAATTTCTCCTTCAGAGTCCCCTCTCTTCCTCCAACCTTGTTTATGTGGCTAACTTTGTCTTCCTGGGGATTTTCCATTTCCATTTGTGGGTTAACATTTGTTTTAGTCCTCAGCTACTGATTTAAGTACGGAGAAGCTAGAATTCTGAATCAAAGGTCTTTCAGTAAATTACTTAGCGCCCCTCACTCAGGGGATCACTAGGGTATACCCTTTATGGTAGGATAGACAGTGAAGATTCGTGGGTAGTTATCATCCTGGCTAGTGGAGAGTGGGTTTACTGTAGGCAGTGAGGTCTCAGCTGGTTTTGCAAAGAATACCTTTTATCATTTCATCTGTTTAGCTCCTAGGAACAGGGTTCCTTGTGGAGTATAGAGCTAACAGATCTATGGCAACACTGAGGCAATATGTGACTTTTGGCAAACGGGCTCAATTTGTTGCCACAATAACTTTCAGTAATACCCTAAAATCAGTACTGGGGGAACATCAAGGCTCCTCTTGTGAAGGAGAAAACTATGTTTAGAAAAGGAAAAATGCAACCTAACCAGATTGTGGGGAATAACATCGTCCATCCATTCATTTGAGGTTGTGTTGGTGTCTGTGTAGTTAACTAACAGGTTTTTTGTGTTGATTGATTTATTGTGAATCAGCATTAATTATGTCAGCCACAATGTGTCCAGTGTCTCACTCATCAGGCCCTTTAAGGTAGGAGTCAGCCCCAATTTACTGTGAGGAATCTGAGGTTTAAATAGATCGAGTCTTGTTCAAAGTGACTTAGTAAGTAGAAGAGCTGGGATTTGAACCTAGATTGGTTTGGATTGAAAAAAAAAAAACAAACGAAAAACTGATTCAACAACTTTCAAAAAGAATCCCAAACTCTTTGCATGTGCTTTATCTACACATTTTATTTTAGCCAGAGACTTTTTGAGTTTGTTGGACTCAAGCATCTGATTCTAAAGTTATTTTTACATATAGGTTATATATGTATGCATCGATAAATATGCAGATATTTTTGCATATGTTAAATTACTTCCCAGTTATATCAGGTATATACATTTAACTTTATCTATATATATATGGATGTAACTTACATAAAAGCAGGGTGGGGGGTGGTCCTTATGTCCTGATTTCACTGCTGTGCCACATTTAAACAAACAGTCCAGCAATCAGAAGTAAAGTATTTCTGATTTTCACTTGTACCTCTTGAAGGACATTACTAGAACGACTTTGTAACCAAGAGCGCGATGCCGGGGACATATCCCCTAGCCTCTACTTTTAGTCCATAGAGGCTCCAAAGCTTTCTGTCTCAGGCCCTACAATACTTGACCTAAACTTTGCCTTTGCTTTCTCTTCCTCCACCCTCTCCCTTGATCCAGATCTCTATTATTTAGGATAATTTAACTCCTTTAGCCATTATTTGGATTCTTTACAAGAAGAGAGAGCCTAGGAGCTGATCCAGAAAGCTAGAAGACATTCTACTTAGAAGCCTGGGGGGTGGAGGTAAAGATGAGGCTGGAGGAAGAAAGATGGTAAAAAGTCAGACATTAGCCATGTCTTTTAATAGTTACAAATTAGAAATTTTAGTCCTTGTTAGTTAAGGGCACCATTTTCACATATTATATTGTTATAATACTTGGCTTTCTTGTGAATCAAAAATGTACTATTTGTGATACCCTTTGTGGCATTAAATAATTATATAGTACTTGCTTTGTGCCAGATGCTATTCTGGGTACTTTATATATATTAATTGATTTTATCTCCATAACAACCAGTAGGCAGCTACTATTTTTCTCTCTAGTTTAGAAATGAAGAATCCAAGGTACAGAAAAGTAACATATGAAGTCTCACAACTAATAAGTGGTAAAATGAAATTGAGTCATGCAGTCTGGCTTCAGAATTTATCCTTTAAGACAATTGCCAAAACAACCTCTCTTATGAAATAATATAATTTTACTTAATAATATTTTCAACATTTACTTAAAAAAATAACGTGGGGGTTGATAGACAATAAGATACTGTCTAAATTTCCTCACTGTTCTCATCTTTTTCTTGCTTGATGGTTGATATTATAGTTGGACTGTTAACTAGATCTGGAACTTTTCTCATGTGTGAAGGTCTCAGAGGTAATCGGCTTTGAAAGACATTAATTTTCTTTCCTGGGCTTTCCAGGTGGCTCAGTGATAAAGAATCCACTGCCAGTGCAGGAGACACGGGAGATGCAGTTTCGATCCCTAGTCCAGAAAGATCCCCTGGAGTAGGGAATGACAACCCACACCAGCATTCTTGCCTGGAAAATTCCATGGATGGAGAAACCTGGCCGGTGGCAGTCCATAGGGTTGCAAAGAGTCAGACATGACGCAGCGCAGCACAGCACAATTTTCTTTCTACTACTTTCTCAGAATGAATAATCACTTCCCTTAAATGGGGAGGCAGTTACTGTTTCTGACACTGGATGAGAATGCATTGAGTTTACAAAACATGAAGCTGCAAACAAAGCACACACATGGAAGAACAAGGTTGGGCAAGGGAGGGTGGGAGCGATAAACTGTCCATATCTGTCTGTGCATTAAGTGCAGACTGTGGGCTTCCTCGTCATTGCCTGTGGTTTTTTCTTTTTGGTGTATCACTTTCCCATTAGTGAGGATCAGGAGTAGCTATTCCTGAGACCGTGAGTGTACATACTCCTTTAACCTGCTGTTGCTCGCGACGTGCTTGCCACTTATTGGATTCACTTAAGGAGTGACCAAGAATGGCAAATACTTGGAGCCTGTTCTGCTTCAATCCCTGCCTCCTGAGCCCCAGGAAGATATCACTAGTTGAATATGAAGACTTTTTGATCCTAGATTTTGCTTTGGAATCCTCAACAGTGTTCCCAGCAGCCTCTGCCAATCAGTCAGGTATGACATAAGGTACACCTACTTGGTATCTCTGACTAGACCCTTAGAACTAGTCTGGGTGTGACCAAGAAATCAAAATTGACGCTTGGAGGAAGACTGAGATATCACCTGGGGGCCAGCCTTGTATCCAACAGATAAAAAATCTGAGGCAGAAGAAGGTAAAGTGATTTCTTTAAGGTCACGTTTCTTCTTAGCGGCAGAAGTGGAAATTAATCGGTTTCTTGTCTCCTAAGCCAGTGCTCAGATACGTCTGTGCTGCTTGTCTGAATTCATCTACACCAGATTTCTTTGAGTCTAAACACTTTCCAGTTTCAGACAGTGTCTTTGCTGAGGCTCCAGTATTTGTCACCTTTCATATTGAATCTGAGCTGAGGCATCAGGTTGGGCAATGAATGACAAATATGAAATTCATTCCTAGCTTGTTGGGTTAGGGTTCACTCACTGCAACTTCTCTTGGAGATGGTGGCAAAGAAGTGGAGGCTGGAGGAGCACATGCAGCCTGCTTGTTGTGATAGCGAGACATACCCATACCCTCTCCTTGTCATTTGACCCAGGGAAGCTGGTTATTCTGGGGTATCCCAGGTGATGTAGGAGCTGCTCAGGGAGCCCTTAGGGTGTTTTAGGTAAAGGTGCAGGCTCTGAAGTGGGTATAGCCCACTCTTCAACACCCAGCTTCACTACCTGTTCACTGAGTGACTTTGGGAAAGTTATTTCTCTCTCTCTCTCTGCCTGAGTGTCCTCCTCTGTAGAATGGCTATATCTTATAGGGTTGTTGTGAGGGTTAAGAGGGATGATGCCACATAAACTGCATAGCACAGTGCCTGGCAAATACTCATAGTGGCTACCAAGTGATGTCAGAGGACATGGTAGAGTAAGGACCTTACAGAATTGGTCCCTCCACTGAGAGACCTTCCTTAAGCTAGCAAAATCTGTCAGGGTCAACTTGTTCTGAACTCCAGTTGTTAGGGGCATGCTTAATGAGGAAAGAGGCTGCTAGATTTTGACATATATGAAAATCTGGCATGTCATTGACTGGCCACTGAGATAACAGAAAAGAGACTTCAGTGACCACATTCAACAAGGAACACAGTCTTTGCAAAATCAGTTTAGAAAAGTTACGAGACAAATGGATAATTGCAGCCCTTAACAACATTCCCTGATGGGAAGGCAGAATCTGGTTTCTCGAGTTACCACATTATAATATTCAAAATGTTGTTTTTGACAAAAATTAAAAACATACAAAATGGGAAAGTATGCCCTATTCACAGGGAAAAAGAAGAGATTGACAGAAGCTGTTCCTGAGAAAGGACAGCTGGAAGCTGGCACCCAGTCACTGAATGTTGGCATCCTGGAATTTAGCATAACTTTAAAAGAAAATGTGGTTGCTTTTTATTGGAAATGCCATGCTTTCTTTTGGCTTTATATTACATTATGAGTATTATAAATAGTTTGCCCTTTTGTCTTAGTGGAAATTACCATGAGGGGAAAAATGACCAATTTGCACCTGAGAAAAATTAAAATTTTGCTCTTATATCTGGGCTTAAAAACACACACTCTCACCATTCCACTGGCTTTTTAAAAAAATTTTTTATTGGAGTTTAGTTGATTTAAAATGTGTTAGTTTCAGGTATATAGCAAAGTGAATCAGTTTCACATATACATATATCCACTCTTTTTAAGATTCTTTTCCCATATAGGTCACTGTGGAATATTGAGTCGAGCTACCTGTGCTATACAATTGGTCTTTATTAGTTATCTATTTTAAATCCATTGATTTCTTTTTAATGCTCACATAAGTGAATAAAATTAGATGACATTTTCTGTATTTTCAGTTAATCACTCAATAAAGACATATTTGAATTTAACACATTCATTATTCTTGTTGGAGGTATAGTCTATTTGGTATGACAGAAAATAATGCCTTTCTACTATCCTTGGCTACTCAGACACACATATTTGAATTTAACACATTCATTATTCTTGTTGGAGGTATAGTCTATTTGGTATGACAGAAAATAATGCCTTTCTACTATCCTTGGCTACTCAGACACAGTACCTTGTTATTTTCTTGCCCTTTAGATGCTACTGGTGTCACATCTAAGTAGAAATTTAGATTGGCTAGGGAACTGCTGCCAGCACGTTTAATTAGGAGCCAGAATTCCAAGTTACAGCTAGATCAGGTCTAGGTGACCCTCAGGTCTCCGTTTGGATCTGAAGCAGTGGCAAGAGAGTTTTACATCTGAGAGCACAAATCATTCACAGAGGTCATTCACACAGGCCAGAGCCCTGGGTTGGGACTGAACACAGAAGGGTGCAGTGGAGCCAGGAGCAGTCATTCCCTCCGCTTCCTTCTAGAAGAGGAGTGTGCTGGTGAGAAAGATGAGCAGGATCTGGATGGCCTCTTTCACGGGGCTGAGGAAGGCTCTGCTGGCTGAGCTTTTGTGGGTTGTGGTTAGTTTGGGGTGGAATGTGTGCTGGGTTGTGGTTGGCTTGGGGAGAGTAGTGGTTGGCTTGGGGTGGGTTGTGGTGGTTTTCTCCTGGGTTGTGGTTGGTTTCTCCTGGGTTGTGGTGGTTTTCGGGTGGGGTGGGGTTGGTTTGTGGGTTGGGGTTGTTATGATGTGCTTGGTTGAGGCATGCCTGATGGTCACAGGTGAGGGTGTCCCTGGGGGAAAAAAAAACAAAACAACAGTGGCATCAGAACCTCTTTTCAGTGGTGAGTGGGCACTAGAGAAAGGAGGCTAATGTGACAGAATACTGGGACCAGAATTCATAGGCACAATACAATGGCTGCTTCTCAAGGGTTGAGTGTGTGTAGAGGAGAGGGAAGCCGGGGGGTACAGAATGTCAAGGATCAAAAAATAAACACTCTGACCTTAAGGTCTATGGAAGAAGGAATTTATACTGAACTTATATAACTACCGGAGGAATTTATACTGAACTTATATAACTACCGAATTTATACTGAACTTATATAACTACCGAATTTATACTGAACTTATATAACTACCGAATTTATACTGAACTTATATAACTACCGAATTTGCTATTGGGAAAGTAGTCTGCCCTCAAATGTCCTCATGTCCTTAATATTATATTTGGTCAATCAGTACAAATGTTTAATTTTTGCTAATTTCAAAGGTTATAAGAACTAGACACCATTCAGACCTGAGGATGGCCAACTCTGCTTTCAAGGAAGTGTAAACAAGTCCTGTCCAAACCCATGAATCCGTTTTCGTGGTGTCTGAGGCACTGGTCATTCTCACAGTGATCTGACCACATGTTGGTTCTCTGAGGTTGCCTTGCAAAGAAGCAGAGAAAGCTAGGCCTGTATCCTTGGGAGGCTGGCTGATCCTGGAAAGCTGGAGCTTGGCAATGATACCTCCAATGGTCTGAGTGAACCACGGAAGGGATTATAAAGAAGGAGGAGGGAAATGCCCAGTAATTTGCTCAGACCTGTATGCATTCTGCCCACCTGGAAGTGCCTTCCAGCTTTGTGGCATTGTCTATCTCATTTAGCATTTCCTCAGGGCAAATGTTTCTGTAGCACACCACTGAGCAAAAAGTCTGAACACAAATGCTTTCTTTTCCTTATTTGTTTAAAATCTTGTTTTTATTAGTGTGGAGCTAAGGAGTCCTGGGGGGCTTTCCAGGTGGCTCAGTGATAATCAGCCTGCCAGTTCAGGAGACACATGAGACATGGGTTCAATCTCTGGGTCAGGAAGATCCCCTGGAGTAGGAAATGGCAACCCACTCCAGTATTCTTGCCTGAAAAATTCCATGCACAGAGGAGCCTGGCGGGCTATAGTCCACAGGGTCACAAAGAGTCGGACACGACTGAGGAACTGAGCACCAAGGGGTCCTGACTAGAAACAAACTTTTCTTTCTTTTCCTTGTATTTATATGAGTGCTCATTTTGAAAATTGTCCTGGAAAGAGACTAATATCCCAATCTTTTCACAAAGGGAAGCCACCAAAGAAACAGTTAATGTTTTCGTAAAATAGTTTGATTTGGCATGATCACTTGAACATCTGTTGTGGAAAATAGATATGTCTTTGACCACATTTGCAATGCTTGACTGACAGGAAAATGGGCAGCATACTAGATGTATTTCAGTGTTTGAGGGCTCACGGGGAAGACCTGTTATCTGGGCGTTGAGAAAGACTAGTGTTTCCTGTTCTTGGCTGAAGCTTGTATTTTAAAACTTAATTTTTTAAAAAAGATTGCATTTATAGTTTTAATGTAAGTTCAAGAAAAGTGGAAAGAAGTATAAGATGTGGAATTTGAGTCCTAGTTTTGTTGTTAGGTTCTGTGTGGCCTTTGGCAAGCTACCTATCTTTTCTGAACCTGTTTCTTGAATTCGTTTTAGCTTCCCAGAGAGAGATAAGAGAGAAGGAAGGGGGCAGAGAAAGGAGAGAAAGGGGACAAGGAACCTCATGATGGTTTGAAGTTGAGGACGACAGCCTGGTAAAAGTAAGTGGAAATTTCTGGTTGTGTTGGAGGCCAGAGGCCACCTTGAGAACTAGTGGCATTATTGGTTTTCATTGGTATCAGCTCTTCTTTGTACAAATCCCTCTTCTCTCCCCTTAAACTCTTCAGGAAGGTCTGCTATACCTATGAAGGCTTTGTGCGAGGGGGGATTATTATGGAAATTGAGGAAGGAACATATCCCTGCAGATACGGAAAGAGCTCCTGAGGAAGCTGGAGTCTGGAGCCACAAGTGACCATGAGAATAAAGGACCCGCTGGAACCGGCTTTCGTTTTCCACAGGGCCCAGGGTTGAGCTTATCTTATGAGATCTCAAGATGCTGAAAGACTCAGCTGGTATCTGGGTAATGCACAAGTAGACTCTTTTTTTTTTTCTAGGGCACCCACAAGATTATTTTCCAGGCTGATGGATTTCATTGCCAGGTATGTAAATAGGCTGCAGAGGAACTTACCATCTCCCGGCAGTATTATGGAAGTCAGTTCAGCATTTCTCAGGGAATTGAGAGAGTAGATGCTGTGGAGGGCAAATCGAGGAGAGTTAATGGTGAGGAATTCGCAAGTTCAGCTCACATGGCTGCCTTCCTAGGGGACCCCAACCTCTTAGTTCCTTTTTTGCTTACATACTTTACAAGCACATCACTTTATTTACATCACTTTGCCAACAAAGCTCTGTCTAGTCAAAGCTATGGTTTTTCCAGTAGTCATATATGGATGTAAGAGTTTGTGCTTTTGAACCATGGTGTTGAAGAAGACTGTTGAGAGTCCCTTGAACAGCAAGGAGATCAAGCCAGTCAGTCCTATAGGAGATCATCCCTGAATATTCATCGGAGGGCCTGATGCTAGAGCTGAAACTCCAATACTCTGGCCACCTGATGCAAAGAACTGACTCATTGGAAAATACCCTGATTCTGGGAAAGATTAAGGGCAAGAGGAGAATGGGGTGGCAGAGGATGGGAAGGTTGGATACCATTACTGACTCAATGGACATGAGTTTGAGCAAACTCAGGGAGATAGTGAAGGACAGGGAAGCCTGGCGTGCTGTAATTCATGGGGTCGCAAAGAGTCATACAGGACTTAGTGACTGAACAACAACTTCATAGCACATCTGGCAGACCTAGAAGGTCAGTAGTGATCTTCTCTACACTGGCTTCACTAAGAACCTCCCCAGTCTTACTCCAGACGAGCTCATGTCCACTCCTCTCCCCCCTCTACTCCACCACCCTGTACTCCACACAGGCTGGTGTACAATGCAGTCTTTGTTCAGGCCAGTCTTTCTGCTTGTAATACTAGTCCCAGGCACATCTGCCCACAGACTCAACAGTAGCCTCTATGACACTGCTTTTCCCTGTTGTCATGAACCCAGATAGGTCTGCATCAGGGAGATTGCACAGCCTAGCTGTGTGCCTCTCCTCACACTGGAGGGCCAGCTCCTCAAGGGCCAGTTCTGTCATCGACAATGCCTGACACTTCGCATCATAGTGGGTGCTCAGGGTCTGTTAAATCATCTGTACAGCCTGGTCTGTTGTTCTAATATCAGTGGGTCTGTTGTTATATCAGGCTCTTGTCCATGAGATGGTTGGAGAGCATCACCAACTCGATGGACATGAGTTTGAGCAAATTCGGTGAGACAGTGAAGGACAGGGAAGCCTGGCGTGCTGCAGTGCATGGGGTCACAAAGAGTAAGAAATGACTTAGTCACTGAACAGCAACAATCTTGTCCAGACCTTAACAGTTAAAGAGAGTGCGCTGCATGCCAACCCCTGTGCTTGGCATGGGGACAGTGGTGAACAGTGCAAACCTGGTTCTTACCCTGGTGGCACTTCGAGTCCCTTCAGAGAGAAAGACTTGAAACAAATAATCTACTGACAAGTAATTGGTCACAGTTGTGACACATGTTTGGATGAAGCAGTGGCAGTGATGAGAGTAAGTAAACTGGGAACGGGACTTGATGTGGGGCTTCGGGGAATGCCTTCTGAGGAAGTGATGTATAAGCTCAGTCATTACTGTTGCATAGGCCCTGCCTCCCAAGTCCTTGCTGTAACATTCTGGGCAGGAACCTCCTCCTGTTCCCCTTTGTGCCCTACCCAGCACAGTGGGCTTCCTCTAGCCCAGGTGCCACCTCCCTTCCCTCGTCAGCCTCGCTGCACAGCAAGGCATTGTCAGACAACGCTGCATGTGCACTTCGTAAACCGTCTATTGTTGCAGGAAGTGTGGAGGATTTAAGGAGGTGAGATGAAAGGAAAGTCATTGCCCTCATTGGTCCTGGCTGGCTTCTAAAAGGCTGCTGTCATTGTAAGGCTGGGTGGTAGCAGCTTCCTTTGGATTCTATCCTTGCAAGTCACTCTGTGGACACAACAGTACCCCCTCCAGAGCTCCAGAGACAGCTAGGTTTGACCAGGCCCAGGGTGTGGCAGGAGAGGGTGGAGTAGCCTGGTAACACGACCATCATCACTGTCTACAAAAACCTGGACATAGTGGACATGGCCTGATGGTCAGACCTGCCCTTTCAGTACCAAAGGGCAGCCTGAAAGTATAAGGACTTCGCCACATTTGGTCCTTGATGAGAACCTGAAAACAAATCCCTAACTGGGAGTGAGAGGAATTTTCTCTTAAACTGTAATGCGAGTCCCTGGCGGCCTCACCTCAGAATCTGTGTCCATTTTGCGGGACACTAGGAAGCCAATTGTATCGTACAGTCATCACACGTTCTGCTAGCAAGCCATTTCCAAAATGCATCTGTTTTAAAAAATGATTCTCTGTGTAGTGGTGAAACTGAGTCCCGCTAAAACTGAGATCCCCTGCTGAGTTTATGCCTAACCTCTCTATCCAAAACTTTATTCTCTTTCTTATGCCGACACTTCTCCCTATTCCTGTGCCCCTTAGGATTGAGGAGTATCAAAGAAAAGGGGAGACTAAAACCAAGCAGGACCCCGGAGGCCTGCTCTGGTACAAAAACCCCTCCGTACTCCCCCATTTCTTGTCAAAAAAGGCTTTAGTTTCCTAGACCCTCCTTGAGTTCCAAAGAGCAGACCCATCAGTTACTAATTAGGGAGGTAAGGAAAGGCAGAAACAAGGGAAAGACAGACAAGAAACCATACTTCAGTGATAAAAGAGTCCTAGCTCTCTTCAAGGGATATACATAACAATATCACACATATCTTTGCGTTGTTCTTCAGAAACTAAGACCACCCTCTGCCCAGGTGGAGGATGCTGACTACCTGCTGACCACAGGCACACAGACCCCAGACTGTCTGGAATCAGAAGGCTGATGATTAGGACTCCTGAAACATCACTCTGTTACCTCACCACCACCAGTGAATCAGAAAAAAGTCATGCCCCTTGCAAACTTCACCCCAAATATGGCCTTTGAAGGACCTTCCCTGAGGGCCATCAGACCAGGTCTTTTGTGCCTGAGCCACCCGTTTTCCTCCCTCGGTGCCTGCAGTAAACACTATCCTTTCTTTCATCACAACCCAGTGTCAGTACATTGGCTACGTTTTGCAGCAGGCAAGTGGAGGGTTTGGTTCAATAACAGTGGGGGCTAAGAGCACCCGTCCTGCAGGCTCTTGGCTACAGGCAGCTTCTCTGCACCCTCAGTTTAGCAAGTCTCCTGAAGGACTGCATAGGGCTTGGCAGAGAGGGCAGTGCCAAGGTAGCCAGATGATTTCAGGATGAGTGTCTTTATTTTTAATTATTTGCTACTGCCGCCCCCAACCCTCTCTGGCTCTGGAGTTCTGTCAGCCCCAGACTAATAGGAGTGAATTGGGTGGAAGTAGCAGGGGAATATAGAGAATTTGAAGCAAATTGGGTGCCAATGACATGGATTCTTTCTCAATCCAAACTTTAGTCAGGTTCTAGAACCTTCACTTACCCATCTGTGCACTTCCTTGTAAAATCCAACTTTAGCCAGACTCCTCATAAGTCAATTTAGCAAGAACCTCCCACCCTTGATATCTTATCACTCTTATTATCTGATTGAATTCCTCATCCTCTACTATCCCCAGGTGATATCTGATCACCTTGGCCTGCCTTCAGTAGGAATCCTGTTAGGTCAGTTTAGCCAGAGTCCCTCTTACAGGTTTTGATGTTTCCTCTTCCTGATTTTCCATCCGCTCACCTCCTACCCCGTTCTTTGGCTATAAATTCACACTTACCCGTGTTGTATTCAGAACTGAGACTGGTTCTATAATGAGTTCTCTTTTCTCTTATTGCAATAGTCCCAAATAAAATCTGTGTTTATCCATCCATTCATTCATTTTGCTTTAACTACTCTCCAGCTCTGGGTTTTTCTTTAACACTAGTTTTTTTTTTTTTTTTCTGTTTATGTTGAGCATAACTTGTGTGTTTGTGTCTGTGTGTGTGTGATGTATAAACTTTTGCAGATAAAAGATAGGACAAAGAATTGTGAAGCAGAAAAGGAGTACAGCTACTGAATTCTTCACATCATATCTGGATTATATTTTGAATCCTCCAAGGTCAGTATAAAACTGTACAAACCCAACATGAAATTGTAAAGCCCCAGAGCAAATCATTTATGGATCATTTCTTACTTTATCTTGACTGTGGTTATGTCCGTGGAATTAGGAGACATCCATTTTGCCTCGAAGAGCATGCTGAAATTACCCTTCAAGTCGTACTCAGCTCTGCCTTCACAATAGCGGCTGGAGTTTTGCCAGGAGCCAATGACTGAGTGGTACTGGTCCTGTGCTTCCAAGACCACAGAGATAATACCGTGACTCACGTGAGTTGACACTAGGGGGAAATACAGAGAGAGTCAGCTGTCTGTGCAGTGAGACGAGAGATGGGGTCATAAAATCAAAATTAAATATGAAAAAGAAACTTACAAGTAGTATGTAAATAAAGTACGGTCCCGTTTTTACCAAATATAAAATAAGTTGAAAAAATCTGGAAGGAAGTACATCAATATTAGCTTGGAGAATTTCCTGATTGTGCAATTATAGATGATTTTTATTTTCTTCCTAGTTCTTTTTTTGTGTGTTTTCCAAGTTTTCTACAGGAAAATGTGGACAAAAGACCTGTGCTCTGGTCCTGGCTTTGTTACATACCAGGGATGAGATCCTAGCTGACTTTTAACCTCTTGAGTCCTGTTCCTATCTGTGAGATGAGAGTTCTGTCCTTTGTGGGTGGGTGGGAGGCATGATAGTGAAGTGGGGGTATTGAAGCTGTAGATGTATGTGAAAAGCTCAAGTGGGCCTCCTGGGAAGTGCTTCAGGAAATAAGGGTCTGTTACTGCCTAGTCAAACAAAACCTATTTGCTGGCTCCAGAAATGCTGATGTTCTTGGACTCTGTTGTGGAGGGTGAGGGAAAGGAGGGGGGCTCTGAGACCCAGAGGCCCTAATCCAAGCACCTAATATCAAATAACCACATAGGGTTCCCTGATCCCCTCTACTCAGTGAATCTTACCTATTGACTAAGCCCAGCATGTGCCCACAGTGGCGTGGGCCACTGATACTTGTGAATTCCACATGCTATTTTCAGCATTCCAAAGTGTATTAGGGAGGGAATTTCAAGAGAATATTTCAGTTTGTCCATTTCCTCCCTTGGGCTTCCCTGGTGGCTCAGAGGTTAAAGCGTCTGCCTCCAATGTGGGAGACGTGGGTTCGATCCCTGGGTTGGGAAGATCCCCTGGAGAAGGAAATGGAACCTACTCCAGTATTCTTGCCTGGAGAATCCCATGGACGGAGGAGCCTGGTGGGCTACAGTCCACGGGGTCGCAAAGAGTCAGACACGACTGAGCGACTTCACCTAAGACTTCACCTCACCTAACTTCCTCCCTTAGAAGAAAAGAGTCGGACACGACTGAGCGACTTCACCTAACTTCCTCCCTTAGAAGATCCCTTCTGAACAAGTTTCTCAATCCTAAGGGGTATTATTCTCTAGGGCCCTCCCAACCACCCCAAATTCCTTCAACAGCTTCTCCTTTACAAAATAAAGAAAACTGATCATGTAGCATGATAAGAGCAGACAGTCCTGGATCTGAATCCTAGTCCTAGCATTTAAGACCAAGTCACTTCACCTCTGATCCTTGGTTTCTTTTCTGTCCATCATTCACTCCACAAATATCTATGCTTTGTAATAGGCTTGGTTCTAGGTATGAGGACAATGACATTATCTTTCATTGCCTGGAGATCATGATACTTTATCTTGAAAGGTTCTTGGGATAGTGAAGAGAGGAATGTAAAAACTTTAGTACTGCTGGGTGTTGGATAAGTTGTCATTGTTATTCTTAGCATGAAACAGTTCCCTGTTCTGTTTCTTTTTGCCAGTCAAGGTTGCTGAGCCAGATCCCCTGACCCTGACTTGCTCAGCTAGTACCTAATATTTGTCCTTAATACCTGTGCATGGTGGTGTGGTGGATACTAATGAGCAACAGTGTCATCCAGTCATCATCAAGCTTGTCTTGGTCCTGTTGTGGAGGGTGAGGGAAGGGAGGGGGGCTCTGAGCTTGCCTTCGTCCTTCTGCTTTCTCTCTCTCTGGCTTATACCCTCCTTTCATCCCTCCTAGTTATCTGTATTATTCAGATTCCTGACCTCCATGGCCCCCTCCCTTCAGACTGCCACCTGAGGACACACATCTGTCCAAAATCTTCAAGGTGCTTTTCTTTCTAGAGCCTCTAAACAGTTTTGGTTTTATGTTTCTGCTTCTGTTCTATTGTTCCCAACACCCAGCATACAGCTCTCCTGACTGTCATAACCCCACTCACTCTGCTGTTTGTACCCCTCCTCTAGGATAGCGAAGCTTCCTCTGTTCTGCAGACGCACCTGGCTTGCCTGCCGCTCACCCTTGTTCATATCTGGTGCCTGCCTGGAATCTTCCTTCTCATCTCACATCTCACCCCTTCCTTCTCATCTCTCATCTCATCTCTTACTCTCCAAGATCCTGCTCTCTTTTCCTCTCACTCCTGAATCATGTACGCCTTTAGCTAGAAAGTTGAGGACTTAATCACATTCTGGCTTGTACTCTACACTGTAGTTTCACCTGTGGATCTGGGCAACCCAGTGCTGGGTACCTGGAAAGCACTAAGTAGCTGCTCACTGATTTTTAAAAAGCTGTGTATCCAGTGTTGCATAGTACCTTAAAGCCGAAGGTTCCAGAAAAAAGGCAAGCAAGTTAAATTTCTCTTGCCTGTCAAAGTAAAAACAGAGGCAGATGCTTACACCGCACATTATAATGTATCATAAATGCTACTGCCTTACAATTTTCTTTGACTGATATTAAGGCAGACCCAGGGAACCTGTTCTATGATGTTGCATGAGCTGCAACTGTACCTTGAAACCTGCCAAACCATTTATACATGTCTCACTGATGTTAACACAAACCCTGAAATTAAAAAAAAATAAAATAAAATAAGGAGAAGTAGTTGGCCTGTGTGGACATTTACTTGGTCTTCCCAAAAGTCCTGGGGATCCCAGTGAGGTCCTGTAATGACACAAGGAAATCATGGAGCCTGTTGTGTAATTCCAGGTGTGGAATCTGATACATCACATATCCAAGGGCATAGGATTTTGACTCTCAACTTAAATCATTCCTACAGTGAGTCAGTTTCTCACAAAGCTTTAGCACATTTCTGTACTGAGAGGAAATCAGATGAAGTTTGGAGAAGTGCATGACACATAGCAGATGTTCAATGAGTCTTAGTTTCTGCTTCTGGTACCTGATGCCTCAGTAAATGTCATGTCCATTGCATCCGGCACGTTCCCTCATGGATCATCTTACAGATCGTCTTTTGATTCTTCTTTCTCCTGTGTTCCTAAGTTCAGAAGGTTTCTCTGCCACCCCCATCTCTAACTGCCCCACCCACACCCTTTGCGTCTTCACAAGATAGTTTTCTTTCTCTTCCATTTCAACAGCAAAATTCCTTGCCTCGTGATGTGTTTGTTATCTTAAGTCAGAGATCTCAGATCCTTCCCTGTATGCAAGCTCCCACTCTTCCCCGTACACAAGGCCACACCACCTGGGCCTCATCTTGAATCACAAGATCATCCTCCCTGCCTTGGTTAGAACAAGATCCGCTGCCTGAGGGAGTCAGACATAGGGAGCCTTGCCACAGCCGAGGCACTTAGTGACAGTCCCCAAGGGAAAGGAAAAAAAAAACAACAAACCAACAAACAAGACAAAGGACTAGCCAGAATGAGTGTGTGGAGGCAGGCGAGAGTAAGCCTAGAATCTGTGGATCGTGGGTGTGGGCCCATTCCAGTGTTCTCTGCAAAATTTGGTGAGAGTTCTAACAGAGGCGAGGTAATATGATAGATGAGGAGGCAGACTCTGAAGCTGGACAGCCTGACTGGACAAAGTTGGACAACTCCTGGCTATTATTTAGGTTCAAATATTAGCGGTACAATCTACTAGTGACCTTGGGTAAAACTTTAACTCCCCTGTGCCTCAGTTCTCATCTGTAAAATGCAGATGATACTAGCGTTTCCCCTTAGATCAGTACTCAGAACACAGGAAGATGTCTTAGCTCTCACTTGGTATATAGGGTTGTGATTAAGAGAAGGGTCTCTGAAGCTAGAAAGCTCAAGTTCAGATCCCAGGTCCATCATTTAAGTGGCTCTGTGACCTGAGTGATTCCCTGGCATCTCCACCTGTTTTCTCATTTCTCAGGTCATTGTGAGGGCTAAATGTATTGGTACACGTAAACAACCATACTAAATTTATTGTTAGTATGAAAGTTGTATTAGAGAGCACTTGCCTTGACTTGTAGGTCTGACTGATCCCCAAAGGGATGTTTATATAATAGTTCTAGGCACACCAAGGAATAGCACTGGATTCAGAATGAAAAGACTAAGATTCAAGAGGCAGTTCTGCCCCTTACTAGCTGTGAGACCCTGAGCAAGTCATTTAACTTCTCTCAGCTTCAGACTCCTCATTTATCAGGTGGGGCAGTAGCGCTTTCCCTGTCTAACTCACTAGATGTTCTGCCCATAGACTGAATGTGAACAGTGTTTCCTGGAGTTGCACAGTATACAATCATCCATGGTGGCATTGGTTTATCAAGTGGATGGGAAAAGACTACAAACTGAGGTGCAATTATTGCTTCTTAAAATAATAAAAATGCCTTCCCCTCCCCAATACAGACAGTTTAAATCCAGTTTATTTAAGTGAGAGAACTTGCCGCAGTTGTGCTCTTGCTGTGACTTGCTTAACCTGAGTGCTGGGGCATCCTGACTCTCGTGGCTCAGCTTCACAGAGGGGACGCGTAGGAAGTGTCCCACCCAATCCACCCATTCCCACATTCTCCTCTCCCTTCTTCTGCAATCGATGTCATAGCCAGGTCAAAGACACACGCTTTGTGTGTGTCACTGAGAGCAGGGATGGAGGGGTATGTCCTGCAATTCTGGCTTGATCTCCCTTCAGAGGACAAAGGAAAGCAGAGAGAACGGCTTCTACTTACCCGTGTAGAGTGTGTTGCTCTTATAGACATCTGGGTTGATGTGGATTACTGAGGGTTTCTTGGCGGTGACCCACAAGAATGGCTTGCATTGGGTAGAGGAATTTGTACAGCTGGCTGGAGAACCCAGAAGCCAGAGGCAAAGAAGCAACCCCAGTGGCAGAAGCGGGGACCTCAGGATTGCCATGGTTTCAATCTGCTTGCAAACTGCTGAGCCTGGAACTGGGTAAAAGCGACAACTCACCTGTTTATATGCTCTGGGGCTGGATCTTCCGGGCGATGTCATACATGCAAATGTCCTGCCCACTCCTCCCCTGGGCTTCTGGAATTTGGCCCAAGATATCACCAGGAACGAATCTCTCCTAGTTTCTGTGACCCTTTACTAGTTCCAGTTTCACTCAAGAAGGGGAATGTACTGATCATGATTTATTTTGCATCTCATTCGCCTCAGCCTCTGATATGTGAAGGAAGCTATGGGAAGGAGTTAATACCGGCAAAGTGAGATTCGGAGTTGAGTAATCATAACCTACCTGGCCCGTGTAGAAACTACATTCTTCTGTGTGTAGGAAACTCAGGCATTAAAGCACTTTTTTTTTTTTTTAATCGAATATTACATACCCTTTCCAATACTCCTTAATTGAACACATCCTCCTGACCCAGTTCATTTTCTGACTATCACAGAACTGGAAAGACTGTACTTCTGGATTTATATTTGTTTCTTTGAAAAGAAACAGCTTTCTCTTACCTAACACTTTCCTCTATAACACAAGGAAACTACTGAAAAAAATCGGAAAATGTGTTTTTTCATATCTCTTCTCTGATTTTAATTCACTCACTGAAGGAGAAAAGAGGAAAGATGTATTTTATTGTGTGAGTAGAAGGAAAACAAAATATGTAGACTTGAATCAAAGAGATACTTATACATGTTTCTTCAAGAGACGTACTTACAAAATGGTGGAGCAAAGACCTCTGAAAAACCCCCTCCTCTAGAAAAGTGATAAGCAAAAACAAATTCAACTTTTTCAGAACTCTGGAAATCACCAAAACTTGCAGCAATTCGAGGAGCATTTGTTTAAGAAAAATGGCTAAATTTCATTAAGCACAGTGAGCATCGTGACATTTTAACTTGCCCTGTTCCCATCCCTCTCACCCCACCTCTTTAGGTAGCCTTAGAAACCAACAACCTTGCAACTGTGATAGCCATGAGGACCAGCAAATTAGCGGTCGAGAGAGGGGAAAGAATGGGTTTGGAGTGCTCCAAAAAGCTTCATTTTCAGAAAGTTGTCACTATGTGATCTATTTGCAAATTGTCTATAAAGATGAATTCTCAGAGCTTTCAGAACTTTCTCTGTGCAAACAACCTTATTGTTAGGATATTTGTTGAAAATAGTGGAAAGTTTTTTTTTTAAAGAAATTTATAATTATTATTAATACAATTTAATTATGATGCTATGAATTTTAAAAGTATTTTATGACTTCCCAGGCATTTTCTATGTGTCATTTTATTCTCATCAAAGACTGATGAGTAAATGATGTTCCCGTATATTTACTAAGTAATATAATCAGGTTGAAAAAAACATTTTCTGAAACCCAGTCTGATCATCTTTCAGCTATATTGCTGTTACATAAATTTTGGTGTTTTGCACATATGTTAAGAAAATCATTGCTTGTATTTGGAACTTCGTTTATTTAAATCAGGTATTTTTACACTCTCTTTAACATAGACCAAAATCTAGATTCCTAGCTTCTTTTCAAAAGAGGGAATATTGAGTGGAAAAGTTTCATTGAATAGCGCTAAAGAGTTGCTGTCCCCTTGACATAAGATATTCTATTTTCAGTAACCCAGTAAACTCAGTAGAATTTTTGTGTCTTCCTGACACAGTGTCACATGCAGAACTAAGAACAAAATATGTTGACACTATATTACCAAATTTTTTTTTTTTCATGAGCTCAGTTTTCTCTTTTGTGTTATGAGTCCTGACGACTTTAGGCTATTGATTTGTGACCTTTATTGAGTCACTTAATTCCTACTTTTATGGGCTTCCCAGGTGGCACAGTGGTGAAGAATCTGCCTGCCAATGCGGGAGACACGAGTTCAACCCCTGGCTCAGAAAGATCCCCTGGGAAAGGAAACGGCAACTCACTCCAGTATTCTTGCCTGGAAAATTCCATGGATAGAGGAGTCTGATGGGCTACAGTCCCTGGCGTCACAGAGTGGGACACGATTGGGTGACATGCATGACAATGCCTACTTTTGGGTTGTTTACTCTGAGTTCTTCTTTAAAATTCTTTATCATTGGAAAGTTTTTTTTTAACATTGCAGCTGCCTGAGGCAGTGGTTCTGGACTTCCCTGGTGGCTCAGATGGTAAGGCGTCTGTCTACAATGCAGGAGACCTGGGTTCGATCCCTGGGTCGGGAAGATTCCCTGGAGAAGGAAATGGCCACCCACTCCAGTACTCTTGCCTGGAAAATCCCATGGACGGAGGAGCCTGGTGCAGGCCACTCACTGTCCATTGTCGTGACATGCACGACAATGCCTACTTTGGGGTTGTTTACTCTGAGTTCTTTAAAATTCTTTATCATTGGAAAGTTTTTTTAACATTGCAGCTGCCTGAGGCAGTGGTTACAACTAACAAGGAGCTGAGCAAAAATGTAAAAGAAAAAACTGGAGAATGAGATTTTGACTAGGGGCCTTGGCAAGCTCTGACAAATTCCTGGGAATCTAAAAGGCCACCTGCGTGAACAGAGCTATGCACAGGCCTGGAAAAGATCTGAGAAAGCCCTTATCTCTCATCTGTGGCTGACCTTGAGGATCTATACAAGTAAGAAAAATGCAGCTAAGGCAGAGTTGTAAAATGCTTATTCGACCAGTGAATTCATGCTTTAAAATGCACACAGAGGAAGCTGAGAGGAAGCTGGCAAAGGTTGAGAGACTTATTGGTTTAAGATGTTTAGGAAATCTCTGTCTATTCATTAACTGACCACTAAGCTAACTGAGGGCTTCCCCTGTGGCTCAGTAATAAAGAATCTACCTACAAAGTAGGAGACCCGGTTTCGATCCCTGGGTTGGGAAAATTCCCTGGAGAAGGAAATGACAACTCACTCCAGTATTCTTGCCTGTGAAATCCCATGGATAGAGGAACCTGGTGGGATACAATCTATGGGGTTGCAAAGAGTTGGATTTAGCAACTAAACAACAACAAGCTAACTGAGCAGAGACTTCAGTGGCCACTGAAGGAATATTGACTTTACAGAATGAATTCAGAAAAGTTGCTAAACAGACAGCAGCAGCAACAACAAATAATAACCAACAGCTGCTGCTGCTAAGTTGCTTCAGTCGTGTCCGACTCTGTGCAACCCCATAGACGGCAGCCCACCAGGCTCCCCGTCCCTAGGATTCTCCAGGCAAGAACACTGGAATGGATTGCCATTTCTTTCTCCAATGCATGAAAGTGAAAAGTCAAAGTGAAGTTGCTCAGTTGTGTCTGACTCTTAGTGACCCCATGGACTGCAGCCTACCAGGCTCCTCCGTCCATGGGATTTTCCAGGCAAGAGTACTGGAGTGGGGTGCCATTGCCTTCTCCAACAGGAACTACAACAAATCCTAGGAAGGAGGGGAATTGGGTGTACAGAATGGTCAATGGTCATGTTATATATTTTAAATGTTCANATAGAAACACTGGTAGCAGCCATTCCTCGGAGCTCAATCTGCCACAGGACACTGGTGCTGAAGGTGTCATTGTTTTTTTATCCTTCCTCTAGCTTACTGGTGCCAGGACTCAGCCCTACCCACCAGGCTTTTGACACCAATAATGGGACACCTCAGTCCAAGCAACTACCCGGGGTGGGGCACAGCACCACCCACCAGCAGACTGGCTGCCTTAATACCTCCAGAGCCCAGAGCCACTACTGGACAAGGCCCTTCCACTAGAAGGCCCAGGACTTGTCCCCACACTCCAGTGTTCGGGCACCAGACCTGGAACCCCCAGAGATCCCCGGGTCCAAGGTAGGACCCAAATCAATACAATCAGATAAAAAGCAGAAGTTAAACCAATGCCACAGAAATACAATGGTGCCTAAGAGTCTACTCAAATAACTATAATAAAATGGACTACCTAGAAGCCATAGGCAAATTCCTAGAAACGTGCAATCTCCCAAGCCTGAACCAAGATGAAACAGGAAATATAACAGACCAATTACAAGTAGTGATATTGAATCAGTAATAAAATAAAACTCCCAACAAACCAAAGTCCAGGACTAGATAGCTTCACAGGTGAATTCTACCAAACATTTAGAAAAGACTTACTTATCCTTCTTAAACTGTTCTAGAAAATTTCAAGACAACTGCACTGAACTCATTCAACAAAGCCAGCATAAACAGACCAATTACAAGTAGTGATATTGAATCAGTAATAAAATAAAACTCCCAACAAACCAAAGTCCAGGACTAGATAGCTTCACAGGTGAATTCTACCAAACATTTAGAAAAGACTTACTTATCCTTCTTAAACTGTTCTAGAAAATTTCAAGACAACTGCACTGAACTCATTCAACAAAGCCAGCATCACCTTGATACTGAAACCTGACAAAGATATCACAGAAAAAGAAAATTATAGGCAAATATCATGGATGAGAGCTTCCCAGGTGGTGCTAGTGGTAAAGAACATGCCTGCCAATGCAGGAGATATAAGAGACGTGGTTCGATCCCTGCGTTGGGAAGATCCCCTGGGGAAGAGCATGGGAACCCACTCCAGTATTCTTGCCTGGAGAATCCCATGGACAGAGGAGGCTGGCGGGCTATGATCCATAGGGTTACAAAAACTGAAGTGACCTAGCACACACACACACATCATGGATGATCATAGACATAGGTCATAGACATAGACAAAAATCCTCAACAAAATATTAGGAAATCAAATCATTACATTAACAATATTAAAAGGATCATACACCTTGGTCAAGGGGGATTTATCCCAGGGAGGCAAGAATAATTTAGTATCTGCACATCAGTCAGCGTGATACAACACATTAAAAAATTGAAGACTAGGGGCTGGCGGCTCAGTGGTAAGGAATCTGCCTGCCAATGCACAAGACATGGGTTTGATCCCTGGTCTGGGAAGATCTCACATGCTGCCGAGCAGCTAAGCCTGTGTGCCACAACTACTGAACATGTGCTGCAGAGCCCAGGAGCCACAACTGCTGAGCCCTCACACCACAACTACTGAAGCCCACGTGCCCTAGAGCCCATGCTCCACAACCGGAGAAGCCACCGCAGTGAGAAGCTTGTGCCCTGCAACTCGAGTGCAGCCCCCACTCACTCTAGAGAAAAGCCCATGAGGCAGTGAAGACCCTGCATGCTGCTGCTGCTAAGTCCTGGCAGCCGTGTCCAACTCTGTGAAGACCCTGCATAGCCGGTAGACAAATGAATTTTAAAAAGACTTTAAAAGGTTAGAGAATAAAAATCATATAATCATCTCAATAGATACAGGAAAAGATTTGGACAAACTTCAACATTCAATTAATCTATGACTTTTGGCCAATTAATCTATGACAAAGTAGGCAATAATATACAATAGGAAAGGATAGTCTCTTCAATAAGTGGTGCTGGAAAAAATCAGCTACATGTAAAAGAAAGAGATGAGAATATTTTCTCACGCTGTATACGACCATAAACTCAAAATAGATTAAAGACCACAGCGTAAACCTGGAAAAGTCCTAGAAGAAAACACAGGCAAAACACTCTTTGACATAAATTGTAGCAATATTTTTTGGAATCTTTCTTTTAAGGAAAAGGAAACAAACCAAAATGTACACACACACAAAACATACATGCATAATGGCCTATTACTCCAACATAAGAGGGAACAAAATTCTGTCATTTGCAACAATATGCATGGACCTAGAGGTTATTATGTTTAGTGAAATAAGTCATACAAAGAAAGACAAAGACTGTATGTTGTCATTTATATGTGGAATCTGAAATATAAAACAAATGAACACAAATAACAAACTAGAGAAAGCCCATGCCAAAGCAATGAAGACCCAGAGCAGCCAAAAATAAATAAATATTTAAAAATTAAGTGTACAGAATACTGATAACACTTTTATCTTGCTATATGACTACTACCACAGTGTTAGCTGACACCTCCAGTAATGGGGAGATTAGGAAAATAACAATTTAATTTATTTTGCAGTTTGGCTGTGGTGGTTCTTCACTGCTGTGCATGCGGGCTTCCTGCAGTTGTGGTGCGTGGAGCAGTGTGGTGGCTTCTCACATTGTGGAGCACAGGGCCTAGGACACGCGGCCTTCAGCAGTTGTGGCACGTGGGCTCAGTAGTTACGGCTCCCAGGCTCTCGAGCACAAGCTCAACAGTTGTGGCCCACGGACTTAGTTGCTCCGTGGCCTGTAGGAGGCACCTGGCCCGAGGGTCAAACCTCTCTCTCGTGCTGTTGCACTTGGCAGGTGGAGTCTTTACCATGAGCCACCAGGGAAGTCCAGGAGGTGTTGACTAAGGGTATAAACCCGAGCGTTTTTATGGAAAGACTGAAAAGTCATGGAAAGGTGTCATAGGAAAAAGGTGAGCAAGTGTAGTAAACGGGAAGGGGAGAGATGTGATTAGCAAGGCCAGTTCATTCAGATTCCTCTCAAGACAGAACGTTAGTGTTAGGAGAATTTTAACCTATGTGAACTTAAGTTTCCACTGCTGAAAATTGAGACATTAATACCAATTTTATGTATTTTTATGCATATTAAATGAGAAATATATGTAAACAATTTAGGGGGGTGTGATGGGTCTGACTCACAGTAGGTAAGTTAATGTTAATTTGTTTTCTTCCTTCTTTCCTTCTTCTCTCCCTCCTTCTCTGTTTCCTCCTTTCCTTTCCTCCATTCTTCTTTCCTTTATACCAGATTAAGGCACTGAATCTGGAGAAAAGAAAATACAGGGGTCCTGCTGTTGACATGGAAATAAAATCCTCCCTACGAACTGGGGTCTGAAGATTGGGGCAGTGGAAGACGACTCAGATTTAAGCAGAATTCTTCCATTCATTCATTGCGGTGTGGCGCTGAGCCCGAGAGAGGGCCTGTAGAAGTCATCAGCATTGCCTCCTGGGAGGAGGGAGCTGTCTGTTGGCTACAGGGGCAATTGTTGACCAAACAAAGCTGTTCTTTGATTCCAGCCAGAAATGGCTTGATTTTTCCAGAGGACTAGGGACCACAAGAAAACTAGTTTTTAAAATCATGCATTTCTTTGGGCTTCCCTCTCCTCCACCCTTTTCTTTGGAATTTTGGACCTTAGTTCCTGGACATACACACATTTAAAAATCTCCATAGGTGATTCTAAAACAATGTTTTTTTTTTTTTTTTTAACTTTAACATTCATTCAAGTCACATGGAGGATTTGCTAACATGCAATTTCTGATTCACGGGTCTGGTGTGGAGCCTGAGACCCCTCATTTCTAACAGGCTCCCATATAAAGCCAAACTGTTGCTTATCCATGGACCACACCTTGAACAGCAGAGGTTTAGCAGCTGATCTGCATAAAACAGATTGAATGTTAAACTAATTGTTAAAGTTGAAAAAGCTGGGTTCTATGACTACTGTGCACCTCTAACTAGTCAACCTGCCTAGAGTTTATCTGATGAAACGCTTCATGGTGGAGAAAGTGGGCACTTCAATACCTGGCTGGTCTCTCTGGAGAGGAGCGCTATCAGAGAGGAGAGGGCAGCTGCTCTTCTAAGGTCAGAGTCTGAGGGGAGGGTCCCTGAAACTCACCAGAAGCGACCACTGGTGACTGCAGGCTGCAGGGATTATCAGCCTGAATTCCTCGGCGTTTTGATCCAATGCCATGGGCGTGTCAAAGGTGTTTGGGATGCAGTTTGGCCACCATGGGGGTATAAGCACAGACTTTGGAGTCAGAGGGGCCTCAGACCTCTTTGTAGCCTCGGATTGTACTTGACTTATGAAAAAGAGAACTATCTAAGCCACAGTTCTCTTATTCATATAGTGGAAAAAATAATACCAGCCTTGCACGAGTGTGTCCAGGTTTAAGAAATAATGCAGGTGACTGCCTGCCATGGCCAATGCTCTTTAAGTGGGGGTTCTTAGCCACTGATGGCGGGTCAGTGCAAATCTAAGAAAAGGGCCACCAGGGGGAGGGAGGGGCCCCGAGAAGGTTTACTCTTGTCTGTCTCCTCACGGTGGGTGCTTCAGTCAACATGGGTTGATTCAGGGATTGATTGGCTTGTACCCTTTGGTTCTTTGGTTTAGAGTGGTGGATGTTATGTTTTTGAGGCTCCCATAGCGTAGATTCTTTTGCTTTAGGAGAAGGCAATGGCATCCCACTCCAGTACTCTTGCTTGGAAAATCCCATGGGCAGAGGAGCCTGGAAGGCTGCAGTCCATGGGGTCGCTGAGGGTCGGACACGACTGAGCGACTTCACTTTGACTTTTCACTTTCATGCATTGGAGAAGGAAATGGCAGCCCACTCCAGTGTTCTTGCCTGGAGAATCCCAGGGACGGGGGAGCCTGGTGGGCTGCCGTCTATGGGGTCGCACAGAGTCGGACATGACTGAAGCAACTTAGCAGCAGCAGCAGTGGTCAGTTGCTCAGAAGATGTATACTATCCTTCTCATTCCCTGAAGCTGACACGTTTTCAGAGAGATGACAAACTATTGTACATGACAGTAAGAATTTTCAAGCTGACCTGGCCCTAATCATTTTAACCAAGCTCCCTCATTTACATCTGAGAAAACTGAACATAGATTAAACCTGCCTAAGGCTATAGACTTAGTGGCAAAGCTGGGCCTAGAACACCATTCCACCTCACCCCTACCAGCTCCTGGCTGGGTGTTTCTACCCTGTACTGTTCTAATGTCTAGTTAATATCTGCTTTTTCCTACTTGGCATTTTAGATCCAGATGGGACAAAGTCAAGGTATAGTACGTTTTAATTTTAACGTGCCAGGCGCGTACATCCAGGACTCTTGCTCAGTCTGTTTTCATTTTATAGAATTTGGAGAGAAGTTTACTATTGCAATAGTTCATTATTCTATCTTTGCTCAAGACTTTTTATCGGTCACATCTGTGGCTTTAATCCATTAAACTAATTGTTAAAGTTGAAAAAGCTGGGTTCTATGACTACTGTGCACCTCTAACTAGTCAACCTGCCTAGAGTTTATCTGATGAAACGCTTCATGGTGGAGAAAGTGGGCACTTCAATACCTGGCTGGTCTCTCTGGAGAGGAGCGCTATCAGAGAGGAGAGGGCAGCTGCTCTTCTAAGGTCAGAGTCTGAGGGGAGGGTCCCTGAAACTCACCAGAAGCGACCACTGGTGACTGCAGGCTGCAGGGATTATCAGCCTGAATTCCTCGGCGTTTTGATCCAATGCCATGGGCGTGTCAAAGGTGTTTGGGATGCAGTTTGGCCACCATGGGGGTATAAGCACAGACTTTGGAGTCAGAGGGGCCTCAGACCTCTTTGTAGCCTCGGATTGTACTTGACTTATGAAAAAGAGAACTATCTAAGCCACAGTTCTCTTATTCATATAGTGGAAAAAATAATACCAGCCTTGCACGAGTGTGTCCAGGTTTAAGAAATAATGCAGGTGACTGCCTGCCATGGCCAATGCTCTTTAAGTGGGGGTTCTTAGCCACTGATGGCGGGTCAGTGCAAATCTAAGAAAAGGGCCACCAGGGGGAGGGAGGGGCCCCGAGAAGGTTTACTCTTGTCTGTCTCCTCACGGTGGGTGCTTCAGTCAACATGGGTTGATTCAGGGATTGATTGGCTTGTATCCTTTGGTTCTTTGGTTTAGAGTGGTGGATGTTATGTTTTTGAGGCTCCCATAGCGTAGATTCTTTTGCTTTAGGAGAAGGCAATGGCATCCCACTCCAGTACTCTTGCTTGGAAAATCCCATGGGCAGAGGAGCCTGGAAGGCTGCAGTCCATGGGGTCGCTGAGGGTCGGACACGACTGAGCGACTTCACTTTGACTTTTCACTTTCATGCATTGGAGAAGGAAATGGCAGCCCACTCCAGTGTTCTTGCCTGGAGAATCCCAGGAACGGGGGAGCCTGGTGGGCTGCCGTCTATGGGGTCGCACAGAGTCGGACATGACTGAAGCAACTTAGCAGCAGCAGCAGTGGTCAGTTGCTCAGAAGATGTATACTATCCTTCTCATTCCCTGAAGCTGACACGTTTTCAGAGAGATGACAAACTATTGTACATGACAGTAAGAATTTTCAAGCTGACCTGGCCCTAATCATTTTAACCAAGCTCCCTCATTTACATCTGAGAAAACTGAACATAGATTAAACCTGCCTAAGGCTATAGACTTAGTGGCAAAGCTGGGCCTAGAACACCATTCCACCTCACCCCTACCAGCTCCTGGCTGGGTGTTTCTACCCTGTACTGTTCTAATGTCTAGTTAATATCTGCTTTTTCCTACTTGGCATTTTAGATCCAGATGGGACAAAGTCAAGGTATAGTACGTTTTAATTTTAACGTGCCAGGCGCGTACATCCAGGACTCTTGCTCAGTCTGTTTTCATTTTATAGAATTTGGAGAGAAGTTTACTATTGCAATAGTTCATTATTCTATCTTTGCTCAAGACTTTTTATCGGTCACATCTGTGGCTTTAATCCTGAACTGTGTGTCCAGAGAACAGTTGGAATGGCACAGTACTTTGGCCACATGGCCTCATTTGCATCTTCAGTTGCTGGGATTAGGGTTGGGGGTATCAAAATAAGTTGTTCAAGGTCACACAGCTTTCGGGAAAAGTGATCCCAGTCTTATACTCAGTTGTTGCCGAATTCCAGGCTGATGACAGTCTCGATCAACACACACTTGTCAAAGGAATGAGAGAAATTGAGAGTAAAATGATGAGACTTTATTTAATTTTTTTTTTTCATGATGAGACTTTAAACAGAGAACACAAAAATTTATTAACAGTCCTGCTTTTTATTCTAATTTTATAGCATTTTGACATTTTATAATTAAAATGTCCTTTTTAAAATGAAAGTATGGTCCTTGTAGATTATAGATAGTAGATCCCCCTCCCACTCATCTGTTTACTTTTAAAAATGTTTTTATTTGGAAAAATGAGAAAAAATTGGTCTTCTCTGGAAAAATTAGCATTCTATCTAGGTCCCTGAAATCCAAAATCTGGATACCAGGGGTCTATGAAGACTTTGCATCATAACTTTCCAAAATGCTTTGTGTTACTGTGGCAAGGAGCCGAGACTGCTGGCATTTAAGTAGGGGTCGGAAAATTGTCTCAGGGTGTGTTCAAAGATCTCTTTCTCATTGAGAGGGAGGCTGAACCTTTTAAGTGCCTCCTTCCAACATTAGAATCCATAGCTCCCCCTAACTGAAAATTGATTTCATTCATTTTTTAAGACAGAAATAAAAGCATTGAGGGCACTTCATGGTCTGGATTGGTGGGTGAAGGACTGAAATGAGACAAGAATAGAACTCTGCGCTCACTACTCCCCAACCCCCAACAGAAAAGGAACTCGAAACTGCACCCCCAACATGGGGAGGAGGAAGCTTTGGACATCCTTTTCATGTGACCGGCTAGCATGGCTTTGAAACCATGCCCCACAGCTTTAACAGAAACTGGTGACTATCAGAAATTCTTGAGCTTATCTTACAGAACAGCAGGTAAGGGAAAAGCTTTTTAAAACTTCCTTCTGCTTATAGCCTGCCCTACTTGAGCAAGCGCAAGCTCGCCTTTAATCACTTCGTTGCCGATTGCATGTCCTCAAAGATTCACATAGCCTAGGAATTTGGAATCAGCTCTTGCCCAGTTTGAACCAGCTGAGACTATTTGGGATCATTGACTCTAAAACTGGACCCGAGTAGAACACTGATTACCTGACCTTTTCCCTGCCTCCACTCATCTTTCTGAATGCCTAGACCACTCTGCTTCTTTAACCTGTATATATTTCAAGCCCCTTGACTTTGACAAGGCAGATCTCAGAGTTCTTCTCCCATCTTCTCATTTGGCTGCTTCATGAATAAATCATTTCTCTGTTGCAAACCTCATCATCTCGGCATTTACCTTGCTGAGCATCATACAAAGGAACCTGGCTTGGTAACTGGTTTCTCCTTTGAGAGGCAAGAACTCTGCCTGAGAGGAGGTGCATTGCAAGGTGCTTGGGGAGAGTTTAGCAAGCCCTGGTCAATTACTTCTGCAAAAAGTTGGCTCTCTGTTTAGTTTCTGTTATTGTTGTTTAGTTGCTAAGTCATGTCTGACCCGGAGAAGGCAATGGCACCTCACACCAGTACTCTTGCCTGGAAAATCCCATGGACGGAGGAGCCTGGTGGGCTGCTGTCTATGGGGTTGCACAGAGTTGGACACGACTGAAGTGACTTAGCAGCAGCAACATGCCCAACTCTTTTGACCCCATGGACTGTAGCCCACCAGGCTCCTCTGTCCATAGGATTTCCCAGACTCGAGTGGGTTTCCATTTCCTTCTCTAGCGGATCTTCCCGACCCAGGAATCAAATCCTTGTCTTCTGCATTTCAGGTGGATTCTTTACCGCTGAGCCACCGGGGAAGCCCTTAATTTCCATTAATTAGACTTTAAAATTACTTTGGAGGATGAAGCACTTATCAAGAAATTCAAATGCTTGTTCCTACTATTCAATTAGACAGCTCAATAGTGAAAAGATATAGGATGGTTTAGTCAGTGAGGCATGCCTTGGAACTCTCAGCATGAGCCATGGTTTGGTGTGTTGGTCTAGTGAGAAAGTGATGGAGACAACTCTCCAGAGGTAAAATCAAAAAAAAGATGCCACGTATGAGAATTCCCTTACAGCCTATTCTTTCAAAGTGTATTGATTTTCTAGGGACTTCCGTGGTGGTCCAGGGGTTAAGAATCCGTCTTTCAATGCAGGGGATGAGGGTTCGATCCATGGTCAGGGAACTAAGATCCCACATGCCTTGGGGCAGCTAAGCCCTCACACTACTGAGCCCACACGCCGTGACCAGAGAAGCCCACGTGCTTCAGCAAAGACCCAGCACAGTAAAAAAAAAACACCCAGAAAATAGGTATATCGATTTTCTAAAATCCTACTTTATTCATGTGGGTTTAAGGTAGCTAACAGAAATACAAGATTTAAAAAGCAAAAAGGTGAGGATATAAGGATAATAGGAGTGGAAGGAATAAGATGATTCTGAGGCAGGTGAGGCTCGTCATTCAGAAATGCTGGGTGACTGTCTCTCTGAGTTTGGTACAGTTTAGGGCACTGAGGAAATAAGACAAGCCCCTACTCCAATAGAGTTTATGATGTGCTCATGTAACGTACAACAACTCTATTGAAATGCAGACCTATCAATTGTTATAGACATTGATTTGGGACTACAAGCTGAGGTTTGAAACCAGGCCTTTCCTTTTTTTTTGATTATGGGTTCCCATAGCTTGACATGCCATTACAAAAGATTCTACTAGTGCAAGATGTGGGGAAGGCAATGGCACCCCACCCCAGTACTCTTGCCTGGAAAATCCCATGGACGGAGGAGCCTGGTAGGCTGCAGTCCGTGGGGTCGCTAGGAGTTGGACACGACTGAGCGACTTCACTTTCGCTTTTCGCTTTCATGCATTGGAGAAGGAAATGGCAACCCACTCCAGTATTCTTGCCTGGAGAATCCCAGGGATGGGGGAGCCTGGTGGGCTGCCATCTATGGGGTCGCACAGAGTCGGACACGACTGAAGCGACTTAGCAGCAGCAGCAGCAGCAGTGCAAGATGACTTGGTTCAGGCATAACAGAAACATTATCTTGATCTTCTGAAATTGGTGCTCTGGGGCTGTTATTTAATAAGCACTTCTCAGGAACTCTCACATTTATTATCTATGAGTAATAAGAGTGCTGTTTTATCATAGGTGGAAATAAGCTTTCTTGCAGTTTTACACTAAGAGAATAAATGCCATCATCTTTATATGCTTATTCTAGAGCAATAACTCCCCACTGGGAGTGATTTTGCCACCTGGAGGATATTTGGCCATGTCTAGAGGCATTTTTGTTGCTGCAACTAGTGAAGGGGGTGCTACTGGTGAGTGGCAGAAGCCAGGCTGCTGCAAAATGTTCTACGATGCACAGCATGGCCCCCACGCCAAACAGTTGTCCAGCCCCGAATGTCAACAGTGCTGAGGTTGCGAAACCCTGCCCTAGAGGAAAGGCATTACCTGGTATGTGAAATATTTGTGCCTTTTAATAACAACTGATAAATACCAGTTATTAAACATCCATGGTGGACTTCCCTGGCAGTCCAATGGTTAAGAATCCACCTGCCAATGCAGGGGCACAGGTTCCATCCTTGGTCTGAGAAGATCCCATATGACATGGGGCAACTTAGCCCGTGCACCACAGCTTTCTGAAGCCCGCATGCCTAGAGCTTGAGAGCTGCAGCTACTGAAGCCTGTGCACCCTAGAGCCTGTGCTCTGCAACAAGAGAAGCCACCGCAATGGGAAGTGCAGGCATCACAACAAAGAGGAGCCCCTGCTCGCCACGACTAGAGCAAGTCTGTGTGCAGCAACGAAGGCCCAGAGGAACCACTGACAAATAAATAACTAAACAAACAAACAAAACCAACGAAAATCCGCAGTGTCTGAACACTTCAATTGATCAGTCAATACTTATGTTCCTGGTATCACTTCCAAATCACTTCCAAAAAATGATTTTCATATATGGGAAACTGTAATGGGAAACCAAGAAGTTCTTAAAATGTGAGCAGCTACCAAAAGGGAAAAATCGTATTCAGTCCATACAATGAAAAAGAGCTATACACAGGGGCAAGGAAGATGGTCCCTTCAGTGTGGGTGGTTAAGAGCAGGATTTCTGAAGTGGGGAAGAAAGATCTTTTTTTGTCTTCCTGATTTGCCATTCACCATCCAGGTGACCTCAGAACAATATATTGAATTGCTCTAACAAGTCATCTTCCATAAAATGGGGATAATGGTAGCACCCAAGTCATAAGGTGGCTGGGAGCTTTTTAATGAGATAATATGTGTGGCACACAATGCCTGGCACAGACAGACAGTCAAGTCTTGCTTCCCTAGTTGTTATTTTTCTTGGAGAGAGTCCACCGAGGTGGGGCCTGGGAGCTGCCCACAGTTCCTCCAGAGGGGAGCTCCTCCTTGAGCAACTACAGTTGAGTCAGAGCCGGGGGTGCTTCACGCGGGTTCCAGGACACAGCCTGTCCAGCTAGTCATGAGCTGTTCATCACCGCAGCTGAGCCGGAGTGGAACTGCGCTTGATTGACTGCGCAGTGGGGGCCGGGGGGCGGAAGAAGTAGGAAAGAGGATGGAGAGCAAGTTCCTTTTTTCTGTGAAACTTCCTAAACTGAGGACCTTCATCTCGGTCTGCAGAGCAGAAGCAGCATGCGGAGTGGAGTGTGAAAGTCTCCATCTGTGAATGATACATAAAGTTTAGAGCTGGGGCTGCCCCAGACTCCTTCCCCAGGCAGAATGTGAGCTCTCTAGAACCTTCCAAGGCAGGTGATAGGCTGGCTTGGCCCCCAGGCGTTCGAGTGAGGACAGAGGGCGGGGTGTTCTTGCCCTGGATGCCTGCCGGGTTCTTGCTCATGAGGTCATTTGGGCGCCTCGCTTTTGTCTGACGTGGATTTTACCAGGGAACGGCACTCTGTCTTCATCCTTTGTTATCCACACCCTTTGCCACCTTTTCCTGTGCTTTGTAAACAGAGATATTTTTAGTTTTCTTTCTCTGGTATGCTCCAGCCCCATGCCCTTGTGACTTCCTGGTCCAGGGCAGTCATCCTGCAGGGTCAGGAGGGCCGTGTTCTGATCGTGCAGGTGTGGGGCCTTTAGCTACATCTAACGGCCCCCCTTGTTGACTGCTGTCTCGGAATATTGCCTTCCTTCTGTGTGGTCATGGACTTGAGCTCTCCTCAGCTTATATCAGCCTCTGCCACTTGACTGCTTTGGTTGGTGGCCTTCTGCTTCAGGTCATGGGTGCAGGCTGCTGGAAAGTGGTGGGGAGAGATGGGGAACCCCCTTGGAAAGAGCGAGGGACACGGAAGCTCTTGTTTGCACAGGTCCAATTTTATTTATCTTCTCATCATTTTTGCGTATTTAAGTTTTTCTTAAAAAGTGTGTTTATTTATTTGGCTGTGCCAGGTCTTGGTTGAGGCAGGCCGGATCGTTAGTAGTGGCACGTGAACTCTTAGTTGCAGCCCGTGGGATCTAGTTCCCTGATCAGGGTTTGAACCTGGGCTGTCAGCATTGACAGCATGGAGCCTTAAGCCACGGGACCACCAGGGAAGTCCCTGGATATTCTCTGTCTTGATCTACACTAGGAACTTCCTGGAGACTTGTGTCCAAGAGAGGGGGGCAAGTGCAGGACTTAGAAGATGGCCGTGAAGCACCGACTTGAATGTTGGTGGGGACACTGGCTTCTCAGGTCCAGCATCTGGATTTATCTACCTGGTAGCTCAGACAGTTTATCACATCAGGGTTCTCCTTAGAACCAGCAACCCCAGGGTCTCAGGACTACATGCATGCTTCTGCCCACAGAATTGTGACCATCTTCCCCAGTTTGCTCACATACAGCATCACTCCTAGGCTGGCACCCTGACCCACCATTCTCATCTCCATCTCCACACTTAGCTTATGGTTTTCAGGTTGTGCTTGAAGGAGCACAGGCCTTAGAGTTGGTTTCAAGTTGCTGCTCTCCCACCTACTAGTAGTATGTGACTTGCTATTCGAGTCTGAGTATTTTTGTTTGTACCAGGCTCATTGCCCTGCTGTGACAATTGATTCAATAATTGTTATTTGAGTGCCTAGTGTGTGTCCAGAGAAGGCAATGGCACCCCACTCCAGTACTCTTGCCTGGAAAATCCCATGGACGAAGGAGCCTGGTGGGCTGCAGTCCATGGGGTCGCTCGGAGTCGGACATGACTGAGTGACTTCACTTTCACTTTTCACTTTCATGCACTGGAGAAGGAAATGGCAACCCACTCCAGTGTTCTTGCCTGGAGAAGCTCAGGGACGGGGGAGCCTGGTGGGCTGCCGTCTCTGGGGTTGCACAGAGTCGGACATGACTGATGCAGCTTAGCAGCAGCAGCAGCAGCAGCAGTATGTGTCAGACACTGTGCTCAGTATGGAAGGGCACAAAGTCCAATACCCAGAACTCAATTCCTGATCTTTTTTTAAGGATGCATATGTTAAAAAAATCTGTTTATTTATTTGGCTGCACCAGGCCTCAGTTGCAGCATGCGGGATCTTTAGTTGTGGCGTGTGGGATCCAGATCCCTGACCAGGGAACAAACCTAGGCCCCTTGCTTCAGGAGCATGGAATCTTAGCCACTGGACCATCAGGCAAGTCCTTCAATCCCTCATTTTGAATTTGGTTTAGTGTTGGGAGGTAGGGCCAAAACCAGATAACTTCAAAATAATGGGTAAATTGTAAGACAGAGGTAAGCTCAGGATGATTTAGGGGTACAAATGAAAGGCAAAAATGCTTTTTGGAGTGAACAGTGGATGAGCTGTTTTTAAGAATGGGGGGATATGACCCAGGAAAGTGGGTGAAGTTGAGGTACATGCTCCTGGAAGACCGAAGTGGGGAAGATGAAATGACATGATGGGAGCAGGGGATTACTAAAAGTTAATGTTCAAGACAAAGATTGATGGGGCTGATGCTGGAGAGTGAATAGCGACTATGTAATGGGAGGCCTTATAGGTCACACCAAGAATTTAGAACTCCATCCTATAGGCAAGGGGTCTTAAAGCAGGAGAGTGACATGGCCAGATCTGGGTTTGGACCAGTCACTTTAGCAATTATGTTGGGAATGGATATGGGAGTGAAATCTCTGGAATTAGGAATCCAGGTAGGAGGCTGTTGCAACAGTCCAGGTGAGTGATGATAAATTACCACACAATTCATCATCAGCAGGTGCAGGGTATAGAGGAGAGGGGTCAGATTGTAAAAATCAGGACAAGGAAAAGAGCAGATCCTAGAGGCAGATTGCTGAGGGCAGGGTGGGGTTAAGGCTGACTCCGGGTGTCTGGCTCACCTGGGATGGGTGGAGGGTGTGCCACTGACTAATGGGGGCCACAGCAGGAGCTGGTTTGGGATAAGAGTGGAGACGATGAGTTCAGCTTTACGCAGGCCTAGTTTGAGGGCGAAATATCCCAGTGGAGATGCCCAGCACACAGTGTATACATAAATCTGATTTTGGAAAGGAAATCCAGGCTGGGGTATAGATTCGTGCGTTGCCAGAATATAGACGATAGTGAAAGCTCCCCCAGTGGATGCTATTGTCCAAGAGCACTGTGTGGAATGGGAAAAGTACTAGTTCAAGGGCTGACTGACAGGAAACTCCAGTGACTAAGTGGTGGGTGGAGAAAGGGTCCAAAGCAGAAACTCATACCTACGTGGAGAGGATGGTGTTACAGTCATGAGGGAGTAGATGGTTTCAAGAAAGAGAGAGTGAGTAATAGAGTCAAGTGCATCAATAATAAAAGTATAGAAAACTCCCCACTGAATTTGGCAGTAGGAAGGTATTGATGGTTTTCGACTGGTTTTGATGGTTTTGGAGTGGACTAGGGGATCCGAGTGCAGTGAATTGAATTGGGGAGGGGAGGAAGTGGGAAGAGTGGTACAGGTTTCAGTAAAGGAGGAATAAGGAAGACAAAGCGGGGCTGAGAGACCCAAGTGAAGGAAGGTTTTTGTTTGCTTTTATTTTATTTTTTTTTATTATGTCTACAATCCCCATTTTATATATTAACTTTTTATTTTGTATTGGAGTATAGCTGATTAACAACGTTGTGATAGTTTCAGGTGGACAGCAAAGGGACTCAGCCATACATATACATGTATCCTTTCTCCCCCAAACTCCCTTCCCCTTCAGGCTGCCATGTAACACTGAGCAGAGTTCCCTGTGCTGTCCAGTAGGTCCTTGTTGGTGAGACTTTTTAGATACAGCAATGTGTAATGTCCATTCCCAGCTCCCTAACTATCCCTTCCTGCCATCCTCCCCTCATCCCCAGCAATCATATGTTCGTTCTGTTTTAAAATGTTGCAAAATTTCAGCATATTTATAGTATCAGAGGCAGAAAAATATTAGAGAAGGGGAGGCTGAAAGACAGGGAGTGAATACAACTGTCTCAGACCATCCTGATATCTGTGACGTGAAACTCCAACAAGTTCAGACAAGCAGGCTTCCTTCTGCAAGTCATTTTTCACAATTAAACAGTAAGCCTTCCCTCTTCACCCAGCAACAGAGTCCACTAGTCTTTGTGTCTCAGTCTGCAGCAGCTCAAATTCCAGCTTTCTCTATGGACCCATGGAGAAGGCAATGGCACCCCACTCCAGTATTCTTGCCTGGAAAATCCCATGGATGGAGGAGCCTGGTGGGCTGCAGTCCATGGGGTCGCGACTGAGCGACTTCACTTTCACTTTTCACTTTCATGCACTGGAGAAAGAAATGGCAACCCACCCCAGTGTTCTTGCCTGGAGAATCCCAGGGATGGTGGAGCCTGGTGGGCTGCCATCTATGGGGTCGCACAGAGTCGGACATGACTGAAGAGACTTAGCAGCAGCAGCAGCATATGGACCCAAGTCATTATTCGATCATCCAACGTGAACAATTGGCTCCCCACATACTTGGCTGAGCAACAAGGCTTCCAACCAGGTTTTCTCAGCCTACTTCAGTTCAGCTGATTCCAGCACTTACTTATGCACCCCTGCCTCCAGCCCTACTGTCTGGGTGCCAGACCTGCTGTTTCCCAGGCTCAGGAATGATTTAGTTTTCACTTCAACCATAGAAATCTCAGCCAACCTTTATGCATAGCAGTCTATCCCCACCATCTGTGGCCCTTCCTGGTACTGCCATCCACAACTTTCCAGCTGTCCAACACCAGGAACCTGCTAATTGGATCTTGCCTTTCAACAAACTTCAAATATGCAGACTATTCCTGTATTGTATGAGCATCAGCTGAGCCAGGCAACAGGACTAGAAAGTTCTCAACTGATTGACACACATCTTCTCCAGGCTAACGCGGATCCTACCAGACTTCAAATCTTTATTCTGGACAAGTACAATAGCCTGGTCAGACAAATTTTTATAACACTGCCCAGGCATTGAGGGCTCTCCAGCAGATTACATTACCTTTATCAGCATCCCAGCTCTTTTTTTTTTTTTTGCCTAATTTTGGATCTAAAAGGCAGGCTTTAATTGCTCTGCCTCAGACTCTTCAGATGCTACTTGGCATCTCCTTTCTTCCATGAAACTCTCCCCATTCAGACATGACCGATTTGGTAAAATATTAGTTAGGCTGAGTCTTGCTTGCTTCCACTCAAGTCATCTTGTATGAATCCAATGGTTGTTTTGTGTTGTTTTTCTAAATGGATTTTAGCTGACGTTCATGAAGAGCAGTGAGTACCTTTAACTGTGCTGCTAAGGGAAGGAAATCCGAGAAGGTGCATTTCTGTGCCAGAGCTGTGTCACAGCCATCCTTCAGGTCCTCTGCTGGAAAAGCAGAATCAAGTCTCAAATAATGCATTTTAAAATTGTATCCTCTGGTTTTATAAATGTGGGACAGTACTGTACCCTAGGCTTCCCTAATAGCTCAGTGGGTAAAAAGTCCACCTGCAATGCAGGAGCCACAGGAGATGTGAGTTCAGTCCCTGGGTCGGGAAGATCCCCTGAAGTAGGAAATGGCAACCCACTCCAGTATTCTTGCCTGGAGAATCCCCGGGACAGGGGAGCCTGGCGGGCTACAGTCCGCAGGGTCACAAAGACCAGGACACGACTGAGTGACTGAGCATGCCTGCACTGTATCCTACCTCTGTGAATGTGAATGTAAAATATCTTGTACCTACGTAGCAGTGACTATGCTTTATCAGGACTGTTAATTAATATTATTATTATTTGGCTGTGTGGCTTGAGGGATCTTAGTTCCCTGACCAGACCATGGATTGAACCCAGGCCCCCAGGAGTGGAAGCATGCAGTCCTAATCACTGGACCGCCAGGGAAGTCCAAGAGCTTTTCTTTTTTTTTCCCTCTCTCTCTATTTTTAAGATAATTTTTACAACTGTATTTTATTTTTAAAATAATTTTATTTATTAATCTATTTATTTTTGGCTGTGCTACATCTTTCTTGCCGCGCGAGCGTGAGCTTTTCTCTGCGGCGAGCAGGGAAGCCCACTCCCTTGCAGCGTGCAGGCTTCTCGTTGCGGTGGCTTCTCTTGTTGTGGAGTGGGGGCTCTGGGTATGTGGGCTACAGTAGTTGCAGCTCCTGGGCTCTAGAGCACAGGCTCAATAGTTCTGGCGCGTGGACTTAGTTACCCCGAGGCATGTGGATTCTTCTCGGACCAGGTAAGATCCCCATTGGCAGGAGAATTCTTTACCACTGAGCCACCAGGAAAGTCCCTCCCCAACACCCCCGCTCCGCGGTTATTCTATTCTCAAGTGTTTTCTTTCCAGATGATGACTGAGAAGCTAATAAAGAAATAATGCAAGATACTAGAACAATAACAGACCTTGGCTGTTTTCTGGGGTTTTGTCTTATGTATTTATTTATTGATGGAGGAAAGTCTCATTTATTTCCCTAGGATCTCTTGGTTTTAGCACTGTTTTTCCAGTATGCTTCTTTAAAAAATTTTTTTAACTGGAGGATAATTACTTTACTATACTGTGATGGTTTCTGCCATACATCAACATGAATCAGCCGTAGGTAGACACATGTCCTCTCCCTCTTAAGCCTCCCTCCCACCTCCCACCCCATCCCACCCTTCTAGGTTGTCACAGAGCACCAGCTTTGGATTCCTTTGTCATATAGCAAATTCCCATTGGTTCTCTACCTTATATATGGTAATGTATATGTTTTAGTGCTACTCTCTCACATCATCCCACTTTTTCTCTCCCTCACTGTGCCCAAAAGTCTATCCTCACTGCTGTCTTGTAAATAGTTTCATCAGTACCATCTTCCTAGATTTCATATATATGCTTTAATATACAATGTTTGTGTTTTTCTTTCTGAATTACTTCATTCTGTATAATAGGCTCTAGGTTGGTCCACCTCATTAGAACTGACTCAAATGTATTCCTTTTTATGGCTGAATAATATTCCATTGTGGATATGGTAATGTATATGTTTTAGTGCTACTCTCTCACATCATCCCACTTTTTCTCTCCCTCACTGTGCCCAAAAGTCTATCCTCACTGCTGTCTTGTAAATAGTTTCATCAGTACCATCTTCCTAGATTTCATATATATGCTTTAATATACAATGTTTGTGTTTTTCTTTCTGAATTACTTCATTCTGTATAATAGGCTCTAGGTTGGTCCACCTCATTAGAACTGACTCAAATGTATTCCTTTTTATGGCTGAATAATATTCCATTGTGGATATGTATCACACCTTCTTTGTCCATTCATCTGTTGATGGACATCTATGTTGCTTCCGTGTCCTGGCTATTGTAAATAGTGCTGCAATGAACATTGGGGTACATGTGTCTTTTTAAATTATGGTTTCATTAGGGTAATGCCTATCAGGTCGTATGGTAGTTTTGTTCATGGCAAATATATGGGAAAACAATAGAAATAGTGAGAGACTTTATTTTGGGGGGCTCCAAAATACCTGCAAATGGTGACTGCAGCCATGAAATTAAAAGACACTTGCTCCTTGGAAGAAAAGCTATGACAAATCTAGATAGCATACACACACACACACACACACACACACATGTCCCCCACCCCCACGTTGAACCCCCCTTCAACCTCCCACCCCATCCCACCCTTCTAGGTTGTCACAGAGCACCAGCTTTGGATTCCTTTGTCATATAGCAAATTCCCATTGGCTCTCTACCTTATATATGGTAATGTATATGTTTTAGTGCTACTCTCTCACATCATCCCACTTTTTCTCTCCCTCACTGTGCCCAAAAGTCTATTCTCACTGCTGTCTTGTAAATAGGATCATCAGTACCATCTTCCTAGATTTCATATATGTGCTTTAATATACAATGTTTGTCTTTTTCTTTCTGAATTACTTCATTCTGTATAATAGGCTCTAGGTTGGTCCACCTCATTAGAACTGACTCATATGTATTCCTTTTTATGGCTGAATAATATTCCATTGTGGATATGTATCACAACTTCTTTGTCCATTCATCTGTTGATGGACATCTATGTTGCTTCCGTGTCTTGGCTATTGTAAATAGTGCTGCAATGAACATTGGGGTACATGTGTCTTTTTCAATTATGGTTTCATTAGGGTATATGCCCATCAGGTCATATGGTAGTTTTGTTCATGGCAAATATATGGGAAAACAATAGAAATAGTGAGAGACTTTATTTTGGGGGGCTCCAAAATCCCTGAAAATGGTGACTGCAGCCATGAAATTAAAAGATGCTTGCTCCTTGGAAGAAAAACTATGACAAATCTAGATAGCATATTAAAAAGCAGAGACATTACTTTGCTGACAAAGGTCCATCTAGTCAAAGCTATGATTTTTCCAGTAGTCATGTATGGATGTGAGTGTTGGACTATAAAGAAAGCTGAGGGCCAAAGAATTGATGCTTTTGAACTGTGGTGTTGGAGAAGACTCTTGAGAGTCCCTTGGACTGCAAGGAGATCAAACCAGTCCATCCTAAAGGAAATCAGTCCTAAATATTCATTGGAAGGACTGATGCTGAAGCTGAAGCTCTAATACTTTAGCCACCTGATGTGAAGAACTGACTCATTGGAAAAGACCATAATGCTAGAAAAGATTGAAGGCAGGAGGAGAAGGGGAGGACAGAGGATGAGATGGTTGGATGGCATCACCGACTCAATGAACATGAGTTTGAGTGAACTTCGGGAGTTGGTGATGGACAGGGAAGCCTGGTGTGATGCAGTCCATGGGGTCACAAAGTCGGGCATGACTGAGTGACTGAACTGATACAGATGGTAGCTTTATTCCTAGTTTTTAAAAGAATCTCCATACTTCTCTCCATAGTCTTTTTAAAATTATTATTATTATTTTTAAATGGATATGACTGCAAAACCTGGAAAAGCTGTTACTGCTATTAATGCATAACATATCGATATGTTCTCTCTCTCTTTGTATATAAACTCATATTTTATATACAGTAAGTCCCCTTGATATAAACAAGTTCCATTCTGAGAGCATGTTCATAAGACATGTTTCAACTTGTTCATCCAATAAAGTTATCCTAGGTACCCAGCTTTTATAGCTAACACCAGACACATGAACTAACTTATGTGATTGGATGTGTGAATGCATGTTCCTATGTTTGTAAGTTCTCAACTTGAAGGTTCATATGTAGGAGGCCTACTGTATATAAAATTTGAAGTTTTGGAAACATTAGAGGTACTCCCAACTTTGGAAACAGTATCCTGGTTATAACATATTTGGTTGGCGTTGTACAGAAATTAACAGCCTCCTGGTCTAGACCTATTGAACATTTTTTTCCCACTTGTACAGAGGTAACACATTGTATTAAACATGTAAGGTCTTGTCTACATAGGTTTGACTACAGAAGTTAACGAAGTGTTCTCCAAATAAAAACAAGAAGATAAGGTGTGAAAATTGATTAAGACAGGTTCTAAAGGTTGAGAATGTAGATGGAGGGACTGGCCTAGAATAGGAGGAAGGACTCTCACCCCCGCGGGAGAGGGAAGAGGAAACGTGAAGATGGATAGGGTGTGGATGGGGGCTGGAAAGTTAATGAATCTCTCTTCTTAGGGCTTCCATTTTCTAATCAAGATCAGAAGAGTTGTTGTCTGCTGAGATGGAGGGGCTTTGGGGTTGGGTGTGTGGGTGGCTTGGAGAGGGCTGTGGAGGCTGGAACAATTTCTGAGGAGAATGGGAGAGATCACCTGCAAAGCACAAGGGAAAGGATCCTTGATCTGTGACACTCAAAACCCAGTTGATATGGGAGCCCCTGGTGCCACGATGGAACTGTGTGCTTTCCCTCAACGGTAGAGGAGTGTTGAGGCAGGTCATGGCATGTGTTAGGCATCCTCAGAAGAATGAGGCAGAAGGTAGATGCTCAGGTTGGGTTCAGGTCATCTGTGTGGTCTAGGCTGGGTGGGCAGAAAATGAAGGACTCGAGGTAGGCGTCTGTGAGACTGAGGGGCAGACGTAGTGAGTGAGAACAGGGGAGAAGTGCGTGGCAAGAGGGTTGCTGTTTGAGACTGGGCTACTGGAGCTTGAGATTTCTGATATGAGACAGTTCTGACAAGGTTCTTGGATGTGGGGGAAACTGAAGGGAGTGGAAACAAAACCACAGGAATGGGGAGGTTTGTGCACGGTGTCTATGAGCTATGGATATCCAAGTTTCCCAGCAGGATGGTGGACGTGGAGGAGAGAGAAGGGGTGTTGGGCTTGAGTGTGAGGTTAGATGTTGAACGGTAGAGGAATGGCAGAAGCTCATGGAACCTCAGGGAAGAGGCTTTTCTCAGGAAAAGGAAGAGCAAAGGTTTGGAAATGGCCCTGAGGAGTGAGGAGGAGAACACCCCCTCTTCCTGACCTTGGGTCCAGTGGGAGTGGAGAGTAGAGCGGTCTCCACGCAGGGCTACAGGGAGGCCGTCAGACTGGAGTCTGTACAGTTTGCACGCTGTCCAAGGAGGGGAGGGACCGAAACCATTAGTCACACTCTGAGTCCTCAGGGGCTGGACTGCCTGGGGGGTACTTTGAACCAATGTGACCTTCTAAACCAGAGGAGCCACCTTCTAATTTGCCCAAGGTTCAGAAGGGCTAGCGGTGGCCTTGGGGAGGAGTGCTGTCCTCAGCAGAGATCTGGGTTTCATCAGAGATCACAGAGTGTAGAGAATGGATCAAAGATGTCATGGAGTTCACTAAGCAGTCGGGGCTTCACATGGCCCAGCGGGAAGGTTGGTGAGAGAAGAGCGGAGATGGGGAGGAGAGGGTGGCGGTCGGAGGATGGAGCAGCCCTGAAGTGTCCTGTGGAGGAGGGGTATCTGGAGGGGCTTTCCCCAGGGAGGAGGGGCTCTGAAGCATGAACAGACTGGCTGATTCCAAGGGTCCAAAAAAAAAAAAAAAAAAAGCCACTAGCCTCCCAGGGCCAGGCTGGAGCTCCAGAACGATCCCATTTGGATATACCAGCATAGTCCTTGGCCATCTACATTGGTGTCAGTATGCTTATTAAAAATGCATGCTTCTGGACCCCACCCAAGATTTGAAGACGTGACGCCTTGGTGTGCCATTATGCTCTGCTCCAAGGTGATTTTTAAGCATGTCACAGTTTGCGAACCTCTGCCTGGGAGTCTCGATGGTCCTGGGTGCATAGCGCCTAGTGGTATTCAGTGGGGGTAATATCGATTCAGCACCTGGTGCAGGGCGTGTCTGGACAATGACAGGTTTTACACACAACCCAGGGTTGTATTGGTGACATGGGAGGGGCGTAGGAACCCGCAGAGAGTTTACTGTTAGCCGATACACATGCCATCCAGGGCGTGGGCAGAATATTGCTTCACTTTTCCCTTCACAACACCTCTCAGTCACACCTCTGGGGATCCCCCTTCTTGCCCTCATCTCCCCGTTTTGCTCTTCCACCGGCCTCTGGGTCTTTTCTATCCACAGCCTCTCTCACGGCTCGGCTGCAAGTAGGGGCCCCGGGTCATTCCTGAGGCTGGTGTGTGGACCATGAGCAAGGCAGGTGTGCTGACAGGCCTCCCCTCACTTCCTTCAGTACTGTGCCTTGCTGACAATTTACCTCTTTTCTCTGTGTCACTGAAGGCTCCTCAGAAGTGGGGGGAGGAGAAAAGGAAAGCATGGGGTGCAAGGACCCCTGCCCCACTTGTCGCCTGAATCTTACACTTTACGTGGGTTCCAGTCCCGCCTTGGCAGCCAGTTCTCTCCAACACCTCTGGCCCACAACTGAACTGGAACTCTCTTGAAATTCTAAGCAGAATTTGAATTAACTCAGTTCCAATTCAACATCAGAATCTGGGTAAAGCAAATGTCTATTTAGTTGGGAAGCTTTGGGCTTGCCAGGTGGCTCAGCAGTTAAGAATCCACCTGCCAGCACAGGAGATGCAAGAGGTGTGGGTTCAATCCCTGGGCCGGGAAGATCCCCTGGAGTAGAAAATGGCAACCCACTCCAGTATTCTTGCCTGGAAAATCCCATCGATAGAGGAGTCTTGTGTGTTACAGTCCATGGGGTCACAAAGAGTCGGACAGAACTGAGCACGTGTGCAAGGGCAAGCTAGATGCTTTGGCAATACAGATGATACACATCAGTGAATGGCAGAGGGAAAACTCTTGTGCCCTAGGGAACAGAGAAAGGAGCCCTGGCAGGGCTGGGTTTGAAACTGCCAAAAGTGGGGAAAAGGGATGGGCCAGACATAGCGCAGCAGGTGAAAGGGTAAAAAACAAGTCAATAGGGCCTGTGAAATGAAATTTGCTCAGCTTAGGTGTAGAGGGGCTGATTTCTTGAGTCAGATGTTCAGGAGATGATCACGAGGCCTGTGGGACCTGCAGACATCAGTAAGGTATGAGAAGGTGAAAAACAAGCAAGCAAGTGTGCAAACAAATCCCAGACCCTTGAATCCCCCTACATGTACAATCCCCGCCCTTGTAAATGAATGGACAGAGGAAAACCTTAGGATCTGGTGGTAGAAGGGAGTGTGGCAGTTATTTAATCAAACCGACTATGTCATTCGGGTTGGTTTGGTTTCATGCTAATTTAATGAATATTGCCACACCCTTGTAGATCAGTGCTTGCCTGTGCTTCTGAGTTTCTCAGACATAAGTGGACTAATGGGGATGGGGGTGGGCTGTGTGGGGAGAGGACGTGGCAACCTGCCACTATTTTACAACAATGAATACTGAATTGTGTAGGGATTATGAAATCATTCACTGACATGATGTGACAAGTGTAAGACACCATTCCAGCCTCTGGGGCTCTCAGGCAATCCAGGAAAAGAATCATATGGACATGTAGCAAGAGTTTAAGATGAATCCCCTAAAGAGCTGTTGGATGTGGAAAGACAGTTCCACAAAAGAACAGGAACGGGAAGAATTAAACTCAGAATGCCTTTATGTATGTTGCTTTTTCCCCCTCCCCAACAAGACTGCAAGTTCTGGGAAGGTAAATGTTGTACAAGTCCCCTACATGCGAATGAGCTCTGTTCTGAGATTGTGTTCATAAGTCCAATTTGTTCATAAGTCGAACCCAGTTAGCCAAGGGACCCAACTAACACAGTCAGCTATACAGAACTGTATGGTTGCTGCTGCTACTGCTGCTAAGTCACTTCAGTCGTGTCCGACTCTGTGTGACCCCATAGACGGTAGCCCACCAGGCTCCCCCGTCCCTGGGATTCTCCAGGCAAGAACACTGGAGTGGGTTGCCATTTCCTTCTCCAATGCATGAAAGTGAGAAGTGAAAGTGAAGTCGCTCAGTCGTGTCCGACTCAGCGACCCCATGGACTGCAGCCCACCAGGCTCCTCCGTCCATGGGATTTTCCAGGCAAGAGTACTGGAGTGGGGTGCCATTGCCTTCTCCGGAACTGTATGGTAATAGGTTTATAATACTTTTCACATAAATAATACATCAAAACAAACACAAAAAATAGAAAACCTTTAATCTTACAGTAAAGTACCTTGGAAGGTATGGTTGTACAGGACCACAGCTGGTATACAGGGACTGGCATCAAGTGAACAGGCAAGAAGAGTTACTGACTGGAGGAGAGAAAGGAGAGGGGAGATGGAGCTGGAGGAAGGTCAGCATAGGAGATGGAGGGCAAGCTGCAATGTCACTCATGCCTGATGTTGATGGATCGCACGTTCCCATCTTTGAAAGTCCACAACATGAAGCTTCGTGTGTAGGGGACTTACTGTGCCCTGCTTAGCGTCTCCATGATTCTCAGCGTGCCTGGGGTTGAGCATGGAGTAGGTGCTCAATATTTGCTCCCTCTTATCCATTTCAGTGACTTTAGGGCTTACACCATGATCTGCATGTGTTAGGTACTTGGTTTTCTGAAATGAATAAAATGAATTTTCCCTGTCTTTCACCTCATCACTTCATTTCTCCCCTGTCTTCCAAGGATTTGTGCAATAAACCATTATTAAGATGAATCATGAAGTGGTCAACGATATTAAAGTTCAGCTTCATTGATGAGAAATCTCACTTAAAATATCAGCAGAGATGAATGAAAGTAATTCCCAACATTAATGAGGCTGCAGGTAAATGAAACTTCTATAAATGGTTAATGGGGGAGTACTTGTTCAGTTTTTTTTTGAGAAGGCAAACTGATGCTCTGTCGATAGCCTTAAGACGCACATATCTCTACATATTTACCCTAAGGAGAAAAATTACTGTGGAGTGGAGAAAGATAAACAGCATACTTCATGCTAGCGAAAGTGGAAAACATCTTAGGACTGTGTGATTAGCATCTTCAAGCAACCTATAATAATGTGGTAGAAATGTATTTGAAAAAATGGGAGCATATTAAAGATGGATTAAATTTTTTTTTAAATAAAAAGTACCAGCTCAGAAAGCGAGAGCGAAAGGCATTCTGGAATTCTGGTTGGTCCCTTACTGGCTGTGTGGCCTCAGGAAAGTTACTTGACCTCTTTTGCCCTTTGATTTTTCTCTTCTGTAAAATGGAGCCGTGGTTCTCTGCTTTGCAGGGTTACTGTAAGGACTGTTGACATGTACACAGAACAATAGAACACTTGGTTCTGAGACTGATGTGTATTGGATGCTCAATCAATAGTGGCTTTTATTACTCAATTTCTGCTTTATAAAAAGATATGTATTTGCACATGTGAAAGAAAGACCAGTAGAATTTACAGCAAGATGTTACCAGTGTTCTCTCTGACTGGTGATACTATAGTGATTTTTCTTTCCTTTCTTGGGTTTTTCTCTTCTATCAAATTTTCTACAGCGAACATTGTAGAAATGATATTAATATTATAGTCAGAAACAGTACTTAGAAAAGAAGCAGTCCTGGACTTGTACTAAAACACGAGAGAAATGGAGATGAGCTAGTGACTCATCTATGCTAGGTTATAAGAGACCTTAGGGATCGTTTGTTTAATTTCATTGTACAGCTGAGGAAACTGAGGCACCAAGAGAGAAATGTATAAGGTTAAATATGAATTAGTAGTGAGCATCATTATTTCCTGAGCCAGTACTTTTTCTTGTTTTCCTTTTCTTTTTCTATTGGAGTATAATTGCTTTACAGCGTGGTGTTAGTTTCTGCGGTACAATGAAGTGAATTAGCCTTGTGAATACATATATCCCCTTCTTCTTAAGCCTCCCTCCCACCACCCCCATCCCAGCCCGCTAGGCTATCACAGAGTACTGGGCTGAGCGCTTTGTGCTATATAGCTGGCTCCCACTAATTAGCTATTTTACATAATGTATATTATATAGAGGGTTTCCTTGATGGCTCAATGTCAAAGAATCTGCCTGCCAATGCAGGCGATGTGAATTCAATCTTTGAGTCAGAAAGATCCTCTGAGAAGGAAATGGCAACCCCCTCCAGTATTCTTGCCTGGGAAACTCCGTGGACAGAGAAGCCTGGAGAGCTACAAGTCCATGGAGTTGCAAAAGGGTCAGACATGACTTAGCGATTAAACAACAAGTGCATATGCGTCAATCCCAACCTCCCAATTCCTCCCACCCTCCCCTCCCCTCACTGTGTCCCTCACCCAGTGATTTTTCAACTACACTCATCTGTCTTCGAGGATTTGGGGCTCAAGAAAGGGGTGACTTTAGCCCTGGATATTCCCCCAACCTCTGGAGTCACCATAAGAATCTCGAATTTCTAGAATCTTCTGGATCTCCTGGGGGAGAGACTTCTGTGTCCTTTCCTCTCTCCAGGAAGGGCAGTGTCGGGTAGGGTCCATTACTGGAATCTGCTACTTTCTACCGTCCAAGTGTGAGCAAGTTCCTTCTCCAATTTTGTTTTTTAATTCATTAAATGGAGACAGCAATGTCACTGGGAATCTTTGGCATGGTTTCTGAGCCAGGTCACTCTCCTGGGAGGGCAGAGTCATCTGCTGATCAGCACATGCATGTTCCGAGAGCACATCCAACCCCTCGTGTCTAAAAGGGACTTGTGGTCTTACCTCCCGAACATGTTTCTCCTCCTGTAGTCCACCTTGGAAAATGGCAGCACCAGAATCCATGGGGTCATCCTCCACATCGCCTTCTTTTTTAAAATTATTTAACTTTAATTTTATTGGAGTATAGTTAACTTGCAACGTTGTATTAGTTTCAGGTGTACAGCAAAGTGATTCTGTTATACAAACACATGTATTCATTAAGATTTTTTGAGATTCTTTTCTCGTAGACGTTATCACAGAATATTGAGTTGAGTTCCCTGTGCTAGTCAGTAGGTCCTTGTTAGTTACTTATCTTGTATACAGCAGTGTGTGTATGTTCACCCCAAGCTCCTGACCTGTCCCTCCCTTCCCTGCCACATTTCCCCTTTGCTAACCAAAAGTTTGTTTTCAATCTCTGTAAGTCTGTTTCTGTTTTGTAAATAAGCTCACTTGTATCTTAAAAAAAAATTAGATTCCACGTACGAGTGATATGCTATTTGTCTCTCTCTGTCTGACTTTACTCAGTATGACAATCTCTAGGTCCACCCATGTTGCGGCAAATGGCGTTATTTCATTCTTTTTTATGGCTGAATAGTGTTCATTATTCAATGAACATTATACAATGGAACAATGTCCATTGTGTATATGTACAACATCTTTATCCAGTCTTCTGTCAGTGGATGTCTAGGTTGCTTCCATGTCTTGGCTAGTGTAAACAGTGTCACAGTGAACACTGGATCTCCTGGGGGAGAGACTTCTGTGTCCTTTCCTCTCTCCAGGAAGGGCAGTGTTGGGTAGGGTCCATTACTGGAACCTGTATCTGGGTGCATGTATCTTTTTGAATCAAGGTTTTCTCTGGATAGACACCCAGGAGAGGGATTGCTAGATCACATCTTCTGATCCCTTCTTGACTAGTTGCTAAGTCTTGCTGAGTAGCCTATGAACAACTCACATTCATGCAATCAGTATTGATTAGCACAAAGCACTCTCCATCTGGAAAGTGGGAGAGTAGGAGGAAGCACAAGAATGAACCAAACTGTCCTGGAGGAGCTTCTCCTTGGGAGAGGGTTTCAGGGACATAAACAGCAGTAAAATCAGGTAGAGAGGGATCATCACCATAAGCAAAGGACAGCTAATGAGACGTGGGGCTTGAGATGAAGGGGAGATTAGTTCTAGTGGGGCTTGGTGGAGGAGAAGAGCACTCAACTGACCTGGACCTTGAGGGTGGTGTAAGGATTTGGATGTGTATGAAGGCTTCGGGAAGGAAGGCCCAGGGATGACCAAGGAGGAGGAGAGTCTCGTGGGCGAGGGAAGGAGGAGGGGAGGAGGAGTGGGAAGCAGGTGAGGTCAGCAGGGCTGGTGTGAGCGTAAGGCCTTGATCTCACATTCAAGCTTCCTAACCGTAGAGCTGATGGTCTGAGTGACCAGGAAGAGAAGATTCCAAGGACATCATTGTTACTCCTCGGGGATGCTGGTGCTATATATTTAATCCATTCTATGAGATTCACTGAGTCCTACTCTGTGACAAGCAGGCTAGGTGGTGAGCAAGACATCACTGGCCCCATGGACCGTACAGTTTAGTGGTGCAGACAGGCCATTAAGAAGTAAACATCTTAATTGCCAACTATGATATATGTCAGCAGAAGCAGATTTACCCAGAGCTAATGGAGTTTTACCCTTCAAGGTCTCTACCTTGCACGTGGGCCTAGCTGTTTTGAATTTATGATTTTGTGACCTTCTTCTTTTTAAAATTATTTATTTGCCTGCGTTGGGTCTTAGTTGCAGCAGGCAGGATCTCATTCCTGGACCAAGGATTGAACCTGAGCCCCCTGCATTGGGCGTGTGGTGTCTCAGCCGCTGGACCGCCAGGGAAGTCCCTGTAACCTTCTTCTTAGAGTCAGCCTTCAGCAGGGCATGAGCTTCAGGTCCCATAGAACCTGGAGGTACCTGGCGCTCTGGATGGAGACCCAGGAGGCAGGCAGGAAGCCTGCTCAGATGGGCATGTCACCAAGAATCTCAGCGCAGGCTGCTCTCACAGGCTGGCCTGTGTCACATTTTACTTTATATCTTGCACCTGTGACATCATCTGTCTCCCTCTTCTTCCCGTGGCTGTGCTTCGGCTGCAGGATCCTCTTCTCTGTTCCTCTAAGACTTTTCTCAGCTCAAGGCCTTTCACAAGCTTCCACCTAGAAGTCTTTCCCTCAATTCCTTGCATTGAAGGCTCCTTCTTGATTTTGTTTCAGGTCTCCGGGTTAAACGTCCCACTGTCAGTGGTGATGGGAGGTGCTCCACAGCCTTGCTAATATTTGGAATCCTCATACTTTAATGTTTTACAAATTCGGTGTGAAGCAGTATCTCATTGTTTGAAGGAATATTTCCTTTATGCTGCTGCTAAGTCGCTTCAGTCGTGTCCGACTCTGTGCGACCCCATAGATGGCAGCCCACTGGGCTCCGCCATCCCTGGGATTCTCCAGGCAAGAACACTGGAGTGGGGTGCCATTGCCTTCTCCAATGCATGAAAGTGAAAAGTGAAAGTGAAGTCGCTCAGTCGTGTCTGACTCAGCGACCCCATGGACTGCAGCCTACCAGGCTCCTCCGTCCATGGGATTTTCCAGGCAAGAGTACTGGAGTGGGGTGCCATTTCCTTTATAGAACAGTTATAATGTGGCCCTTTTGGCTTTCTCTTTGCTCATTTCGCTGTTTGGTTGCTTGCCATTTTCTTATTGGTTTGTAGGAGTTCTTTACAATACTGGCGACTGAACATTTATGGTTATATGTATTATATTGCTCCTCAAAGTATGGGCTTGTCATTTACCTTTCTTTGTGGTGTGTTTTGTTAAGCAAGCATTTTTCATTTTAACATAGTCGCATTTATGGGGCTTCCCTGGTGGCTCAGCAGTAAAGAATCTGCCTGCAATGCAGGAGATGTAGGAGATGTGGGTTCAATCCCAGGTTGGGAAGATCCCCTAAAGGAGGAAAGGGTAACCCACTCTAGTGTTCTTGCCTGGAGAATCCCATGGACAGAGAAGTCTGGCGGGCTAGAATCCATGAGGACGCAAAGAGTTGGAGATGACTGTGCGACTGAGCATGCATACAGTTTTATAATCTTTTATGGGCAGTTGTTCTTTTTTTTTTTTTTTTTTTTTGAGTCTTTAAAAAAGAACCTTCTCCTTTCATGAAGTATTAAAAAGATATCCTTCTTTTAAGTATTAAAAAGATGTATTTTCTTCTGAAGTTGGGAAGATTTACACGTCACCTTTGGGTCTTTAATTTACCAAAGATCTATTTTTGTGGCTAGAGGAGATAAGAATAGAATGTTTCCCCCATGTAGCTAATCAGTTACATCAAAAGCATTCCATCTCCACGGATCTGTAATGCCAGTGATGAATGTGGGGTGGGGTATTTAGATAGAAAGATACAGAAGCCCTCTTTGATAAGGGAACTTTGAGCTTAGAAGAGAGAAAAACAAACACAGAAGCCCTGGGGTGAGACACCCTAAGTGTCGGAGCAATGGCCAGGAGTCAGTGTCGTGGTCAAGAGGCTGGAATGGCATGCTCACTGCAGGCCAGGTCATAAAGGAACTTGAAGGTTACAGTAAAGGCTTCAGATTTTGGCAGCTGCTGGAGGGCTTTAAGCAGGGAATGACGTGGTCAGATTTACGTCTTGTGATGACCACGTTGACCGCTGCATGAAGATAACGCTGTCATGGGGCTAGATATTAGTTAAGAAGCAAGAGATCATGACAGTAGGAACAGGGAGGGTGGAAATTCAAATCCAGGGTGTATCTTGAAGGTTGAGTGAAGAGAACCTGCTGGTAGATTGGATGTAGGGTGTGAGAGAAAGAGGCTAAGACCTCGTCACTATTCTTTGCACTCTCTTCTTCTGAAACTCCTAATTGAATGTTTGCTAGATCCTCTTGGCCCATCTGCTATCTTAGCCAATCCGTATATATTTCATCTCTTTGTGCTCTGGCTGCATTCTTGGTAAGTTCTAAGGTCAGTCAGTTCAGTCGCTCAGTCGTGTCCTACTCTTTGCAACCCCATGAATTGCAGCATGCCAGGCCTCCCTGTCCATCACCAATTCCCGGAGTTCACGCAGACTCATGTCCATCAAGGCAGTGATGCCATCCAGCCATCTCATCTTCTGTGGTCCCCTTCTCCTCCTGCCATCAATCCCTCTCAGCATCAGGGTCTTTTCCAATGAGTCAACTCTTCACATGAGGTGGCCAAAGTACTGGAGTTTCAGCCTCAGCATCAGTCCTTCCGATGAACACCCAGAGCTGATCTTTAGGATGACCTGGTTGGATTTCCTTGCAATCCAAGGGACTCTCAAGAGTCTTCTCCAACACCACAGTTCAAAAGCATCAATTCGAGTCTTCTCCAACACCACAGTTCAAAAGCATCAATTCTTCAGCACTCAGCTTTCATCACAGTCCAACTTTCACATCCATACATGACCACTGGAAAAACCATAGTCTTGACTAGACGGACCTTTGTTGGCAAAGTAATATCTCTGCTTTTCAATATGCTATCTAGGTTGGTTATAACTTTTCTTCCAAGGAGTAAGTGTCCTTTAATTTCATGGCTGCAATCATCATCTGCAGTGATTTTGGAGCCCCCCAAAATAATGTCTGACACTGTTTCCACTGTTTCCGCATCTATTTCCCATGAAGTGATGGGACCAGATGCCATGATCTTTGTTTTCTGAATGTTGAGCTTTAAGCCAACTTTTTCACTCTCCTCTTTCACTTTCATCAAGAGGCTCTTTAGTTCCGCTTCACTTTCTGCCACAAGGGTGGTGTCATCTGCATATCTGAGGTTATTGATATTTCTCCCAGCAATCTTGATTCCAGCTTGTGCTTCCTCCAGCCCAGCGTTTCTCATGATGTACTCTGCATATAAGTTAAATAAGCAGGGTGACAATATACAACCTTGACGTACTCCTTTTCCTATTTGGAACCAGTCTGTTGTTCCATGTCCAGTTCTAACTGTTGCTTCCTGACCTGCATACAGATTTCTCAAGAGGCAGGTTAGGTGGTCTGGTATTCCCATCTCTTTCAGAATTTTCCACAGTTTATTGTGATCCACACAGTCAAAGGCTTTGGCATAGTCGATAAAGCAGAAGTAGATGTTTTTCTGGAACTCTCTTGCTTTTTCCATGATCCAGCGGATGTTGGCAATTTGATCTCTGGTTCCTCTGCCTTTTCTAAAGCCAGCTTGAACATCAGGGAGTTCACGGTTCACGTATTGCTGAAGCCTGGCTTGGAGGATTTTGAGCATTACTTTACTAGCATGTGAGATGAGTGCAATTGTGCGGTAATTGGAGCATTCTTTTGCATTGCCTTTCTTTGGAATTGGAATGAAAACTGACCTTTTCCAGTCCTGTGGCCACTGCTGAGTTTTCCAAATTTGCTGGCAGATTGAGTGCAGCACTTTCACAGCATCATCTTTCAGGATTTGAAACAGCTCAACTGGAATTCCATCACCTCCACTAGCTTTGTTCGTAGTGATGCTTTCTAAGGCCCACTTGACTTCACATTCCAAGATGTCTGGCTCTAGATTAGTGATCACATCATCATGATTATCTGGGTCGTGAAGATCTTTTTTGTACAGTTCTTCTGTGTATTCTTGCCACCTCTTCTTAATATCTTCTGCTTCTGTTAGGTCCATACCATTTCTGTCCTTTATCGAGCCCATCCTTGCATGAAATGTTCCCTTGGTATCTCTAATTTTCTTGAAGAGATCTCTAGTCTTTCCCATTCTGTTGTTTTCCTCTATTTCTTTGCATTGATCACTGAAGAAGGCTTTCTTATCTCTTCTTGCTATTCTTTGGAACTCTGCATTCAGGTGCTTATATCTTTCCTTTTCTCCTTTGCTTTTCGCCTCTCTTCTTTTCACAGCTATTTGTAAGGCCTCCCCAGACAGCCATTTTGCTTTTTTGCATTTCTTTTCCATGGGGATGGTCTTGATCCCTGTCTCCCGTACAATGTCACGAACCTCATTCCATAGTTCTTCAGGCACTCTATCTATCAGATCTAGGCCCTTAAATCTATTCCTCACTTCCACTGTATAATCATAAGGGATTTGATTTAGGTCATACCTGAATGGTCTAGTGGTTTTCCCTACTTTCTTCAATTTGAGTCTGAATTTGGCAATAAGGAGTTCATGATCTGAGCCACAGTCAGCTCCTGGCCTTGTTTTTGCTGACTGTATAGAGCTTCTCCATCTTTGGCTGCAAAGAATATAATCAATCTGATTTCGGTGTTGACCATCTGGTGATGTCCATGTGTAGAGTCTTCTCTTGTGTTGTTGGAAGAGGGTGTTTGCTATGACCAGTGTGTTCTCTTGGCAAAACTCTATTAGCCTTTGCCCTGCTTCATTCCATATTCCGAGGCCAAATTTGCCTGTTACCCCAGGTGTTTCTTGACTTCCTGTGTGGGCCAGGAGGGCCGAGAGGATCTACTCCATGTTCAAGATCAGGAAGGGTGGCTGTGAGGAGATACCCCTCCTTCAAGGTAAGGAGCAGTGGCTGCGCTTTGCTGGAGCAGCCCTGGAGAGATACCCACGTCCAAGGTAAGAGAAACCCAAGTAAGACGGTAGGTATTGTGAGAGGCATCAGAGGGCAGAGACACAAACCATAATCACAGAAAACTAGTCAATCTAATCACAAGGACCATAGCCTTGTCTAACTCAATGAAACTAAGCCATGCTGTGTGGGGACACCCAAGACGGGCAGGTCATGGTGGAGAGGTCTGACAGTATGTGGTCCACTGGAGAAGGGAATGGCAGACCATTTCAGTATTTTGCCTTGAGAACCCCATGAACAGTATGAAAAGGCAAAATGATAGGATACCAAAAGAGGAACTCCCCAGGTCGGTAAGTGCCCAATATGCAACTGGAGAGCAATGGAGAAATAACTCCAGAAAGAATGAAGGGATGGAGCCAAAGCAAAAACAATACCCAGTTGTGGATGTGACTGGTGATAGAAGCAAGATCTAATGCTGTAAAGAGCAATATTGCATAGGAACCTGGAATGTCAGGTCCATGAATCAAGGCAAATTGGAAGTGGTCAAACAGGAGATGGCAAGAGTGAACATCGACATTCTAGGAATCAGAGAACTAAAATGGACTGGAATGGGTGAATTTAATTCAGATGACCATTATATCTACTACTGTGGGCAGGAATCCCTCAGAAGAAATGGAGTAGCCATCATGGTCAACAAAAGAGTCTGAAATGCATTACTTGGATGCAATCTCAAAAACGACAGAATGATCTCTGTTTGTTTCCAAGGCAAACCATTCAATATCACAGTAATCCAAGTCTATGCCCCAACTAGTAATGCTGAAGAAGCTAAAGTTGAACGGTTTTATGAAGACCTACAAGATCTTTTAGAACTAACACCCAAAAAAGATGTCCTTTTCATTATAGGGGACTGGAATGC
>SJYT01003722.1:111470-124140 GCA_006410635.1 Cephalophus harveyi
CCCTCCCTCTTTCTTCCCCTCTTTCTCCCTCTCTCTCTCACCAGTCACCACTGAAAAATCAGTTCATTTTAGTCAGAAAGTCAGATGGGGTCTTTGCAGTCTACAGCTTTCCCACCCACAGCTCAGTGGATCTTCTTAACCTTGTAAGGGAATCTTCATGGACCAAACAGTGAAGAAAGCATCATGAGATACACCTTGGTAGCCACTAGAGGGAGATGCTTCCTTGGGAAACATACCTTCCAATTCAGTTCAGTTCAGTCGCTCAGTCATGTCTGACCGACTCTTTGTGACCCAATGGACTGCAGCACGCCAGGCCTCCCTGTCCATCACCAACTCCCAGAGTTTACTCAAACTCACGTCCATTGAGTCAGTAATGCCATCCAACCATCTCATCCCCTTCTCCTCCTGGCTTCAATCTTTCCCAGCATCAGGGTCTTTTCCAATGAGTTAGTTCTTCGCATCAGGTGGCCAAAGTATTGGAGTTTCAGCTTCAGCATCAGTCCTTCCAATGAATATTCGGGACTGATTTCCTTTAGGATGGACTGGTTGGATCTCCTTGCAGTCCAAGAGACTCTCAAGAGTCTTCTCCAGCACCACAGTTCAAAAGCATCAATTCTCGGCTTTCTTTATAGTCCAACTCTCACACCCATACGTGACTACTGGAAAAACCATATCTTAGCTCACTGCCTACCAGGGACCATGCTTGTATGTGTGCTAAGTCACTTCAGTCATGTCTCTTTGGGACCCCATGAACTGTAGCCCACCAGGCTCCTCTGTCCATGGGACCCTTCAGGCAAGAACACTGGAGTGAGTTGCCATTTCCTCCTCCAGGGGCTCTTTCCCAATCCAGGGATCGAACCTGTGTCTCTATGTCTCCTGCATTGGCAGGTGGATTCTTTACCACCAGTACCACTGAGCTGAGACCAGATGTGAGGAAACCCATTCCCTATCTCCCTCTTTAAGAGATGTCAGTAGGCACCACCTTCTCAGGAGCTAAATGTTCTGTCTCTCCTCCTTGGTCAGGACAAGCTCGTGTTTTACAAAGTCCGTGTGATAACCCTGAGTTCCTATAGAGTGAAAAACACACACACACACACACACACACTGGGCACAGCAGAGGAGGTTGAATGAGGGAGCCAGGGAAAGAAAACTCTATTGCTGCCCCCAGACAGCTGAGGAGAGATGGGAAGGGGGTCACCTACTCAGTGCTGCAGATGAAAGTTTTGGCCGGGAGCTACAGGAGAAACTTTGATGCTCGATACCAGAAGGGCTCCCTCCCTGAAGACAAAGCTGTGCAAATGCAGGTGGTTCTGGACAGGGAGCTAACCCAGCTGACCTTGCCCATCTCTGGAGGCAGTGTAGAGGGGACACCTGTACTGTGCAGAGGGTTGGTCTCAGGACCTCTGAGTACACAGGAAGGAAAAAATGACCTGAGTGTCCCCTGCAGCCCCTGCCCTCTGAGTGGCTATCTGCCAGTCTTATCACCATATGCAGTCAGTGGGCATGGCTGCTCGGGGAGAAGCCATCCCACTGAGGTTTTCAGAGCCATCACCTTAGAGCATGGCCACCGTGGACTAAAAGCCTACCTACTGGGTCAGTGTGGCACACTGAGTCCACCTAAGCCGCACCGTGCTGCCCCAGACACATTGCAAAATATAAAAAGGGGAAAACCAAAAGACCTAGTTGGATGGAAAAAAGTAATACTAAATCTCTTTGGATGAGAAGTGAACACAGCTGAAGCTCTCGGCTCCTGGGTTTTAGGTCTGGAAGCTGGCAGCGTCAGGGGGCTCAACTCTTAACAACAACAGCAAAAGAAGGACCAACAGTGCTCCGCTGCTTAGAGTCAACTTTGGGTGGGGTCACCCGTAATCCAGAAAGGAAGCTGAAAAACCTGCGGCCCAGCGCAGCCCAGGGTGACAGCTTCCTAGGAAGCTGTGGGCCCAGCAAGCTGGAGGACCAAGCCTTTCTTCTGGGAACCGAGTTAAAAGAGCCTCCCATGCCAGCCCACCTCAACCACCAGCCAGCAGCATAAGGCCTGTCCAGACCAGAGCTTCAGAGGGCAGTGAGTAACCAACTGCAACAGCTTGAAACAGGTAGGGATGGACACATAGGAGGAAAAAGAGAAAAAATAAAATCCCAAAGCTCCCAATTTCAAATGAGCCTGCATATCAAAAACTATGAACGCATGTAGAAATCAAATGCTAAGAATAAGAAGCAAACACATCAATAATCTACACATGACCCCATCCGAATGAGGTCAGTTTTAGGGAGCAGCATAATAGACTTATGGAAGTATGTTGAGGAAAGTTGAGAGATAAATGAAGGTGTAATGTCCACCTGGCAAGTAAAGGCGAGGACCAAGGAGCCCAGGCCCTGGCTGCCGGGGCCACCCCCACTGGGTGAACCGCAGAGAGGAGCAGGTCTCGAGTCTTTCGCTCTGAGGGCAGCTCAGGGAAGTCCAGCACAGTGAGACCTGAGACTGTGGGAGAGGGACCCTGACTCTCAGACTGTCAACACTAGATCTGAGGACTGGAGAAGCCTGCGTGGCAAATAGAAGGGGGAAAGTGGAAGCAGTCCCAGATTTTCTTTTCTCAGGCTCCAAAATCACTGTGGACGGTGACAGCAGCTAAGAAATTCAAAGACGCTGGCTCCTTGGAAGAAAAGCTATGACAAACCTAGACAGCACATTAAAAAGCAGAGACATAACTTTGCCGACAAAGGTCCATATAGTCAAAGCTATGTTTTTCCCATAGTCATGTATGGATGTCAGAGTTGGACCATAAAGAAGGCTGAACACTGAAGAATTGTTGCTTTCAAATTGTGGTGCTAGAGAAGACTCTTGAGAGTCCCTTGAACTGCAAAGAGATCAAACCAGTCAATCCTAAAGGAGATCAACCCTGAATATTCATTGGAAGAACTGATCCTGAAGCTGAAGCTCCAATACTTTGGCCACCTGATGCAAAGAGTCAACTCATTAGAAAAGAACCTGATGCTGGGAAAGATTGAAGACAAAAGGAGAAGCGGGTGGCAGAGGATGAGATGGTTAGATAGCATCACTGACTCAGTGAGCATGAATTTGAGCAAACTCTGGGAGACAGTGGGGGACAGAGGAGCCTGGTGTGTTGCAATCCATGGGATCACAAAGACTCAGATGTCACTTAATCATTGGCTGGGACGTAAGAGCAGTACAATGTGACAGAATTCAGGTTCAGTGTTCCTGGTAGGAAGAAGTACCAATCCAATACTTTGTGATTGAGACTCGTCCAAGCCTAATGATTGCAGCTCAATGACTTAGCACCTTAGTGGTGAGGATCCACGACTGGGGAAGAACCAGCCCCCCTCTCCAAGCATGATGAGGGAGTGAAAGTGGAGGGCTAATACCCAAGAAGCACGTGGGACAGTTCCCCAGGATTCCCGCAGGACATCAACTTCATTTCTGGGAAGCCCATCTGTGGGGGATCAGTCCCCGCCCCACACTCATCACTGGCATTACAGAAATGGAATGCTTTTGATGTAACTGGTTATCGACATGGGAAAATATTCCATTCTTAAGCTCCCACAGTCTTATCTCCCATAGACACCTTTTTACCTCAATGTCTACTTCAAAGAGAACAAAAAAATTATGAAACCAAAACAAGTAGATATAAATTTTTTTCACCTTGGAAATGAAAAATATAGTCATCGAATTTAGAATTCAGCAGTCACAAGAATCTCTGCACTAGTCACAGTCAGAGCGAGAATTAGTATTTGAAAGAAGTCATCTTACAATCCGACTTCCTACTTTTGCATTCCAGTCAGTGTGTGTGTGTGTGTGTGTGTGTTTTTCACTCTATAGGAACTCAGGGTTATCACACGGACTTTGTAAAACATGAGCTTGTCCTGACCAAGGAGGAGAGACAGAACATTTAGCTCCTGAGAAGGTGGTGCCTACTGACATCTCTTAAAGAGGGAGATAGGGAATGGGTTTCCTCACATCTGGTCTCAGCTCAGTGGTACTGGTGGTAAAGAATCCACCTGCCAATGCAGGAGACATAGAGACACAGGTTCGATCCCTGGATTGGGAAAGAGCCCCTGGAGGAGGAAATGGCAACTCATTCCAGTGTTCTTGCCTGAAGGGTCCCATGGACAGAGGAGCCTGGTGGGCTACAGTTCATGGGGTCCTAAAGAGACATGACTGAAGTGACTTAGCACACATACAAGCATGGTCCCTGGTAGGCAGTGAGCTAAGATATGGTTTTTCCAGTAGTCACGTATGGGTGTGAGAGTTGGACTATAAAGAAAGCCGAGAATTGATGCTTTTGAACTGTGGTGCTGGAGAAGACTCTTGAGAGTCTCTTGGACTGCAAGGAGATCCAACCAGTCCATCCTAAAGGAAATCAGTCCCGAATATTCATTGGAAGGACTGATGCTGAAGCTGAAACTCCAATACTTTGGCCACCTGATGCGAAGAACTAACTCATTGGAAAAGACCCTGATGCTGGGAAAGATTGAAGCCAGGAGGAGAAGGGGATGAGATGGTTGGATGGCATTACTGACTCAATGGACGTGAGTTTGAGTAAACTCTGGGAGTTGGTGATGGACAGGGAGGCCTGGCGTGCTGCAGTCCATTGGGTCACAAAGAGTCGGTCAGACATGACTGAGCGACTGAACTGAACTGAATTGGAAGGTATGTTTCCCAAGGAAGCATCTCCCTCTAGTGGCTACCAAGGTGTATCTCATGATGCTTTCTTCACTGTTTGGTCCATGAAGATTCCCTTACAAGGTTAAGAAGATCCACTGAGCTGTGGGTGGGAAAGCTGTAGACTGCAAAGACCCCATCTGACTTTCTGACTAAAATGAACTGATTTTTCAGTGGTGACTGGTGAGAGAGAGAGGGAGAAAGAGGGGAAGAAAGAGGGAGGGAGGGAGGGGAAGTGGGAGGGACGAACAGAGAGAGAGAGAGAGTGAACTTAGCTTCAGTTTCCAGGTTTCTCATAATTTCCTGAAGCCAAAATTTGCAAATTGTTATATTCCTTGGTGGCCCAGACAGTAAAGAATCTGCCTGCAATGCAGGAGACCTGGATTTGATCCCTGAGGGTCGGGAAGGTCCTCTGAAGAAGGGAATGGCTACCCACTCCAGTATTCTTGCCTGGAGAATCCCATGGACAGAAGAGCCTGGAAGGCCACAGTCCATGGGGTTGCAGAGAGTTAGACATGACTGAGTGACTGACACTACTTTCATACATATGCTAAAATGGATATTATCCCCAGAAACTCCAGAACAGCTGTTTCTCTTTTATGTGGCTTCTTTATTAATTGGCTCCTTTGATTTTCTCTGTTGGTCTCTACTTGCTAAGTGGTTTAGTTGAGTCCCTTTAGTTGCAGTAAACAGACTCCTTTATACCAGTTGGAGGGAAGTTGGAGAAGATATTAAAAGGATGGAGGAGCATCAGAGGAGAAGAGAGGTCCACAGAGCCTGCCTTTCGGACCTAAGGTCATACCAGGGCAGGATTTCCCGGGATTTTGCCCTGTCTAGTTCTCCCCGATAAGGTGAAACTTGTTTCCTCTCCATTTTCTGCTTGCTTGAATTTGCCCTTGCCTTTTCTCTACCTCCTAGCTTCTGCTTATTCATAATTTTGGTTTACTCCGAGCTCATTGTGGTCCCTCTGGCATCTCTCCTGTCCCTCCACTTTGTGAGATTCCAGCCTCAATGCTTACTACCAACTGACTTATTTCCTTGGCATTTTCTAGTTCTGTTTCTTGAGACAGAAGTCTAATTGATGCCACCACCTTTTTAGGGGGTACTAAAAAGGGGTACATCAAAAATCTCTGGCCAGCCAGTGAATTGGCCATTTGGGGCTCTGCTTCCCGTTGCAATCATCTGGGCAGGGGAGGGTGTGATAGAAAATGGAAACACCTGAGAAAGTCTTTGCAGAAGGGCCCAAGGCCAGGCAGTTTCTTCCAGAAGGGCGTGTGGGCATGACACACTGTAGGGCTCTCCCATCTGGAAGCTTGTCCCATCTTGGTGGGATGCATCTACTCCATTTGTCCTGTTGTGTTTCCCATCCTCTCTGTGTGGTCAGTGTTGAGGAGCACAGAGAATAGCTTGTGTGATCCTAAAAGGTGGAAATAACCAGGACTTTCCTTGTGGGTGGGTTGATTAATTTGGCTGATGAGGGACAATGTCACACTGGGGCAGAGGAGACAGGCAGTAGGGCTGGCAGTCAGCTGCTAACTGATAGAGCAAGTTTGTTTGTATTTCAAAAAAGGCACCTCTTCCTCAAGATCCTTCGCTGACATCCTCCAGAAAACTGCTGTAGAGACCAAAGAATCCTCTGAGGACCACAGGGTGAAAGGAGCTCTCAGGATTTAAGCAGAGTCTTTGGAGGTGGTTTTGGGGGGGACGCTAAGTCTGCTGTCTCCCCAGATGGCTGGCATTCTGCTTACAGTCACCTTTCCTTTGCTACCAACATTTCGTGAATTTCAACATTTGTTGACCTTGTAAGCGGCGAGCAGTGGACCTGCTTCATTTGGTAACAAGGAGCTGTGTGTCTGGCACTGACCCCGTTGTCTGCGCTGCCTGCCTGGCCCACACTGAGTACCACATGCATCTCAGCCAGCCGGGCCTCTACAGCGTCCTCGCAAGGATCTCACGTGGCGATGCAACAGGGGTCCTGCCCGTTCAGCGGACACAAGTGCAGAGATTTGCATATAGAAAATATTGGGGGGCGGGGAGTGGGAGAAGATTAGCAGTTACTGAACATTCTCTACATGCTAGGTGCTGTGCTGTTTCATATACATTGTTCATAGTTTTGCATCAGATCTTTTGTATCTATGATGAGCCTCATTTTACAGCTAAGGAAACTGGGCTGAGGGGTTCCACCAGGGCTGCTGCAAGCCATGTATTTTCATCGCTCCAAGAGATGCTCTTCACTTTGTAACTGAAGTGGAATGGTGGTTAGAGGTTGGGCCACTGTCACTTGCTCAAGCCTCACGATGAGGCAGGGGTAGAGCTGGGATTCAAACCCAGGCCTGAATGACTCCACAGCTCATGCCCCTTCTGCTGCACTAATCTCGTGGAGAGCCCATAGGAGTGTGTGCTAAGTCGTCTCTGTCGTGTCGGACTCTTTATGGACTGTAGCCCACCAGGGTCCTCTGTCCAGGGCGTTCCCAAGGCAAGAATACTGCAGTGGGTTGCCTTGCCCTCCTCCAGGGGATCTTCCCGACCCAGGGATCCAATGCAAGTCTCTTGCGTCTCCTGCATTGGCAGGCAGGTTCTTTACCACTAGCGCCACCTGGGAAGCCCTCCACCCGCACCCCCCTCCCTATAGGAATAAGCAACTGAATTCAGTTTTATCCCCTCCTTAGAAAGTTTCATTCACATATTCTGAAATTAACTGCAGGAAATATATAATTTTATCCAAGATGACAGCAACCTCTCAGAAAGAAAAATGAGCATGTACTTACTATGTACCACTCACGTCCCAGGTGCTGGGCTGTTAAGACCCAAATCCCCACTGGAGGCTGTGCTGGACTGGACTGTGAGCTGAAAGATATGCCTCCAGGGTATGACAAAGTCAACCTGAAAACCGGATTTAGTTCCAAGTTGGAGGTTCTCTACCCACAGATAGGTGGTTTTAACTGGTCTGGCGTCGACTCGGCGTCTCAGTTCTCTAAAGCTCCCTGAGTGATTCTACGGCAAGCCAAAGCTAAGGAGCGCTGATCTAGTCCAGCCCTTTAACACAGAGTAGGTCAGAAAAGAAGCCCAGGGGCCAGTGACTTGCCCAAGACCACTCACCGGGGAGTGTTGCTACCGAGTGTGTGCTGGTTCCTACTGGACCCTCTGCATGCCGGGAAGGGACAGGGAAGGGGTGGGTCACCTGTTAGAAGACACAGGCCATCAGTAGTGCAGGGGAGGCATTTAGCTGTGCCCAGTACCTGCTCTTAACCATCGCATCATATGAAATGGATCCTTAGAGGGCATGATCACTATTGTGAGCTGGAATCAGGTGAGACTCGTGACAGGAAACAGCTTGCTGTCATTGGTTAGGATGAAACGAAAAGCCATTGTAAGAAAAAACCCCCAAGAATACAGTGGCTTAAAGAATATCGTAGTTTATTTCTCTGTCATTCAACAGTCTGCAGTGAATAGATGAATGTGTTTATTCCACAAGGGCAGTCAAGAAGCTGGCATCATCTCCAGAGCATTAGGACTGCTGCCTAAGCTGGTTTGCAGGCCCTTCTGGATTCCAGAAAGAAGCATGAGGGATGTGTCTTTTTTTTTGACCACACCACGCGGCATGTGGAATCCCCTAGTTCCCTGACCAGGGATCGAACCCGTGTCCCCTGAGTTGGAAGCTTGGAGTCTCAGCCACTGGACTGCCAGGGAAGTCCACACGTGGATGTATTTTAAGTGACATACATCACTTTTGCTCATTTTTCCAATGGTGAGAATTTAGTCCCCTGGAAGCAAGGGGCATTGGGTAAAGTATTCCTTTCTGGTAGCCAGTGTCCAACTACAGTTCTAGTCCTTTAATAAAAGGAGAAAGATTTTAGTGACCAATGAGTGTCTCCACAGTAGCTCTCAAGGGAATTTATTCCTGGCATCTTCCTTCAATCACTCTTCCATTCAAGAAGCATTTTTGGCACTTTGGGGCAGGCATGTGAGAGGGAGCACAGGGCAGGGGAAACTCGGTTGGATGTGTTAAGTCCAAGAACATTCTGTAGAGGCAGCAGTGTTTGGACTGAGTTTTGAGGATGAGTAAGAACTGCAGAGAAGAACATGCCAGGCAGAAGATGCAGCTGTATCAAGGCCTGGAAGTGGATGGAAGTGGGTGGGAGAAGGGAAGGTTTGAATGCAGCAGAGTGGCTGGAGGGGGGCTAGAGAGAACTTTGCAAAGCCAGACCATGTGGACTCCCACCTGATGAAGCCAAAGAGCCCAAAGGAACCTTATCTTCTTCCTTTCTTCCTTTCTTTGTCTTCCTCTTTCCCTCCTTCCCTCTCTCCCTGTCTCACCCTCTCTCTCTCTCCCTTCCTTTTGTTGACTGAAATAAAAGTGCACAATGAGTTTCGGGTTTATGTAGGAACTTACTGAGGCCTAGGGCTGGGGAGATGGGGCTTCCCTGGTGGATCAGACAGCAAGGAAACTACCTGCAATGTTGGAGACCCAGGTTCGATCCCTGGGTGGGGAAGGTCCCCTGGAGGAGGGAATGGCAACTCACTCCAGTATTCTGGCCTGGAGAATGCCATGGGCAGAGGAACTTGGCGGGCTACAGTCCATGGGGCCGCAAAGAGGCGGACACGACTAACAGTGTCTTTTCACTTTTTCACTTTTGCAGATGAGGAGACAGACTCTCAGATAGCTCTGAGGAGCTGGCCCAGACAGGATGCGGGTGAGAAGATCAGCAGATACGTGATTTTGGAGAAGGGTTACATGCCGTCAAGCACACATCTTGGTGGAAGGTTGCTGTTAGTCACCAGACACAGGTATCTCAGTAACTAATTTTAGTGTTTTTCTAAGTGTGGGAAGATACAAGAATCTGGATTCATGAAATTTTCTCCTGAAACTGTCTCACTATCTGAGGGCCTGTTCTGCTTGTTTTCTCAGGGCACAGAATACCTCATTCCTGATCTTTGCCCTGAATTCCTTTCCAGGTGTATTGTAGGTAGAACTGGATGGTGGGCAACAGGTGTTGTTTTATTCTTTCTATCCTCCCTTCTTCCCTTCTTCTTTTTTTTAAACATATTTTGCATTGGGGTATAGCTGATTAACAGTGTTGTGATAGTTTCAGGTGAGCGGCAAAGGGACTCAGCCATACATACACTGATGGATGTACATGTATCCATTCTCCCCCAGACTCCCCTCCCATCCGGCCTGCCACATAACACTGAGCAGAGCTCCATGTGCTAAGGTCCTTGTTGGTTATGCATTTTAAACACAGCAGTGTGTACACGTCCAGTATTCATTACGGCACTGTTCCCAATAGCCAAGACATGGAAGCAACCTAAAATTCCATAGGCGGAGGCATGGATAAAGAAGGCGGTACATATGTATACAATGGATTATTACTCAACCATTAAAAGGAATGAAATAGTGCCATTTGCAGCAACATGGATAGACCTAGAGACTCATGCTCTAGGAGTGAAGTAAGTTGACAGAGAAGGGGAAATATCGTATGACATCCCTGGTATGTGGAATCTAAAAAGAAATGAGACAAATGAACTTACAAAACAGAAGGAGACTTGCAGGCATAGAGAACAAACTTATGGCTGCCAGGGGGAAGGATGAGGGGAAGGGATAGTTAGGGAGTTTGGGATGGACGTGGACACACTTTCCTCCTTTTCACAATACATCTCCTGCATTTATTTATCTTATAACTGGAACTTTGGAAGTTTCTACCTTTTGGCCGTCTTCACCCATTCCAGCCCCCTCCCCCCATAACTTCAGGCAACCATCAAACTGTTCTCTGTGTCTATGACTTATTTTGTGTGCCTGTGTGTCCATTTATTTATTTTTAGATTCGACATATAAGCGAGATCACACAGTATTTGTCTTTCTCTATGTAGTCATGTATGGATATGAGAGTTGGACCATAAAGAAAGCTGAGCACCAAAGAATTGATGCTTTTGATCTGTGGTGTTGGAGAAGACTCTTGAGAGTCCTTTGGACTGCAAGGAGATCAAACCAGTCAGTCCTAAAGGAAATCAGTCCTGAATATTCATTGGAAGGCCTGATGCTGAAGCAGCAACTCCAATACTTTGGCCACCTGATGTGAAGAAATGACTCACTGGAAAAGACCCTGATGCTGGGAAAGATTGAGGGCAGTAGGAGAAGGGGGTGGCAGAAGATGAGATGGTTGGATGGCATCACTGACTCGATGGACAGGAGTTTGAGCGAGCTCCGGGAGTTGGTGATGGACAGGGAATCCGCACGTGCTGCCGTCCAAGGGGTCGCAAAGAGTCGGGCACCACTGAATGGCTGAACTGAACTGATGTGACTTATTTCAGCTTGCCTGGTGGCTCAGTGGTAAAGAATCCACCTGCTAATGAAGGAGACGTGGGTTTGATCCCTGGGTTGGGAAGATCCCCTGGAGTAGAAAATGGCAACCCACCTCAGTATTCTTGCCTGGAGAATTTCATGAACAGAGGAGCCTGGTGGGCTACAGTCCATGGGGTCACAAAGAGTCTGACTCGACTGAAGTGACTAAAGAACAACGTGTGACTATTTCACACAACATAATGCCCTCAAGTTTCGTCCATATTGTCACCAATTGCAGGAGTTTCTTCTTTTATTGCTGAATAATATTCCATTATATATATATATATATATATAAACAAATTTCCCTTATATATATATTCCATTATATATATATTCCATTATATATATATATATATATATAAACAAAATTTCCTTATCTGTCAATGGACACAGTTTATTTCCATATCTTAGATATTGTAAATAATGCTGCAATGAACATAGAGACACAGATGTCTTTCTGAGGTAGTGGTTTTGTTTTCTCTGTATGTATCTCCAAAAGTGAGATTGCTGGATCATACAGTAGTTCTAGAACCTCTATTAGTTCAGTTTAGTTCAGTCACTCAGTTGTGTCTGACTCTTTGTGACCCCATGGACTACATCATGCCAGGCTTCCCTGTCCATCACCAACTCCCAGAGCTTGCTCAAACTCATGTCCATTTAGTTGGTGATGCCATCCAACCATCTCATTCTCTGTTGTCCCCTTCTCCTCCTGCTTTCAATCTTTCCCAGCATCAGGGTCCTTTGGCCAAAGTATTGGAGTTTCAGCTTCAGCATCTGTCCTTCCAATGAACATTCAGGACTGATCTTCTTTAGGATTGACTGGTTGGATTTCCTTGCAGTCCAAGGGACTCTTAAGAGTCTTCTCCAACACCACGGTTTAAAAGCATCAGTTCTTTGGTGCTCAATTTTCTTTATGATCCAACTCTCACATCCATACATGACTACTGGAAAAACCATAGCTTTGACTATTTGGCCCTTTGTTGGCAAAGTAATGTCTCTGCTTTTTAGTATGCTGTCTAGATTTGCCATAGCTTTTCTTCCAAGGAGCAAGCGTCTTTTAATTTTAACAGAACCTCCATACTGTTTTCCATAATGACTGCACCAATTTACATTCCCCCCAACAGTACACCAGTTTCCCTTTTTGCCTTTTGCCACATCCTTATAGCACATGTTTCCTGTCTTTTTGCTAATATCACTAATAGGTGTGAAGTGATAAGTCATCATGGTTTTGATTTGCATTTCCCTGATGATTTGCAAATTTTCAATTGATAGTTTTGAGGAGGAAATTCACTGGTATATACATGGAGGAGGGAACTTTGGGGGGATCTGCACTTTAACTTTCAGAAGACTATAAAGAAGCTGAGCTGAGCTTTTGAAACACCCTCCCTCAAATCTGAGGTTATTTTAAGAATCAGCCAGGTGTTGGGAAATGTACTGTGGTCTGACTGGCCTTGCCCCAGCCTGTCTGGATTATAGGGTGGGGTAGTGATGTGCCCTGGAAGGGATGGGGTGTGAAAGGGGACTGTCCAGGGCAGAGTGGTTTCGGGAAGAGGCCTTAAATTGGGGTAAGGCAGCATCTCTTGGACTCAGACTCCAGAGTGGAGGTGCCTGGCGTGTTTCTGGTGGTGGATGGGAGGTGAATACACTGGCCC
>SJYT01003722.1:125264-142771 GCA_006410635.1 Cephalophus harveyi
TGTGGGGGGTGGTTGTGGGGGGTGGGGGGAGGCACTCTTGATTTGCTGGGCACAGGCTTCTCTTTGCAGTGGCTTCTCTTGTTGTGAAGCACGGGCCCTAGGGCATCTGGGCTGGGTGCTTGAGGCCTCCCGGGTGCTAGAGCACAGTCTCAGTAGTTGTGTTGCTTGGGCTTAGTTGCTCCAAGGCACAGTGGGGTCTTCCCGGATCAAGAATTGAAGGCATGTCTCTAGCATTGGCAAGAGAGCACCAGAGAAGCCCTCTGCTTTCATTTTACCCGGTCTTGTGTTAATTGCTTTTCTGATGGTTTTTCTGGCAGGCTGTTTTTGCTGTCAGGGATGGCTGCTGTGGGTGGAGGTAATGCCTCAAGCCCAAGAGGGAGCGATCACAGTGACTTCCTGCATGGCGGGGGTCCCTGCTCCTCCCTGACCGAGGGTAGAAGATTACAGAGTTGGTCATCAACAGTCAGGGATTCAGGCTTAGAGCCTTAAGAACTGACAGGCGCCTGTGGCCAAGCCTTTCCCAGGGTGCCATTTCCTTGCCGTTTGTGGTTTTCGAGGGCCGCCCTTCCAGTGCAGGGACCTCAGGGTGCGGCTGCTTGTGTGCTGGGCTGGATGACCTCTGGGGTCTTTTCTGAGATCCTACAAATGCTGACAGCAAAGAGACTAGAACTGGGGTGATCAGATCTTCCCAACCAAGGGTCAGAACATCTGGGAATTCAGTAACTCATCCATCACAAATATTTACTCCTAAACTCTTACTCTGTGCCAGGCATGGTGCAAAGGGTTAGAGATGCAACAGTGAATAAGTGTTCAATTTGATGGGGGAGATAGACCTGCACATGGGTAATTACAATGCAGTGAAAGGACCCCATTCTGGGGCTTCCCAGGTGGCTCAGTGGTAAAGAGCCTGCTTGCTGATGCAGGAGACGCAGGAGATGCACGTTCAGCCCCTGGGTCGGGAAGATCCCCTGGAGGAGGAAATGGCAACCCACTCCAGTGTTCTTGCCTGGGAAATCCCATGGACAGAGGAGCCTGGCAGGTGGCAGTCCATGGGGTTGCAGAGCTGGTCACCACTGAGTGCCTGAGCGCGTACACGCACATGGTCAGGACCAGGCTGCACTCACATGTGGCTTGCTTTTGCGCACAGAGGAGAGGTACCTGGCCTAGTGGGGCTTGAGAGGGCTCCTAGAGGAGGGACCAGGGGACTGAGCCTGAAAAAAGAAGCAGGAGCTGGCCAGGCCAGGCAAAGGGAGTGTAAAGGAGAGGAGAGGAAAGGTGAATTGTTGTCCTGCGTGAACCACCCTGTCTAACAGGAACATGTTGACAGCGAGGCATGTGAGGAAGAGAGAATGACAAAGCACAGGGCTCTTGCTTTTATAGACAGATTTTAATCTCCTTTGTACGAGGGTCTCAAACTCAATGTCCAGCCTCCCAGTGTCTGACCTGTGAGTGCCCTCACATTTCCTTGGCGAGGGGATGAGCACAACCTAAAACGCCCTGCAGGGAGTTGCAGATGAGTGTGTCCTGATAGACTTGCTCCACTCGGGGACTGTCTGCAAGGTGGGCTCCCAGAGCGCCCAGTGCGGGGCAGAGTGCACAGTTGCTGCTGCTGCTGCTGCTAGGTCGCTTCAGTCGCGTCCGACTCTGTGCGACCCCATAGACGGCAGCCCACCAGGCTCCCCCGCCCCTGGGATTCTCCAGGCAAGAACATTGGAGTGGGTTGCCGTTTCCTTCTCCAATGCATGAAAGTGAAAAGTGAAAGTGAAGTTGCTCAGTAGTGCTGAACTCTTCACGACCCCATGGACTGCAGCCTACCAGACTCCTCCGTCCATGGGATTTTCCAGGCAAGAGTACTGGAGTGGGGTGCCATTGCCTTCTCCGAGTGCACAGTTGGTGCCCATCAAATCCTCAACTGCAGAGTGTGTGTTGGCCCCCAGACTGTCAGGGTGATCAACAGGAACCTGGTAGTTAGAGGCAGCCACCAGTTACACGAGTCGTTGAGTTGACAATGGAACATGGGCCAGGCAGAGAGAAGGCTGCCCGGGTGTCCCTGAGCACAGCACTGGCAGGAGGATCGGGGAGGCAGGACCTTCCCAGGAAGAGACACCCGTGGCGGTCTCTACTGGAGACAGGGGCTGGCAAACTCCAACCTGAGCTGGTTTCTCTTCTAAGGACTCTAGGGGTAACCCCCCCAGATTCCTTTTCCTGATTGCTGCTGGCCTTAGCTCTTCTGGGCAGATACGGGGAAGTCCATGGAGGCATGTGATTTTAGGAAAAGCAGCCCTGGAGTCTGCTGACCCTGAATTTGAGTCATAGCTCTGACACATTAGCTGTGCAGCCTCAAACACTTAGCTTCTCTGAATCTTGATTTTATCACCTATAAAGTGGGGTTCATCATATTTATTTTTAAAAAGCTCTTATGAAGATCAAAATAGACAGAACAGGTAAAGCACATTCTTCATGCCTTTATCTCTCCCAGCAGGGTGAGGTGGTTTCATTCATTCAGGAAACAGTTACCGATTGTCTGCTTTTTGTTGGGCTTCCCTGGTGGCTCACATGGTAAAGAATCTGCCTGCAATGCAGGAGACCCAGATTTGATTCCTGGGTTGGGAAGATCCCATGGAGAAGGAAATGGCAAACCACTCCAGTATTCTTTCCTGGAGAATTCCATGGACAGAGGAGCCTGGCAGGCTATAGTCCATGGGGTCACACAAGAGCTGGACATTACTGAGTGACTAACACTCACTATTTTTCTGCTTATTGTTAAGCATTGTTCTGGGAAAACAGTAATGAATAAAACCCTCACAAAGCTCACTTGCTGATGGGGAAGCTAGAAAATAAGTAAGGGAACCGTTAAATAAATAAACAGCATAAACTCAGATTGTGGTAAGAGCTACAAAGACAAGAAAAGAGGCTCACATATATAGCAGAGAGCAATCTAATAGGAGGCCTGAGAAGTCTTTGGGTTGTTCAGTGATATTTGAACTGAGACCTGAAGACTGAGAAGGCATCTGCCTTGCCAGGACCTGTGGAAGGAAGAGCATTCAAGGCAGAGAAAACAGCATGGAGGCGAGACATGTCCTGAGGGTAAGCGCCCGGCCCATGCAAGGGAAGAAGCAAGGTTCTTGTAGTTTGAGCACTGTGGACCCTGGGGCTGCACTGTGAGAGGAGCTGGTGAGCAGGAACAGAGTCCAGACCTGCTCGCACATGCTGCGCCGGGGTGTCTGGAGGCCCGCAGGGAACTCACAGGGCTCTGTGGGAAGTTCGGTGTTTAAGAGAACCCTCAGCATCTGTTGGACTCCATGCAGACTAACTGGCCCAGGATAGTTTGCAGTTTCATCATGAGACTTCCCTCCGTGCTTTTTGATGGTGTGGCTTTGTGAAGCTGGCTTTTCACTGGTTGCTGTGATAAAAAGCAAGCACCGTGGGGAAACTGACGGAGAACAGGAAATGAGGGTGGCAGTGTCTAATCAGATACCAGGTTTTGAGAGGCTGTGCCCTGCTCCACTGGCACACCACACACGTGCCACTAGTATGCAGTTGTGGTTATTTAAGGATGAAACAAAAATATCATTCTTTCCCCAATTTGCATGCATTCTTTTCTCTTTTATAGGTATTTGTTTGACTACCCTGGTCTTAGCTGTGGCATGCAGGATCTTCTTTCTTTCTTGCTTTAGTCTTCCTTGTGGCACATGGGATCTAGTTCCCCGACCAGGGATGGAAACTGGGCCCCCTGCACTTGGGCGGGTGGAGAGGAGGGCAGAGTCGTATCCACTGGACCACCAGGAGAGTCCTTGTATTATTTTTTTGAACAGCTACTCAGTTATTCAGTTCAGTTCAGTCGCTCAGTCGAGTCCGACTCTTTGCGACTCCATGAATCGCAGCACGCCAGGCCTCCCTGTTCATCACCATCTCTTGGAGCTCACTCAGACTCACATCCATCGAGTTAGTGATGCCACCCAGCCATCTCATCCTCGGTCGTCCCCTTCTCCTCCTGCCCCCAATCCCTCCCAGCATCAGAGTCTTTTCCAATGAGTCAACTCTTCTCATGAGGTGGGCAAAGTACTGGAGTTTCAGCTTTAGCATCATTCCTTCCAAAGAAATCCCAGAGTTGATCTCCTTCAGAATGGACTGGTTGGATCTCCTTGCATTCCAAGGGACTCTCAAGAGTCTTCTCCAACACCACAGTTCAAAAGCATCAATTCTTTGGTGCTCAGCCTTCTTCACAGTCCAACTCTCCCATCCATACATGACCACAGGAAAAACCATAGCCTTGACTAGATGGACCTTAGTCGGCAAAGTAATGTCTCTGCTTTTGAAAATGCTATCTAGGTTGGTCATAACTTTTCTTCCAAGGAGTAAGCGTCTTCTAATTTCATGGCTGCAGTCACCATCTGCAGTGATCTTGGAGCCCAAAAAAATAAAGTCTGACACTGTTTCCACTGTTTCCCCATCTATTTTATTACACTGTTTGGGGCTACCTACCTTATTTATTTATTTTGTCTGCACTTGTAGGGTCTCAGTTCATCCACCAGAGATTGAACCCCAGCTTCCAGCAGTGAGAGTGCTGAGTCCTAGCCACTGGACTGCCAGGGAATTCCTGGTCCTAACTGCTAGGTTGGTGAAAAAGTAATTGTGATTTTGGAACATGCATTTTGAATCATTATAACTAGGCTCAAACACATCTTTGTTAATCAAAATAGGAACCATTATAATCAACACATTTTTGCCAAAGACAAAAAAGTTTGATTATTCTTGTAGCATAAAAATCCACGCTTCAAGATTCCACAAACTCTTAGAAAGCATTTGCTACCTCTTGCTGGTTGTGGAAGCACTTTCCCACAAAATGTTGTCAAGATGCCTGAAGACATGATAGTCAGTTGGTGAGTGGTCAGGTAAATATGGCAAATGAGGCAAAACTTCATAGTTCAGTTCATTCAACTTTTGAAGCATTGGTTATGTGATGTGCAGTTGGGTGTTATGGAAAAGAATTGGGCCCTTTCTGTTGACCAATGTTGGCTACCAGCGTTAGAGTTTTTGGTACATCTCATCAATTTGCTGAGCATACTTTTCAGATGTAATGATTTCGCTAGGATTCAGAAAGCTGTAGTGGATCAGACAGGCATCAGACCACCAAACAATGACGCTGACCTTTTTTTGGTGCAAGTTTGGCTTTGGGACGTGCTTTGGTGCTTCTTCTCCATCCAATCACTGAGCTGGTCGTCACTGGTTGTATTATAAAATCCACTTGTCATTGCTTGTCACAATCTGATCGAGAAACGGTTCGTGACACTTCAGGATGATGATTTTAAAACATTTTCGGTCAGCTTTTTCACCTTTCCAATTTGTTTCAAATGCCGAATGATCATAGAATGGTTGATGTTGAGTTCTTTGACAACTTCTTGTGTAGTTGTAAGAGAATCAGCTTCAATAATGGCTCTCAACTATCGTTGTCAGCTTCCAATGGCCAGCCACTGTGCTCCTCATCTTCAAAGCTCTTGTCTCCTTGGCAAAACTTCTTGAACCACCACTGTACTGTATGTCCGTTAGCAGTTCCTGGGCCAACTGCATTGTTGATATTTTGAGTTGTCTCTGTTGTTTTATGACCCATTTTGAACTCAAATAAGAAAATTGCTTGAATTTGCTTTCTGTCTAACATCATTTCCCTAGTCTAAAATAAATATAAAATAAACAGCAAGTAATGTCATTAGCAAAAAAAAAAAAAAAAATAATCAAGCAATATGCATTAAAATGATGTATAATGCAACCACATTTATTTAAGAATGTATTCCAATACCAAACAGCAAAGTTCAACAATGCAAGACCTCAATTATTTTTGCACCAGCCTAAATACTTCATGAAAAGAATTCTTGGGTATTTGTTTTGGCCTCAGAGGGCTGTGAAAAAAATTACTGAGCCTCTGAGAGCACTATCAACAGAGAAGGTTGTTGATAGCTAGCCCAGTTGATACCACCCCTGGGCTAGGTGAGGCTGTTCTTCAGTCACTCAGTTGTATCTGACTCTTTGTGACCCTGTGGACTGCAGAACACCAGGTTTCCCTGTCCTCCATTATCTCCCAGAGTTTGCTCAAATTCAAGTCCATTGAGTCAGTGATGCCGTCCAACCATCTCATCCTCTGTCGTCCCCTTCTTCTCTGGCCTTCAATCTTTCCCAGCATCAGGGTCTTTTCCAATGAGTCAGCTCTTCAAATCAGGTGGCCACAGTATTGGAGCTTCAGCTTTAGCATCAATCCTTCCAGTGGATATTCAGGGTTGATCTCCTTTAGGATTGATTGGTTGGATCTCCTTGCAGTCCAAGGGACTCTCAAGAGTCTTCTCCAACACCACAGTTCAAAAGCATCAGTTCTTTGGTGCTCAGCCTTTTTTATTGTTCAGCTCTCATATCCATACATGACTACTGGAAAAATCATAGCTTTGACTGTTTGCACCTTTGAATATGCTCTTTAGGTTGGTCATAACTTTTCTTCCAAGGAGCAAGCGTCTGTTACTTTCATGGCTGTAGTCATTATCCATAGTGACTTTGGAGCCCAAGAAAATAAAGTTTGTCACTGTTTCTCCATTGTTTTCCCATCTATCTGCCATGAAGTGATGAGACTGGATGCCATGATCTTCGTTTTTTGAATGTTGAGTTTTAAGCCATCTTTTTCACTCTCCTCTTTCACCTTCATCAAGAGGCTCTTTAATTCCTCTTCATTTTCTGCCCTATGGGTGGTATCTGAATATCTGAGATTATTGATATTTCTCCCGGCAATCTTGATTACAGCTTGTGCTTCATCCAGCCCAGCATTTCACGTGATGTGCTCTGCATATAAGTTAAATTGGCAGGGTGACAATATATAGCTTTGATGTACTTCTTTCCCAATTTGAAACCAGTCCATTGTGCCATGTCTGGTTCTATGTGTTGCTTCTTGACCTGCATATAGGTTTCTCAGGAGGCAGGTAAAGCAGTCTGGTATTCCCATCTCTTTAAGGATTTTCCACAGTTTGTTGTGATCTACACTGTCAAAGGCTTTAGTGTAGTCAATGAAGCAGAAGAAAACATTTTTGTGGAATTCTCTCGCTTTTTTGATGATCCAACAGATGTTGGCAATTTGATCTCTGGTTCCTCTGCCTTTTCTAAATCCAGCTTGTACATTTGGAAGTTCTCAGTTCACATACTATTGAAGCCTATCTTGGAGAATTTTGAGCATTACTTTGCTAGCATATGAAGTGAGCGCAACTGTGTGATAGTTTGAACATTCTTTGGCATTGACTTTCTTTGGGTTTGGAATGGAAACTGACCTTTCCAGTCCTGTGGCCACTGCTGAGTTTTCTAAATTTGCTGGCATACTGAGTGCAGCTGTATAATCATAAGGGATTTGATTTAGGTCATATCTGAATGGTTTAGTGGTTTTCCCTACTTTCTTCAATCTAAGTCTGAATTTGGCAATAAGGAGTTCATGATCTGAGGCACAGTCAGCTCCCAGTCTAGTTTTTGCTGACTGTATAGAGCTTCTCCATCTTTGGCTGCAAAGAATATAATCAATCTGATTTCGGTGTTGGTCATCTGGTGATGTCCATGTGTAGAGTCTTCTCTTGTGTGGTTGGAAGAGGGTGTTTGCTATGACCAGTGTGTTCTCTTGGCAAAACTCTAATGAAGCCTTTGCTCTGCTTCATTCTGTATTCCAAGGCCAAATTTGCCTATTACTCCAGGTGTTTTTTGACTTCTACTTTTGCATTCCAGTCCCCTATAATGAAAAAGACATCTCTTTTGGGTGTTAGTTCTGGAAGGTCTTGTAGGTCTTCATAGAAGCGTTCAATTTCAGCTTCTTCAGCATTACTGGTCAGGGCATAGACTTGGATTACTGTGATATTGAATGGTTTGCCTTGGAAATGAACAGAGATCATTCTGTCGTTTTTGAGATTGCATCCAAGTACTGCATTTCAGACTCTTTTGTTGACCGTGATGGCTACTCCATTTCTTCTAAGGAATTCTTGCCCACAGTAGTAATATAATGGTCATCTGAGTTAAATTCACCCATTCCAGTCCATTTGAGAAATCTATATGCAGGTCAGGAAGCAACAGTTAGAACTGGACATGGAATAACAGACTGGTTCCAAATTGGGAAAGGAGTATGTCAAGGCTGTATATTGTCATCCTGCTTATTTAGCTTATATGCAGAGTACATCATGCAAAATGCCAAGCTGGAAGAAGCACAAGCTGGAATCAAGATTGCTGGGAGAAATATCAATAACCTCAGATACGAGGACGGCACAACCCCATGGCAGAAAGCAAAAAAGAACTAAAGAGCCTCTTAATGAAAGTGAAAGAGGAGAGTGAAAAAGTTGGCTTAAAACTCAACATTTAGAAAACTAAGATCATGGCATCTGGTCCCATCACTTCATGGCAAAAAATGGGGAAACAGTGGAAATAGTGACAGACTTTGTTTTTTTGGGCTCCAAAATCACTGCAGATGGTGACTGCAGCCATGAAATTAAATAGCTCAGTTGGTAAATCATCTGCCTGCAATGCAGGAGGCCTGCATTCGATTCCTGGGTCAGGAAGATCCCCTGGAGAAGGAAATGGCAACACACTCCAGTATTCTTGCCTAGAGAATCCCATGGACAGAGGAACCTGACAGGCTATAGCCCATGGGATCTCAAGAGTCAGACAAGACTTAGCAACTAAACCACTACCTTGGAAGAAAAGTTATGACCAACCTAAGCATATTAAGAAGCAGAGATATTACTTTGCCAACAAAGGTCCATCTAGTGAAAGCTATGGTTTTTTCCAGTAGTCATGTATGGATGTGAGAGTTGGACTATAAAGAAAGCTGAGCACCAAAGCATTGATACTTTTGAACAGTGGTGTTGGAGAAGACTCTTGAGAGTCCCTTGAACTGCAAGGATATCCAACCAGTACATTCTAAAGGGGGTCAGTCCTGAATATTCATTGGAAGGACTAATGCTGAAGCTGAAACTCCAATACTTTGGCTACCTGATGCGAAGAACAGACTCATTGGAAAAGACCCTGATGCTGGGAAAGATAATAACTTCTTTGACTTCGCATTCCAGGATGTCTCGCTCTAGGTGAGTGATCTCACCACCGTGGTTATCTGGGTCATTAAGATCTTTTTGTACAGTTCTTCTGTGTATTCTTGCACCGCTTAGTATCTTCTGCTTTTGTTAGGTCCATACTGTTTCTGTCCCTTATTGTGCCTATCTCTGCATGAAAATTTCCCCTGGTATCTCTAATTTCTTGAAGAGATCTCTAGTCTTTTCCATTTTATTGTTTTCCTCTATTTCTTTACATTATTCACTTAAAAAGACATTGTCTCTCCTTGCTATTTTTTCAAACTCTGCATTCAGATAGGTATATCTTTCCTTTTCTCCTTTGCCTTTCGCTTTTCTTCTTTTCTCAGCTATTTGTAAGTCTCCTCAGACAACCATTTTGCCTTTTGCATTTGATGTGAGGGTGCCCTCAGTCAAACTCTTTTCTTTTCAAGTCCTGAGCCTGATATATTGGGTGCTTGTCTCTTGACAGCTTGGAGGGAGTGTTTGTGTGTGCTAGCAGGTACTGGGGAAAGGTCAGGTAGATTTTCTAACTGGGTGAGTCCCCAGCCTGCTTCACTACTTGGATCACTGGAGAACTTTGCAAAAATAGTTTCCTGTTCTCCTTCCCGGAGATTCGAATTCAGTGGGTCTGAAGGGGGAATCTAAGTTTAAAAACCTGTGCTCCCACCCGCTTTCTTTTAGACAGCCAGGAGGGCCCAGGTTTAGGGGGTGAATGTGGTTGGTTTTCGGCCAGGCTGTGGCCCAGGGAAACGAGGTGGCAGTTTTGATCTCCAGGTGGGGAAGGGGCGTGGGCACCAGCCAGAACCGTGGGGGAGGTGGTTGCTGGCCACGCTCATTCGCACATCCGTTCCCGGTGCGCAGCCGGGGTGGTCTGAAAGGAAGCCGCCCTTGCGGGGAAGGTCATCCCCCTCCCAGGCCCAGTGATCATGGCCTTCCCCGGCCCAGACGTCTGGGGAGGGTTTTGGGGCGGGGTGCCGGATGGGAGAGGGAGGGCTGAGCGCAGCTGCGAGAGGAGGTGGCCGAGAGGTGGCAGCATCAGCCCGCCGCCGTCTCCGAACCTCCAGGCCCGGCGGGGGTCGCGGAGACTCAGGCGGCTCGGAGACGCTCAAGTGGCTGGGGACGGGGGCGCCAAGGCTGGCCGGGCTGACCCGGGGCTGGCGGGGAAGGAACCACGGAAGCAGCCACGAGGTGCCCTCAGCGGCGGCTCGATGTCTCCCGGAGTCTGGGAGCTGGGGTTCGATCAGTCTGGTTACACCCTGGTTGAGTCTCTTTCCGCAGGATTTGCAGGAGTGCAAAACATTGAGTTCAAGGGACACGGAGATGAGCCAAGGGCTCTGGGTGCACAGATGAGGAACTGCTGTCTCAGTATGCTCTGATGTGAAGAATTTTTTTACGGGGTGGCTGGCACCTTGTTGGTGTCTAAAATTCCACTATCAGAGATGCATTCATTTCAGTAATGTTCCCTCCTCAAGGCTCTGGGAAGCAGCAATGCGTTGGAATTTAAACTCTTTAGGAGAAGGCAATGGCACCCCACTCCAGTACTCTTGCCTGGAAAATCCCATGGACGGAGGAGCCTGGTGGGCTGCAGTCCATGGGGTCGCTGAGTCGGACACGACTGAGCGACTTCACTTTCACTTCTCACTTTCATGCATTGGAGAAGGAAATGGCAACCCACTCCAGTGTTCTTGCCTGGAGAATCCCAGGGACGGGGGAGCCTGGTGGGCTACCGTCTATGGGGTCACACAGAGTCGGACACGACTGAAGTGACTTAGCAGCAGCAGCAGCAGAGTACATCAATGACTCCATCTAAGCTTAATTCCTGGCAAGAGAAAGGTTAGCCCAGAATACTGAAGAAACAAAGAAGCCTGAAGGCTCAGTAATTGGTCCTGGCTAATCAGGCCCCAGGGACCAGGGCACTTCCTAGGAAGGTCTCAGAACCAGTTATGTTGGAGAAGGAGCCCTATACCCACTCTGTGAATGTCTGAGAGAGGAATAATGAGGTGCCAGCCCAGGGGGATTAGTTCAGTGCGTTGCCTTATTATTACTGTTTTTGTAAAAGAGGAAGCACCTGTACTAAGACTTTCATAAATTATAAAATTAATCTCTTCCTTTCTTCCCTTCTACCTTCTCTGTTTGAATTAGGGAAATGGTGTGGTGTGGTATGATGAAACTTTTACGCCAGAAGTTCCTGGCTTGGAGATCTGTCTCTGCCCCCTGCTTCTGGCTATGCAGTTCTGGAAAATAATCTTTCTGAGCCTCAGTTTTCATATCTGTAAAAGTGGGAAAATGGTACCTACTAGGATGGTTGTTGTGAGCTTTAAATTACAGAGCAGCTGGAAAACTTCTTGTGAATGTATGTACTGATTCAGGCCTGAGTGAGGTGTGCGTCACGATAGTCACCGTGAGGAGCTTCCTTGTGGTCTGAGTTTTATATCTTGCTCTGTGACAACAGCGAAGCTGTTGAACAAGGCTGTCCAGCTTAAGGACTGTCACAACTTACACGGACATGGGCGTGTGTGACCACTGTGGTATGGTGTGTGAGTGTGTGTGTGTGGCCACTGTGAATGAAAACTGTGAAGAAGAACTCTATACCCTTATATACTGGATTTTAGGAATCTTTTACTAGAAGGAATAGAAAATATTGGTAGGCAGTAAAGTCTAATCATCATTTGAAGACTGGCTCTCCATAGATTTTTTCTAGGAATTTCACATGTGTTTATTCTTGTGACAAACTAAAATCTATCCTCTATATTGACTAGAGGTCTTTGGACTAAAGACCTTGAGGCAGAGGTTGAAGTTTCATCTATGTTTGCAAGGACAGTCCCGCTCCTCTCCTATGCTGCTGCTGCTGCTGCTGCTGCTGCTAAGTCGCTTCAGTCGTGTCCGACTCTGTGACCCCATAGACGGCAGCCCACCAGGCTCCGCCGTCCCTGGAATTCTCCAGGCAAGTCCTGTGCAGTATGTTCTAAATATGTGTGTGAACACCAGTCAGTATTTCTCCCAGTGATAAAGTTAAGGGTAAAATGGTATTTTTAGGTTCACAACTGTGGAGGCTAATGACTTTTGTATCTTTTTCTTTCTCTTTGTTCTTCTTTCTTATCTGAAAGTTCATTAAATATGGGTTTGTATTTTGGGTTGTTATTAAATTACTTTTGATGTTGTGTGTGGCCTGGATTTAGATTTTTGACACATATTTCTGACACATATTCTGTCTTGTAACTGTATTTAAACAATTATCTTAGACTTGTCTTTTTGTGTGCTTGGCTTCAGTGCTCAATGCTAGTCCTTTTATGTTTTGATTTTCCCATTCTTGAGGTCCTAATTTTAAATTGTCACTTGGGCAGTTGGAATATATTTTAAAGTGATTTAAACAGTATATGGATGGCAGACATTTTGAGCTCTTAAATGAATGTCTTTCTTGTTTTCTCCTCTCAAAATTAAAACTTATCTGTGAGTAGAATACCTGAATCTAAATTTTTTTCCATGTCAAAACTCTATAGGCATCTATCATTGTAGAAGAGAAGAACAAGGTCAGCATGATTTTTATTCCTTTATAGATATTTTTATATTCATTTTGGGGTCTGGATATGTAGATAGATAGACAAAAAAAAACAAACAAACATGTTTTATATTTTAATTTAAAAAATTGTCAGGATATTTTTAGATACGAGTCTATGTTAGTTACTCTTCCCTGGAACCTTGTGAATGTTTCATTCTCCCTCCCCCTCCTCTTTTGGAAAGTTTTCTTTCATTATATCTTCAGTGATTGCTTCTTCTTTGATTATTATAGAGCCTTCCTCAGAAATGTAAGTCTTGGGCTGAATCTTTATTCCTGGTCTACAATAGCTATCATCTTCTTCTTTAATTACTGTATCAATATTTTATCAGTTGTAAGAAGTACTTGTATTTTATGTACTATTAAGGAAGAAAAGATGCTGCCAGTTAAACTATGACATAATGCCATAATTACAGTCCTGTGAAATTGGTATGTTGATCACACCAGCTTCGTTCTTGTGAAGTGTTTCATCTATTTTGAGATATTTGACAGTTTCTCCTGCCTTTAATTGCATTGTTTGGCATGTTACAGGCAATCTCTTTTGCACGTATCTTAGTTACAAAACATAACAGTTTCTAAACTTTTACTTAAGGATAACTTCTTTTCCCTTTCTTGGATCCTGTAAAGAACTTGGCTTTTTGAAAAAAGGAATTTCACTCTTTGCTCCTAAAACAGATATTTGCTTCAGTAATATCAAATTACATCCTGCTGCTCTAATTCCACGCCTTTCTGCATACACAATAACTTCTTGTTTCAGTGCCAAGTCATAGTGTAATCTTTTAAAAGACATTTTAAATGGCAATTAAGCTCACATGTGATTTCAACAATGTACATAACTCAATTAAGGTGCTTAGAACATGAACAGCTGAGACCACAGTTAGGCCATGCCCAGGACTTGACAGCAGTCTCACTGGGATAGCTCCCAGGTCCATAATGATTGTGCAATGCCACTGATTGTAAGACTTAACTGATTTCTGAATTGTTGTGAACAAATGGACATCTTAGAATCAATGGAATATGATAATATCAATTCTTTGCTCTCTTTCTCTGCAATTTGGAAGTGTTTCTCAAGTTTGCCGTCCGTAATACTTGATTTTCTGCTGTGTCCGTTGCACTCATTCACTGCTTCCTATGTTCAGTCACTGAGTCGTGCCGGGCTCTGCGACCCCATGAACTGCAGCACTCCAGGCTTTCTTGTCCACTGCTTTCCTATATATGGCTTTTAATTATTGTTTAACAATTTTATTTTCTTGGAGATATTTTTTTTTTTTATCAGAAATAGCACCCTTTCTATCTGTTATTGGATGCCATTGGTCAGATTCTCATTTCTAGGTTCGAAGCCCCTGGATATTTACCATACAGTTGAGCTCTATTGAATTCAAATGATGTGTGTGACTTATAGAACTTCCCCATAAGAGCATTCATTAAACTCTTCTCCATGCTTATTTTCCCTCATTCCAGCTGAGTGCCAGAAGATGACAGTGACAACCTAGGAGGCCACATGATGAAGGTGGTGGAACTTTTGGTATCCTGGGTACCCAAGGATGGAGGTCTTGCTGGCTTTAAACATTTGCCTTAGATTGTCTTTTAAGTGACAAGTCAACTTTTATTATATTTCATCCAATATACAAATATTGGCTGTATTTGTACAGCAGCTGAATTTACTCTCATAATACATTTTCTGAAATCACCATGTACCTTTTCTAAAAGATTTTCACAAAATTCTTACAAAGTTTCGGTGAGAATTGCCTTGAATTTGGCTTTCTTAATGACTGTTGCTGCTAAGAAAAGAGAGTAACTTGGACAGTGAAACTATTGCAAATGAGGTAATGAAGTAATTACTGTATTTTAACGTTTCCATCATTTATGCCAAAGGAAAAAAAGGTTTCAGAATACCATCTTTCCCCAGTGAGTACATAGAGTTCTGAATTGCTCAGACATTTGATAAAAGAAGAACTCTTGCAAGCAAGTGACTGAAGCCTGGATGGGTAATAACTGGACATTGTCTAACGCTATTTTGGATGAAATATTTTTTTAGAAAACTCCACTCTTTTAGCTATTGTCTCTTTTATTATAGAAGTTCTGTGAATGTTTATTTTAAAAGATTCACAATTACCCTTTGCTTAAACAAAGGAGCTTACCCCCATCACATTTTTGTAAGACCTATAATGTCATTTCAGGTGGCAGTCTTTGAGCCTTATCCTCAGTTCAATTCAGTTCAGTTGCTCAGTCATGCCTGACTCTTTGTGACCCCATGGACTGCAGTACACCAGGCTTCCCTGTCCATCACCATCTCCCAGAGCTTGCTCAAACTCATATCCATCAAGTTGATGGTGCCATCCAACTATCTCATTCTCTGTCATCCTCTTCTTATCCTGCTTTCAATCTTCCCCAGCATCAGGGTCTTTTCAAATGAGTCAGTTCTTTGCATCAGGTGGCAAGTATCAGAGCTTAAGCTTCAGCATCAGTTCTTCCAATGAATATTCAGGACTGATTTCCTTTAGGATGGACTGGTTGGATATCCTTGCTGTCCAAGGGACTCTCAAGAGTCTTCTCCAACACCACAGTTCAAAAGCATCAATTCTTTGGTCCTCAGCTTTCTTTATAGTCCAACCCTCACATCCATACATGACTACTGGAAAAACCATAGCTTTGACTAGATGAACTTTGTCATCAAAGTAATGTCTCTGCATTTTAATATGCTGTCTAGGTTGGTCATTGGCACCCCACTCCAGTACTCTTGCCTGGAGAATCCCAGGGACGGGGGAGCCTGGTGGGCTGCCATCTATGGGGTCACACAGAGTCAGACACGACTGAAGCGACTTAGCAGCAGCAGCAGGTTGGTCATAGCTTTTCTTCCAAGGAACAAATGTCTTTTAATTTCATGGTTGCAGTCACCATCTGCAGTGATTTTTGAGCCCAAGAAAATAAAGTCTGTCACTGTGTCCAGGTTTATCCTGGTATCGATTTTATCTCAGCTTGCTTTCCATATGGTTTTCAGTTTCATCCTCAAAGGGCCATGTTATATTTTTCATATTATAGATGACATTTTCCTAAAATTTTCTTCTGGTTTCTATAGTAAATCATCTTCAGAAGTGTGTTCTTTTTCTTAGTCTTCTGGGTGATTCTCTTTTTTTTTCTCATATGTGGCATTGTTTTCCAGTAGGTCCAATTCCCCTCCCCCAACCCCTAGCCTCTCTTCATTTTACAATAAGGCAAATAGAGATTTGGTGCTTGCTAACAGAGGAGGTGTCAGAGAAGGCGATGGCACCCCACTCCAGTACTCTTGCTTGGAAAATCCCGTGGACGGAGGAGCCTGGTAGGCTGCAGTCCATGGGGTGGCTAAGAGTCGGACATGACTGAGCGACTTCACTTTCACTTTTCACTTTCATGCATTGGAGAATGAAATGGCAACCCACCCCAGTGTTCTTGCCTGGAGAATCCCAGGGATGGGGGAGCCTGGTGGGCTGCCGTCTATGGGGTTGCACAGAGTCAGACATGACTGAAGCGACTTAGCAGCAGCAGCAGCAGCAGCAGAGGAAGTGTGGCTTGTCCTTGGCCCTGCTCTCTGGGCTGTTCTTCAGGTGTGTAGCTGGAGGGCCAGTTGAGGTGCATCGCTCCTCAGCAGTCCCCAGATCCATCTTGATGGGATTCAGCTGTCCAGCCCTGTTGAACTGCCGGGAGGTCTCCTCCTCCTTCTGCCTGTTCTCTAACATTCAGAACTGATGAGATTATCAAAGACTTACTCTCCAGCACAAACTGTCTTTGTCCTGCCTACACAGCATCGTGTTGGGCGAAATACCTTCCACAATGTGATGTGCCATTGCTACTCATCCTCATCTACTTCCTGCTTCCTGATTTCCCAGAGTTGCATTCTGTGAATAGATGTAGTTAAGTTGGGGGAGATAGAACAGTTCTCTGGGCCATCCAAAGAGTAGTACCCATAGTAGAGAGCCAGGTGTTGGTTCGGTCCTGGATCTCTGAACTAGGGGTAGAAAGCCGGAGAAAGGCAAAGTGTCCCTATCACTTTTCAGGTGGGTAGGTCTACTCTGTTTTACAAGGTGAAACATGGATTGTTTGTTTCAATGCAGCTTAGCTTCATTAGCTTTATTTAGGTAACAGAAATTCTTTTCAGATTCTGGTAACAGCTTGGTGAGTCATCTTCAGTTTTTAGAAGATTAGTTATATATTTACTTTTTGGGTCCTCATTGCTGCTCTAGGGATTTCTCTAGTTGAAGCGAGTTGGGGCTTCTCTTCGTTGCTGTGTGTGGGTTTCTCATCGTGGTGGCTTCTGCTGTTGAAGCATGTGGGCCTCAGTAGCTGTGGTATCCAGGCTTAGCTGTCCCATGTCATGTGGGATCTTACTGGACCAGGGATTAAACTTGTGTCTCCTGTATTGATAAGGGGATTCTTAAGCACTGGACCACCAGAGAAGTCCTTCCCTTGTGGCTCAGCTGGTAAAGAATCCGCCTGCAATGCAGGAGACTTGGGATTGATCCCTGGGTTGGGAAGATCCCCAACCTCCTCCTTTCACTTTTTCACCAGAGAAGTCCTCTTCTTCAGTTTTGAAGTTGTTGAGAATATTTATCTCTTCTTCTGTTTTATAAGTAATTTAGAGAGAAGTTTAGAGGCACTTCATTGGATGTATCAAGCCAGGTGGTATTTAAACCCTAAGAGAACCAAATTTTATTTTATTAAAAAAAATAGGTCTAGGAGTTAGTTCAGTTTACTTACTCATCATGTTCTGTTTACCCTAAATCAGTTTATGAAGCATCTATTGGGTCCAAAGTTGTGTTCAGATGCTTCTCTAAATTTCATTGCATGGGCCTTTGAAGGAAGTAGGGGTGTGACTTCTTTTGGTAGCAGGTGCTTTTGAA
>SJYT01003722.1:142947-306424 GCA_006410635.1 Cephalophus harveyi
ATGCGAAGAGTTGACTCATTGGAAAAGACTCTGATGCTGGGAGGGACTGGGGGCAGGAGGAGAAGGGGACGACCGAGGATGAGATGGCTGGATGGCATCACGGACTCGATGGATGTGAATCTGAGTGAACTCCGGGAGATGGTGATGAACAGGGAGGCCTGGCGTGCTGTGATTCATGGGGTCGCAAAGAGTCGGACATGACTGAGCGACTGAACTGAACTGAACTGAATAAAAGAAAGTGAAGTTGCTCAGTCATGTCCAACTCTTTGCCACCCCATGGACTGTAGCCTACCAGGCTTCTCTGTCCATGGGATTTTCCAGGCAAGAGTACTGGAGTGGGTTGGCATTTCCTTCTCCAGGGGATCTTCCTGACCCAGGAATTGAACCCGAGTCTCCCCTTTTTGAGGCTGACGCTTTACCCTCTGAGCCACCAGGGATGTAAAAGTCATCAAATGGAGGGTAATTTCTCTGACCTAGGGTCTTATTCAATATATTTTTGATTGTTGATAATAGAAACCAATTATAGCTAGTGGAGGCGGTGGGCGGGGGAAGGTGGAGAAGGAGAAAGAAAAGAAAAAAGAAAAAAAAGCATATTTGGATGCTGGAGTACCTCAGGAGTCCAAGGACTGTTGGGACTAGAAGCTCCGAACTGTTAGGAATCCAGACCCTCCATTGACTCTTCCCTGCTTTCCTTTGAAAGAAACTTTAATTGTAAACAAAGGCCTGTTCAGAATGTAATGTGACTTTGTCTGCTTCTCATATGCAAGTAAAATGTATGCCTGAGAGCTCCTGCATTTTCTCCATTCAAGTAATACATTTCAGGCTGACTGATGGCTCTTCTTGGTTATTGTTATTCGGTCACTAAGTTGTATTCAAGTCTTTGCGACTGTATGGACCACGGACTGTAACCTGCCAGGCTCCTCTGTCCTCCACTATTTCCCAGAGTTCATTGCATCCTCTGCCACCCACTTCTCCTTTTGTCTTCGGTCTTTCCCAGCATCAGGGTCTTTTCCAATGAGTCCGCTCTTCCCATCAGGTGGCCAAAGTGTTGGAGCTTCCACAACAGTCCTTCCAGTGAATATTCAGGGTTGGTTTCCTTTAGGATTGACTAGTTTGATCTCCTTGCAGTCCAAGGGACTCTCAAGAGTGTTCTCCAGCACCACAATTTGAAAGCATCAATTCTTTAGTGCTCAGCCTATTTTATGGTCCAACTCTCACATCTGTATATGACTACTAAAAAACCCATAGCTTTGACTATATGCACCTTTGTTGGCAAAGTGATGTCTTTGCTTCTTAGTACTCTATCTAGGTTTGTCATAGTTTTCCTTCCAAAGAGCAAGTGTCTTTTAACTTCATGGCTGAGGTCACCATCTGCAGTGATTTTGGAGCCCTGCAAAAGAAAATCTGTCACTGCTTTCACTTTTTCCCCTTCTATTTTCCATGAAGTGATAGGACCAGATGCCATGATCTTTGATTTTTGAATATTGTTTTAAGCCATCTTTTTCAATCTCCTCTTTCACCCTCATCAAGAGGCTCTTTAGTTACTCTTCACTTTCTGCCATTAAAGTGTTATCATCTGCATATCTAAGGTTGTTGATATTTCTCCTGGCAGTCTTGATTCCAGCTTGTGATTCATTCAGCCTGGTATTTTGCATTACGTACTCTGTGTAGAAGTGAAATAAGTGGGGTTACAATATACAGCCTTCTTGTACTCCTTTCCCAATTTTCATACCAATGAGTTGTTCTATGTCTGATTCTAACTGTTGCTTCTTGACCTGCATACCGGTTTCTCAGGGGACAGGTAAGGTGTTCTGGTATTCCCATCTTTTTAAGAATTTTCCACAGTTTGTTGTGATCTACACAGTCAAAGTCTGTGTGGATCCACAGTCTCCAAAGTCCACACAGTCTCATCCCATGGGTGAGACTTCAAACTGCAGTTTTGGGGGTTCCCACTTATGATCTCAGGTCACAAACTGATATCATCATTGGTTTATGGGCAAAAATGCAGATTTGATTTTACTTCAACCTTTTTACGATGCTGTTTATTTCACCTGTGAGTCATAGGATTTTGTTAGACCCCAAGGGGTTTAGTCAAGGCTATGGTTTTTCCAGTGGTCATGTATGGATGCAAGAGTTGGACTGTGAAGAAAGCTGAGCACCGAAGAATTGATGCTTTTGAACTGTGGTGTTGGAGAAGACTCTTGAGAGTCCCTTGGACTGCAAGGAGATCCAACCAGTCCATTCTGAAGGAGATCAGCCCTGGGATTTCTTTGGAAGGAATGATGCTGAAGCTGAAACTCCAGTACTTTGGCCACCTCATGCGAAGAGTTGACTCATTGGAAAAGACCCTGATGCTGGGAGGGATTAGGGGCATTAGGAGAAGGGGACGACAGAGGATGAGATGGCTGGATGGCATCACCGACTCGATGGATGTGAGTTTGAGTGAACTCTGGGAGATGGTGATGGACAGGGAGGCCTGACGTGCTGCGATTCATGGGGTCGCAAAGAGTCGGACACGACTGAGCGACTGAACTGAACTGAAGGGGTTGGCCAGACCCTCAGGGGCTCAAAAATACCAAGACCCACTCCCTTTCTCATCTAAAGTCCACCTGACTAGCTGTGCTTGTGGGCAGGCATGGAATTCAGGCAGTGTGCAGGCAGGTCAGAAGCAGGTCAGAGGCCTGCTCTCCTGCTTTTGAAGCCTGAACAAGACTTCCTCTATTTTAATTTCCCTAAGAACTAGCTATTAGCATAACTGCTGGCTCCAACTCTGGGCTGGGGTGGGGGGCAGTTCTCAGGGAGAGGCTCACTGTGCCCTGGTCAGGCTGCCCGAAGGCGACTATCACTGTTGGCTTTGAGAAGAAAGCCCATGAGGTCCTATCCTGAGGGGAACGGGGGCGCCTGACCATGACCCTCCTCTCAGGCCTATGGATTACTTGGGTGGATGAGAGCACCAGTCTTCCCTTTGAGCTGAGGGTCTTGGGGGGAGCCCTTGTGAAGAGTTGCGGAGTTAATTTGTAAGTCTGCACACCTGTGTCTCCAGCTGTCTCCCATTACACTTTCCTTGGCGTTGTTCCCGCATCCGTCCAATTAGAAACACTCTTTAGTATGAAACCCACATTTTGCAACTTTCTAGCAGTGACGTTATTTGGAAATTAACCTCTCCCTTCACTTCTCAAGCAGGACCAGTCGCAACTGGACAGGGCACACCTGCACCAGTGCTCTTCTCTATGGAGGTAGAAATGGAATATGTTTCTCATGGATACATTTAGTGGAATGCAGCTGGAGCTAGCGGTGTGCCAGAGCACTGGCATGGACATCAAAAGTCCTGGGTTTTATTCTCCACCTTAGCCTTCAACATAAAACTTCAACAGTTTGAGCAGATTTATCGGTGGACCCAAATTCCAGTTTTTACATTTATAAAGTGGAGATAATGATACTTTGTTTACCATCTATCATGTGCTTTAAATAGAATCAAATATCTGTAAATGTAAGCCATTCTTTGTTAATTGACATCAGGAGGGCTATTCATAAATTCTGACAATATTGCAGCGACTGATAGAGATTTGTGCAACACCAGGAGGACAGGTGGGAACTGAGCGTGGTGAGACAGTTCGTCCAGTGGCACAGGTACATCAGAGGGAAAGCTGGATGAAGCATGAAAGTCTGAATACCCGCCACCTGAAGGCTCTCATGTGAGCCCAGGTCTTCTCCAGGCACCTGCTTCTCCTGGCCGGACCTCCTGTCTAAGTCTGCAGTTGACCCCTTCTGATCTGACCAAAAGACAGAGGCTGTGTTGAGACTGAAGGAGCATGCTTGAGCCCCCATCCACGTGACAAGTACATTCGTGTGCATCCTGGACAAGACTCCGGAGCTAACGGTGCTGACTGGGTTGTCATACCCTAAGGCCTGGGAGCTCAGACGTGGTTGTTCTTTTTCCCATTCCTTCAGTGTATCATGTGCTCCCAGGGTGTTGAGAGGGAGATGAGAAGGATTGGGGTAGATGGGAAACTCAGGAGTTGTTGTTTCGTTGCTACATTGCGTCTGACTCTTTTGTGACCTCATGGATTGTAGGCCTGCCAAGCTCCTCTGTCCATGAGATTTCCCAGGCAAGAATACCGGAGTGGGTTGCCATTTCCTTCTCCAGGGGATCTTCCTGACCCAGGGATCAAACCCGAGTCTCCTGCCTCTCCTGTATTGGCAGGCAGATTCTTCACCACTGAGCCACCTGGGAAGCCAGGAAACTCAAGTTCAAGTGAGGCAAATCCAGAGGATGGTTTCCCTCTCTTGTTCCTTCTCGGGACTGTGTGTGTGGGGGGTGGGGTGAGGTAGGGTAGGTGCATTAGGGTTAAATAAAATGATAAAATCCAAAGGAACAAGGTCTCACCTCCTTTGGTTTTGAGCTGCTGTGATGTGAGACACAAAAAGAGTAGGTGCTGCCTTTCTGGCATGAGTTCGCAAGGGTACTTTGGGTTCTTGGGTCACAAATGCTTACAACTCTGTGGCCTGGATAATGTCATAATCCAGATAAGGATTCTGGGTATGAGCTGACATGCCCAAGGTGACGTCATCAGTAAATAGAGTCAATTTGAACCTCATTCCAGAAGTTTTCCTCTTAGCAATCGCTAACTACCCATTGGGGAGTTTTAAAACACTGATACCCAATTCTGATATAAGTGAACTGGGGTTGGCCCTGGGCGTTGAGGTTTTTTGAAGTTCTCCAGGTGATTCAGTGTCCAGCCTAGCTTGAGAACCACTGCTCTGTGTTTTCCCTAGTTTAGCGACTAGGGTCTAGCCACCTTCTGATGCAGTGGCTCTCAAACTCGAATGTACATAAGAAACTCCTGTGAATATTGTTCAGCGTGGGATTCTGATTCAGGCGGTCTGGGAGGGCCTGGGGTTCTGTATTTCTAACAGTCTTCCAGGAGATGCTGCTGGTCCTGAAACCACACTTTGAATAGCAAGGTAATTGACCAGCATATCTCCCACGTGGTGGTGAGTGTCCTTTGACCCAGGTTCCCCTGCTGTGCTCAGGTGGCCAGGCAGACTCGCTGCCCACCCCACCCCTCCAACCAAGCTGGTGTGTGACTCCATCCATTTGTGTGATGTTTCTTCAAGCTGAGGTGCTCCTTCCTTTCCTTCCACCCCTGGGGTTGCTACTATGGATCTTGGACTGGACTTCCTTCCTGCCACTGCTTCTGGTTCCAGAACCTGGAGTCTCCCAGTTGCCCCTTTTTTGATGTCAGCCCAGGCCTGATGTGTGACAAAGCTAGGTGAGCCCAGGCGGTGAAGACCAGAAAGACTTGTGTTTGGGATCAGAAGGAGACTCCCAGCTCTCCCACTTCCTGCCTGGATGACCTTGCACAAGTTACTTGAGTTCTGTTAAAGGAGGAAGATCATTGCCTTGTAGGTTTACGGTGAGATTACATGAGATGATTTAGGTGAAGTGCCCACCCAGAGACTGGTATGCTCCATTAACAATAATTGTATTATTAAGGAGGTTGAAACTAAACATTTACTGACTATCCGGGGTGTGCCATACCCTGCACTAGATGATTAGTAGACATTATCTCGTTTGAGCCTCAGAACAGCCTTGCAAGGAGGTATCATACTTATTTCCTCTCTTGTACAGCTGAGGTCATCGAAACCTGAAAGGTCGTGACTCAGACAAGGATGCACAGCTAGCAAGCTCTAGGGCCGAACTTGCATCCCCGTCTGTCTGACTTTGAAGGCTTCTGCAGGTCTCTTTTGACAGTTGTGGCTTATTTGACAGACAGGAGGGTTCCATAGACTCTTGTTGACTTAGCCGTTTGGGGAGAGGAGACCAGTACCCAGAAGCTGGGAAATAGCTTTCCTGCTCTCTAGTTGGCGTCAGAGAATGGGCAGGTGGGCAGGAACAGGGCTAAGGGTCAGAAAGTGACTTTGCTGGGCCTAATAAACACAGCCTGCCTGGTCCCTGGCCCTGTGAACCAGGCAGTGAGGGTCTGTGGAAACTGCATCTCTGCACGGCAGCCTGGCAGCAGGAGTGTGCTGATGAGAGAGCAAGAGCAAGCAGCAGAGGACTCAGGAGGCCGTGGGGAGCTGCAGCTCAAATCCCAAATGGCATGACAGGGGTGCTAAGTGGGGGGGCTGGTCCTGTCCCTCTAGAGGACCCTTGCCCATCCCTAGTCTTGGAGGCATGGAGATGGAGGCCGGGGACTGCACATTCAGTGGTCCCAGAGTGAAGGCTGCTGTGCCCTCAGACCAGGCAAGCCAGGGTGGCCTGGCTGCTCGCCCAGCAACACGGCCTTGCCCTGCTCTGAAGGGGGACAGGGACCAAGAACGTGTCTGTGTGTGTGTGTGTGTGTGTGTGTGTGTGTGTGTGTGATGGGGCACCCCTACAGGCTCCCACCCCAGTCTCTGTGAAGAAGAGCTTGATGAGGCCCAAGCCCACCAGTCTCTTGTCTCCTGCCAGACCCAGGCGCCTGCCTGCCGGGCGTCTCTGCCTTTGCCACAGGTGGCAGCAGGTTGTTGATGTAAAGTGGAAACTGCATCTCTGCACGGCAGCCTGGCAGCAGGAGTGTGCTGATGAGAGAGCAAGAGCAAGCAGCAGAGGACTCAGGAGGCCGTGGGGAGCTGCAGCTCAAATCCCAAATGGCATGACAGGGGTGCTAAGTGGGGGGGCTGGTCCTGTCCCTCTAGAGGACCCTTGCCCATCCCTAGTCTTGGAGGCATGGAGATGGAGGCCGGGGACTGCACATTCAGTGGTCCCAGAGTGAAGGCTGCTGTGCCCTCAGACCAGGCAAGCCAGGGTGGCCTGGCTGCTCGCCCAGCAACACGGCCTTGCCCTGCTCTGAAGGGGGACAGGGACCCTCAGTTTGCACTGCTCTTTAATACCTCGTAGCAAGGCCACCAAGATGGATTGTTTAGTGAAGGAGGAGATGGAGCTAAGAGAAACTCAGGGAAAGTGCCCAGGCCTCAGGTGGCGGTGGCTGCTTCTCCCAGGGAACAGAGCCTCTGCCTCACTTCACACCTGGTCCTCTAGCCTCAAAGCTCATGTTATCCATCTTGATGAAAAATGTGCAGATTTTACATAATTACAGGAAAAAAGAAACTCCATATGGTTGCTTCATTATTTATATACATGGTTTCAGATAGTTTTGATTATACTATTATATTTTCAAATTATCAAAACTCTCCTTACAATTGCTAGATTGAGATCTTTTAATTCACTTAACATTTTATTTTTTTCATTTTGAATTCATCTCAGACTTCAGAAAAAAGTTGCAAAAACTGTATGAGAAATTCCCCTCACCTAGAGTCCTCCAAATGTCAACATTTTATATAACCTAGAAGACAATAATCACAACTATTAGCACTGATACATACTATTATCTAGTCTGTGAACTTAACTTAGATTTTGCCAGTTTTTCCACTAGGCCCTTTCTCATTTCCAGGATCCCATCCAGGATCACGCTTTACATATGATGGTCCTGCCTGCTTTGTGTCCTTTCATCTGAAATGGTTCTTTGGTTTTAAAAATGTCTCTGATGACCCTTTCATGTTTGAAAAGTGCTGGCCAGCTATCTTTTTGCCTTTTCATCCTGTTAATGGGTTCTGAAGGCAAGAATACTCAAGTTGTTTGTCATTTCCTTCTCCAGGAATGGCCCTAACAGAAGAAGAAGATATTTAGAAGAGGTGGCAAAAATATACAGAAGACCTATAGAAAAAAGATCTTAAAGACCCAGATAACCGTGATGGTGTGATTATTCAACTAGAGCCAGACATCCTGGAATGTGAAGTCAAGTGGGCCTTAGGAAGCATCACTATGAACAAAGTTAGTCAAGATGATGGAATTCCATTTAGAAAGATGGTAACAATAACCCTGTATGCGAGACAGCAAAAGAGACGCAGGCAGATGTACAGAACAGACTTTTGGACTCTGTGGGAGAGGGAGAGGGCGGGATGATTTGGGAGAATGGCATTGAAGCATGTATACTATCATATAAGAAACGAATCGCCAGTCTAGGTTGGATGCAGGATACAGGATGCTTGGGGCTGGTGCACTGGGATAACCCAGAGGGATGGTATGGGGAGGGAGGTGGAAGGGGGGTTCAGGAGTGGGAACTTATGTACACCTGTGGTAGATTCATGTTGATGTATGACAAAACCAATACAGTATTGTAAAGTAATAAATAAATAAATAAAATGAAGTGGGAAATCATCAAAAAAAAAAAAAAAGATGATGGAATTCCAGTTGAGAAATTTCCAATCCTAAAAGATGATGCTGTGAAAGTGCTGCATTCAATAAACCAGCAAATTTGGAAAACTCAGCAGTGGCCACAGGACTGGAAAAGGTCAGTTTTCATTCCAATCCCAAAGAAAGGCAATGCCAAAGAATGTTCAAACTACCATACAATTGCACTCATCTCATATGCTAGCAAAGTAATGCTCAAAATTCTCCAAGCTAGGCTTTAACAGTACGAGAACTGATAACTTCCAGATGTTCAAGCTGGATTTAGAAAAAGTAGAGGAACCAGAGATCAAATTGCCAACATCTGTTGGATCATAGAAAAAGCAAAAGAGTTTCAGAAAAACATCTGCTTTACTGACTATGTCAAAGTGCAGTGGATACTGTGTGGATCACAACAAACTGTGGAAAATTCTTAAAGAGATGAGAATACCAGACCACCTTACCTGCCTCCTGAGAAATGTGTATGCAGGTCAAGAAGAACAACAATTAGAACCAGACATGGAACAATGAACTGGTTCCAAATTGGGAAAGGAGTATGTCAAGGCTGTATATTGTCACCCTGCTTATTTAACTTATATGCAGAGTACATCAGGCAAAATGCTGGGCTGGATTAAGCACAAGCTGGAATCAAGATTGCTGGGAGAAATATCAATAACCTCAGATATGCAGATGACACCACCCTAATGGCAGAAGGTGAAGAGGAATTAAAGAGTCTCTTGATGAAGGTGAAAGAGAGAATGAAAATGCTGGCTTAAAGCTCAACATTCCCATCACTTCATGGCAAATAGATGGGGAAACAATGGAAAGAGCGACAGATTTTATTTTCTTGGGCTCTAAAATCACTGCAGATGGTGACTGCAGACATGAAATTAAAAGATGCTTGTTCCTTGAAAGAAAAGCTATGACAAACATAGACAGCATATTAAAAAGCAGAGACATTACTTTTCCAACAAAGGTCCATCTAGTCAAAGCTACAGTTTTTCCAGTAGTTATGTATGGATCTGAGAGTTGAACCATCAAGAAAGCTGAGCACCTAAGAATTAATGCTTTTGAACTGTGGTGTTGGAGAAGACTCTTGAGAGTCCCTTGGACTGCAAGGAGATCCAACCAGTCCATCTTAAAGGAGATCAGCCCTGAATATTCATTGGAAGGATTGATGCTAAAGTTGAAGCTCCAAGACTTTGGCCACCTGATGGGAAGAACTGACTCATTGGAAAAGACCCTGATGCTGGGAAAGACTGAAGGCAGGAGGAGAAGGGGATGACAGAGAATGAGATGGTTGGATGGCATCACTGACTCGATGGACATGAGTTTGAGCAAGCTCCAGGAGTTGGTGATGGACAGGGAAGCCTGGCATGCTGCAGTCCATGGGGTCGCAGAGTTGGACACGACTGAGCTACTGAACTGAACTGGCCAGTTATCTTCTATGGTGTTCTTAATTTAGGTTTATGTGATGTCTCATTGTGACTTACATCCAGGCTATTCATTTTTGGCAAGAGCACCCCAGAAGTGATGTGTATCCTTCTCAGAACATCATATCAGGAGGCACGTGGCCTCTCTTTGTCCTGGTACCTGCGGTGTTAACTTTGAGCTCTTATTTAAGGTGGCGCCTGCCAGGTGTCTCCCCTGTACACTAACTGCTTTTACTTTTGTAATAAGTGTTTGGCGAGGAGACACTTTATACATATCTTGTTTCTTATGATTTGCCTACTGATTTTAGGATTCAGTCATTCATTCATGTATTATTACTGGGTAGTTTAATTCACTTATAAATGCAAAGACAAGACACTTATAAAGCAAAAATAAAAGAATCTTATATGCCTGTGGGCAGGACTGTATCCCTTCTTACATTTCTAATCTGTTTGCTAGGTTGTCTTCATAGTTTTGTCCCATTTAGTATAGTGTAGTCAGTGGTTAAGCAAATAAAAGGTTGAATGTCATGTCTACTCTGCTTTCACTGTGTTTGCTTTTAGGTATAACACTATTTTAAGGATGCTTCCTCCTTCTAGCTGATTCATTCTTGTCTCTCAGAGCACACAGTGTCTTTGGAGCTCAGAACTACTTTCTAAATTTAATCTGAACTTAAGCTCCATCTCCCTCTATTTAGACTGAAGATATGTGGTCTTATTCTGCGTGCCCCAGTGATTCTAATTTCTACTCAGGACCAGTATTTTCTTGGTGAATGACTCAGCATTTTACAATCTGACATTTTTAAGAGAACCACTTTGCTATTAAACTGAAGTCATATATTAAAGTGAAACCTGAAGCCAGCATGGGTCCAACAAAGGTTAGACAAAGATAAGACAATTTGTCACACCTACCAGCCTGCGAAGTTCACGGCAGAAATGAAATGAGAGATTCCAGAACCGGAGCAGGCCTTTGACACAAATTCGGATGTAGAGACAGCCTTCTCAGAGATGGCTGAGGCCCTGGCTTCCCAAGGACCCTCTCTTGGCCGTGTTTATGGAGTATGTGCAGAGAGTCTGTGCTCAGGAACTGAGGCCCAAGTTAGGACAATGTGTTTAAAGGAGGCTTACAAGTTGAACCTCCAAATTGGGAAAGTTGTAAATTTGAAGTGAGCTGTTATTGATTTTTGCTTTGTACCAAAGAAGAATTGATGGAATAGAAAGCAAGCCTTCCTGTCCATGCATCTCGAAGCCGCTGTCAGCCCGGTGATTATACTTCCTTCATCGTTTATTTCAGGTCGCACAGATATACACATAGACACACACACTGCTTGAGTCTGCTCTTTGGAACACAGGCCTTCTCTGCCCACGGAAGTGCGGGCCAGGAAGCCGGCTGAATGCAGCAACGGTGCTATTTTGGTAGAGCCCTTTTCTGTCTGTGATCTACCGACACAATTGAAGCCGAATCTGGCCTCTGTACCCTGACACCAAATTAATTCTCGGAGACAGAGTTTTGAATAAAGGAGGAAAGAACAGCTTTATTGCCTTGCTAGGCAAAAGGGGCCATGGGGACTAATGCCTTCAAAACTGTGTGTCCCAACCTGGAGGGGTAGGGATAGTGTGGAGTTTAATAGTAATGGTTCAAAGAGGAGGGCGTGACCAGCTTGTGGACATTCTTTTGATTGGTTGGTGGTGAGCTAAGTGGGAGTCACCATCATTAACTTCCTGGTTCTAACCGGTCTTGGGTCTACTTGCTTGTGGGCAGCAAGCATATGGTTAATTTCTCCCACATGGTGGGGGTTTCAGCATCTGCAAAATAGCTCAAAGATGTTAAGTATTTATATCCTGCTCCTCCCTTGTTTCACCTCCCTTCTCTTCCTTAATAGCAACTGTTGGAACCTGCCCATTGGAACTCAGGGAAGGTGATGGAGGCTGAATGAAGCCTGTCTCCTGTAATCAAGAAATGGGGGTCACAGAAAGGGTTTTGTGCCCAGGAGCCCCACAGGGTCTGATTTGCTATCAGTAGCAGTAACACAAGGCTTTCCTTTTAGCCATTTTTCAAATCATGCTCTTCGTGAGTGTGAGAGGGGCGAAAGGAGTACTTAGATGGAGAAAGCAAAAGAGAGAAGACATGGATACAGATGGGGGGAAGGCGAAACTGAGCCCTAAAACTGAGTTCCCCTGCTGAGTCTGTGATTAACCTCTCTACCCAGAACTTTATTCCCTTTCTTGTCCATCCCTGCTCCCCTCAGGATGAGGAGCATCAAAGAAAAGGGGGGATTAAAACCGAGCAGGAAGCTGCAAGGCCTTCCTGAGTACAAGCTTCCCCATGTCCCCGTGTCCTGTTTGACCCTCCCCTGAGTTCCAAACAGCAGGCTCAAGCAGTGTGTGTATGTGTGTGTGTGTGATGCTCCCAAGAAGGACTGTCTGACTACATAATCCCTCCAGGGCAGGCCTGGGCCGATGCCGCCCTATTCCCTCTTTGGATCATGTGCCTGGTGGGGCACTGGATCTCATAAGCGGGTGTCCTGATGCTTTTCCTGCTTCACCAGGTTCCAATCCAAGCAAAGTAAGACTAGGGAAGGGAGAGTATAGTCCACGTCTCATGGGACAAGGGGGTAGCAACAACCAGTCAGAGTGAAAGCAAAATTAATTTTGTACCTTTGTCCTTGGGAAATGGAAATGAACGGGCCTTAGGAGACTCTTCTGCCCTGGCTCCTTAGCATGAGTGCGGGAGCAATTAGCTCCAAGGTTTTCCATTTCTGCATAATCCTAGTTAGATCAAGTTTCAAGGATTCAGAGATGCTTCTTTAAGCCCAAAAGATGCCCCACACCCTTGAGTCCACAAGTGACTACAAAGCCAGAGGGACTGTCCGCAACTCTGACGTCAGAAGACCTAGAGCCTGGTAATAATATGAGAGGGAAAAGTGCCCAGCCATGACATTAAGTGGAATTTATTTTCATCATCTGAGGTTTCTTATTGCACCACACACTCATTCCCCACCTGCAAATGCAGTCATTTTTTAGGATGCAACTCTGAGGGTTGTAGGGCTGTCTGAGAAATAATGGCTCACGTGCCATCAATGTATAGATGTGCCCTTTCCAAATATACGCAACAGGAAGGTGACCTGCCGATCCAGGGAAGGCAATAAACCACACATTCAATTAGAATGACATACATTTAATCACAATTGTCTAATGGTATTTGAGATTTCTTATTTAATCAGTAATGAGACGACCCAGCAATTAATGTTTCTGGAATTGCGGCTGCCCTCACCAGAGCAGTGTTGATTTTAAACTAATCTTTCTATTTTATATCCCTTTTTTTAAATTTCTGGAGTTAATAAAGGTGCTCTAATGAGTTGTATTAAAACATCAATTTCTCCTTTTGTTGAATCCACAAGTTTATCATGGTTTTTAATCAAAATATTGAGCAAATATGTAGGAAGGAGCTTAGGATGTCAGAGTCTGCCTGGATGGAGAAGCTGGGGTGGGAGATGGCTCATTTCTCTCTGACACTCTCTCTGAGAAGCTGTTTTTCCCCTTTGGAAGAGGTCTGAGATGAGGGACCATTTCACGGGCATGTGATTTGTGTGGTTACACAGGTACCAGGCTCAGAAGGCCCTGTGCTTGGTGTCATGCTCTGCTGCCACTATTTTGAGTCTTAATGCCTTTCAAAAAAGATCTCGTATTTTCCTTAACCACTGGGCCCTGCAAACTGTGTAGCCAGCCTGTTTGAGAATCTGGCAGAATCAGACTTTCCTTGAGTTAGTGCTAGTGTGGAGTGGGCAGGAAGTGGATGCGGAGGCAGGTGGGGTGAAATCTTAGAAATATATATATGCACACGTCCATATATATACATGTCCCTTGCTTCCATTTAAATCAATTATACATGTGTTATACATGCATTGTTCAGGGTCTTCCTTTTTTTTTGCCTCATCCTATATCTTGGAGATAATTTCATAGCAACAATAGATTTGTCTGATTGAAAGTTTTGCAAAGATTTATACTGGCATCTGTGTGGAATAGAACAAGGGGAATGGAGGGAGACCAACTGAGAGGCTCTTTCAATTTTCCATTTATTTTTATTCATACATCAAACATTTATTTAAGTCTTTGCTGGGTTCTGTGATATCAAGTCACATAAGAAATTATCCTTGCCTTCAAAGAGCTCAAGGGAGCTAAGACAAGTAAACAAATAAATCATAATGCAATGTGCCCAAGTGTTGTAACCAGAGTGAAGTGACAAGTATCTGGACTGGGATGTCTCCAAGAGATAAAAAAAAAAAAAAACAAAAAACAAAACAGGAGGTGGCTGGAATACTTTTTCTTTGGAAAAAGTGTTAACAGGTACAGTCTGATAAAGGGTAACGAGCACTTTGGAAGGAATAGGCTGACACATCTTTCATTTATTTTATATTCTCCTGTCTCCCCAGCCCCATGCCCAAACTGACATGGTGTCTGATGCAGAGGAGTGTTACCTGACAGAGGACAAGGCTAAGCAGAGGCTTGAGATAGGGATCAGTGGGTTCTCAGCCTTTGCCTATGGCATCTCCAGCTCCTGCCTGGCTGCAGTAGAAATGGTGAGCGAATTCTTGATTATGCAGGGAGATGAACCTCTGATTCATTTTTGATGTTCAACATTATGAGGCAAGCTCCCCAGCCATCTGTTCAAAGGAGGGATGTGTTACATATTTTGATTAATTTATTTTTATCTTAATCAAGTGGCAACTTTCCATCTTGGTGCATCTTAACCTGAGCAGTTGTGGCTGGAGGGCGACAGGCTTGAGCAGATTGATGAGGGAGGGGGAAGGTGGGCCGTCCGGTGCAATGCTAATGTCAGATGCAGGAGCAGAGTCTCCCCTGAACTGCCCTTTCACCTCCCTAATTAGGGAAGAAATCACAGGCCCTCCAGTGGGCACTGAAATGCTTAGAGCGCCAACCTCCTGGGGCTCATTATACAGATAGGGGCAGAAAACCAAAACAGCCAGGATCTGCTGCTTACGGCCGGCAGGCCACAGGGAACCCAGGCTGGGGGTGAGAAGCATGAACAGCTTCCTAAAATGGTTACATACAAGTGAGATAATGGGGAGGAGGCTGCAGAGTCCTCACTAGAAACGGCTAAAACATCTTAGCCAGTTTACCGACACTAAGAGATTTATGTTTTTCCAGCCATTGGCATTAGGTGGAAATGTGCAGTTCTGTTTCAGGCGCTGGCTCTAGGACCTCACAGAATGAGTGCGATGGAGTAGAGAGTAATAATAGTCCAGCCATTTGTCTTCAGTGTGGGTTTCCCGAAACTGAGGAGCCTGCGAAAAGGATTGGGGAGCAGTAGGCTGCAGTCCATGGGGTGGCTGAGTTGGACATGACTGAGCGACTTCACTTTCACTTTTCACTTTCATGCACTGGAGAAGGAAATGGCAAGCCCACTTCAGTGTTCTTGCCTGGAGAATCCCAGGGATGGGGGAGCCTGGTAGGCTGCCATCTATGGGGTCACACAGAGATGGACACAACTGAAGCAGCAGCAGCAGCAGCAGCAGAGATCCAAGGGAAAGGGGTGAGGGAGATGGACAAGGAGGAAGAGTCATAGTGAGCTGGCACCACGTGGGCAACTGGACTTAATTCTGATGAGGACCTGTCAGAATCATCCCTCTGCAGGGGGAGTCTGGTGGTTTTATTGACTGACTTGCAATGCCATCAGTTGGGGGTTTGCCCTTGCAGGTGTTAATATCTTGAGACTGCTCTTAACACCTGGGATGTGGAGGAAGAAAGCCCTAGGGCAGACAAGCAGAGACTCGGAGGGTGCTTGAGTTGGTTCCTTGGACCATGCGTGGGGACCAGCAGTCTCAGCTGCAACTGAAGTCGCTGTGTAGGGCACAGACAGCATCCCTGTCTGTCCTGTGGGCAAGGAGTGGGAGGAGGAGAAGAAATACCACTTAGTCAACAACGGTGACCAGCCTGTGAGTTTCATTGGCATGGCAGGCACCAGTCTCAGGTGGGTGGGAAATCTCAAATTCTTCGTGCGAGTGTGTAGGGAAAGAGCAAGTCAGCCAAGATGGTGTGGTCACACGCTCTAGCCTCGCTCCTGCCCCACAGTTTGTAAATAGTGACTGTGTAACAGCTGAGATCACTTCTAGCACTGTGCAGGCACGCCATGAGGTCCTCGCTTGGTCACGGGTTACTTTGTGCAGTTCGCCTGTATGAGCTTCGGCATGAAAGCCCTGGCCGCTGCTGCTGCTATACCGGAGTGACATCATGGTTATGTTATATGAGGTTATGTTTTGGCGACGTTATGGTTATGTTATGGCTGTTGCTACGGCTGCTGCGTCAGCCGGGAGAGAGGCTATGTTACAGCTGCCACGCCAGCCGGGAGAGAATAAACGTGTCCATAGTTCCTACGGCTCCTCAAGTCTTCTGCCAGCCTCTGAGCCCGCGCCTTGCCTACCCGGGGTTCAGCAAACAGTGCGGACAGCGTGAGCAGCGAGACCACTGGCGCTGTGAGCAGGACCAGTGATACTGTGTGCATGCTCGTTCATGTCCGACTCTTTGTGACCCCAGGGCCAGGCTCCTCTGCCCACGGAATTTTCCAGGCAAGCATCCTGGAGTGGGTTGCCATTTCCTACTTCCCGACCCAAGGATCATACCCGAGTTTCTTGCGTCTTCTGCACTGGCAGGTGGGTTGTTTACCACTATCCATGCCCGTAAATTAACCTAAGTTTGATTCTGTGCTCCCATCATGCTGTACTGATGGAAAATTTTATCTCATTTTGGGACTTTCCTTCCCATGTGCCAACCTCCTTCCCAGCTGCATGGTTGGTTCTGGGTTTCTGTGAGTCATTGGATGCTCCCAGGCAGCAAGCTTTTTCCTGGTGCTGGTATCTGTGGAGGATGGCTCTAGATGTTTAGGTGGTGTATAGGTGATGTTTTGTTCTGGTGATGACTTTTCTGATTACCTAGTCAGGTAGAGCTTGTTTATTTTTCATGTTTGTAAGCTGCTTTATTTTGCAGCTCTTTTGGAGGTCTCCTGTGAGTCCCTGTGCATGGAAAATACTTCTCTGTAAAAAGATGCACTAGTTTTTGTGTGACTAGTTTTGTTACTGCCGCATTTTCCCCATCCCTGTGACCATCTCCAAGTGACTTTGTGGCCTCTGTGTGTGAATAACGTCACAAGACTGGCACCTGGATGCTGGCCGTCTAGACACTTCCGATGATAGTTTCTTCATGAACTAGCCTGTGGGTCTGCTTATTTTTTGACTGCTTAGGAAAGACCTTCTAAAATTTAATTTGCTTTAATTTAACTAATTAAAAGTCTGCTGCTCCTGCTGCTGCTAAGTCGCTTCAGTCGTGTCCAACTCTGTGCAACCCCATAGACGGCAGCACACCAGGCTCCCCCGTCCCTGGGATTCTCCAGGCAAGAACACTGGAGTGGGTTGACATTTCCTTCTCCAATGCGTGAAAGTGAAAAGTGAAAGTGAAGTCGCTCAGTCGTGTCTGACTCTTAGCGACCCCATGGACTACAGCCCACCATGCTCATCCGTCCATAGGATTTTCCAGGCAAGAGTATTGGAGTGGGGTGCCATTGCCTTCTCTGAATTAAAAGGCTATCATTCAATAAACTTGAAAAGTTTTGATGTATCATTCTATGTAAGTTTTAACACATACATAAATTTGTGGGACCGCCATCAGCACAGATCAGGATACAGAACTTCCCATCACCCCCAAAAGCTCCATTTTGCTGCCCCTTAGTAATCACATCCTCTCCCCACTCATAAGCCCTAGCAACCACTGTTCTCTACCACTGTAGTTTTGTCTTTTCAAAAGTAAGGTCTTCATGTTTAAAACATTGGAATAAAATTCAGTGTTTAAGGTCATTCTGGTTTTGTATTAACACACATGTTTACTGTTGAAGCAAAGAGTCTTTTTTTTTTTTTTTAAAGAAAAAGAATTTCTTTTTGACTATAACACACGGCATTTGGGATCTTAGTTCCCAACCAGGGGTTGAACCCTGCATTGGAAGTGTGGAGTCTTAACCACTGGACCACCAGAGAAGTCCCTGAAGCAAGGATTAGACAACACTTGCAAAGTCATGTATGTCAAGGTAGCTTGCTGTGAAGATGCTACCAGAAAGTCTCAGGGAGGGTGCCAGCGTTGTCAATGTCATCAGCCTTAGAGTATTTCGGGGAAATCAGTTCCACCTTCTCTCTCTTAAGCTTTTTCTACTTGGTAGTATATAGGACGACTTCTTTTCCTTAACACCACCATAAAGTCTTAACAACCAAAGGGTTCCTTTTTTAATGTTGTAACCGCATGTTGCTGGTGCATCCGTCTTCTGGTTGATTTTCCAACAAAACCATTCCCTGCTGATTGGGAAGTATCTTTGCTTTCACATTTTAAATTTTATCCATGGGTTCAGCCTTGAGAGTATTGGCCTTTCCTGTTAGGACTTAAAAAAAAAAAAAAATCTTCATCTTGGAAGTAGTTCTACCTGAGATAAGTCAATCTGAAAGGAAGGGTCAATTCTGATTAAATGTTGCTAAAATTTGTCTTAATCTGGGTTAAATCTGGGTTATAGGAGAAAAGGGAATAAGGAGCCCAGTGTCATAATTGGGGTTCTTTCTGAAAGACTCGGGGAAACACTGGTAACTATAATTGGGCCATCCTGAACTTGTCACTTTGATTGTTAAAGGAATTGATTGGTGGTGTTCTGAAATAAAGAGGAGAGAACCTCCTTCTTACCTACTGCCCACAGATTCTGCATCCTGGATGGTGGCCCCAGGGCGAGCTGGAGGACAAGGGAATAGGATTTCTAGGACACCTGAAGGAATGAGTTGTTGTTTTGTTTTAATGAAAGTAGAGGAGGAGGCACAAAACCCATCTCTGACAGTCTCCTTGGTAATCTTATACTCAGTTCTGTTCTAGACTTTATTCTCAGGTCCAAAGCCTGCTCAAAGGATTTTCCAGGGAAGAGTATTGGAGTGGGGCGCCATTGCCTTCTCTGAATTAAATTAAAAGGCTATCATTCAATAAACTTGAAAAGTTTTGATGTATAATTCTATGTAAGTTTTAACACATACATAAATTTGTGGGACCACCATCAGCACAGATCAGGATACAGAACTTCCCATCACCGCCAAGAGCTCCATTTTGCTGCCTCTTAGTAATCACATCCTCTCCCCACTCATAAGCCCTAGCAACCACTGTTCTCTACCACTATAGTTTTGTCTTTTTGAAAGTAAGGTCTTCATGTTTAAAACATTGGAATAAAATTCAATGTTTAAGGTCATTCTGGTTTTGTATTAACACACATGTTTACTGTTGAAGCAAAGAGTCTTTTTTTTTTTTTTTTAAAGAAAAAGAATTTCTTTTTGACTATAACGCATGGCATTTGGGATCTTAGTTCCCAACCAGGGGTTGAACCCTGCATTGGAAGTGTGGAGTCTTAACCACTGGACCACCAGAGAAGTCCCTGAAGCAAGGATTAGACGACACTTGCAAAGTCATGTATGTCAAGGTAGCTTGCTGTGAAGATGCTACCAGAAAGTCTCAGGGAGGACGCCAGCGTTGTCAATGTCATCAGCCTTAGAGTATTTCGGGGAAATCAGTTCCACTTTCTCTGTCTTAAGCTTTTTCTACTTGGTAGTATATAGGACGACTTCTTTTCCTTAACACCACCATAAAGTCTTAACAACCAAAGGGTTCCTTTTTTAATGTTGTAACCGCATGTTGCTGGTGCATCCGTCTTCTGGTTGATTTTCCAACAAAACCATTCCCTGCTGATTGGGAAGTATCTTTGCTTTCACATTTTAAATTTTATCCATGGGTTCAGCCTTGAGAGTATTGGCCTTTCCTGTTAGGACTTAAAAAAAAAAAAAATCTTCATCTTGGAAGTAGTTCTACTTGAGATAAGTCAATCTGAAAGGAAGGGTCAATTCTGATTAAATGTTGCTAAAATTTGTCTTAATCTGGGTTAAATCTGGGTTATAGGAGAAAAGGGAATAAGGAGCCCAGTGTCATAATTGGGGTTCTTTCTGAAAGACTCGGGGAAACACTGGTAACTGTAATTGGGCCATCCTGACCTTGTCTCTTCGATTGTTAAAGGAATTGATTGGAGGTGTTCTGAAATAAAGAGGAGAGAACCTCCTTCTTACCTACTGCCCACAGATTCTGCATCCTGGCTGGTGGCCCCAGGGCGGGCTGGAGGACAAGGGAATAGCATTTCTAGGACACCTGAAGGAATGAGTTATTGTTTTGTTTTAATGAAAGTAGAGGAGGAGGCACAAGACCCATCTCTGACAGTCTCCTTGGTAATCTTATACTCAGTTCTGTTCTAGACTTTATTCTCAGGTCCAAAGCCTGCTCAAGCTCCAGCCATATGTTTCAACGAGCTGGAAAAAGAAAGGAGGAGAAGCCAGGCTCTCTGTCTTTAAGAACCCTGAACCCATCTCTGACAGTCTCCTTGGTAATCTTATACTCAGTTCTGTTCTAGACTTTATTCTCAGGTCCAAAGCCTGCTCAAGCTCCAGCCATATGTTTCAACGAGCTGGAAAAAGAAAGGAGGAGAAGCCAGGCTCTCTGTCTTTAAGAACCCTGTTCAGAAATTACGCTTACCATTGCACTTATCGTGCCTTCTTACTTTTCACTGGCCAAGACTTAGTCAATTGACTGAAACTGGCGAGTTTGGGAAATTTAGTTTTTGTCCCAGACAGCCATTCGCCCAGCAAAAGATCAGAGGATAGTCATATCAATATGCAGATTGGGACTTCTCTGGTGGTCCAATGGTTAAGAATCTACCTGCCAATGCAGGGTTCAATCCCTGGTCTAGGAAAATCCCACAAGGCATGGGGCAACTAAGCCCGTGTGCCCCAACTACTGAGTTTGTGCTCTAGAGCCCACGTGCCGCAACTTCTGAGCCCACTTGTCACAACTACTGAAGCCCGCATGTCCCGGAGCCTGTGCTCTGCAACCAGAGAAGCCACTGCAATGAGAAGCCCACACTCCAGAACTATTAATAGAGAGTAGCACCCGCTCACCACAACTGCAGAAAGTCTGAGCACAGCAGAGAAGACCCGCACAGCCAAAAATGAATAAATAATAAATAAAATTTAAAAAAGAAAATATCCAGATTGGAGCGTGAGCAGAAAGAGCTGGACCCCTTGACGTTCACTTCCTCTCCTGCTGCGTAGTCACCTTGTAGAGGGCATGGAACTACTCCTTTGAAATGTACAGCCAGGAAGCACACTGTCTTTCCTTCTTTGTCCCCATCATGAATGGGATCCCTTGGTATTTTCAAAGATCTTTCTTTAGGACCAGGTGTGGAAAGCAGAAAATAAACAAAGAGAATGCTGGATGCTAAGAAACTTAACAACTTATGGGTTTGGATCTTAACGTAACGGCTTTCTATCCCCAAAAGCCTGGCACGAGTATACAAAAGTTTTGCCTGACTTTGATCCTTTCAGCTGCTGTCAGATCTCTGTGTAGAGGAGATTAGCTTTGCTTTTTCCTGGAACAAGGCACAGGGCCATTTTTAAACTCTGCCATCCCACCGTGCTCAGCCATTTAGATCTGACTTTCCCCTGAGCCACAGGCTTTGTCAGTGATCACTTCTAGTGATTAACGGGTAAGACTCTTCCTCTCTATGTGGAGAATGAATTCTTCCCTTCAAGCCCACAGGGCAAAAGGACTTTCACCACTCTCTAAATAGTGTATCTTGAGATCTTTTCATGTCAGTCCCTATTGATCTAATGCATCCTTTTTAACAGTTGTGTAAACATTCCATTGTGTGGATAACTCCAATTTATTTAAGCAGACTCCTATTGCTGAAGGCTTTAAGAATTGATGTTCCTATTGAATAATTCTTTTTCACTGATTAGTTTTTGAACAGGAGAACAGCCTGAGTTTGGAAGGGGTTGTAATGGCAAGAGAGAGACATGGAAGTGGTGGGGGAGTAGACCAACTTCCTCCATTTCATACTATCTTGAAGGATGACCTTTTAGAGAAGCTTGAATAGAATGGTTCAATAAAATATGGACAAGAAGTGAAATCTTCTAAATCTGCTGGAGGTTGAGACCAGATCCACAGGTGTTCTTGGGATCAGAGAAATGAATAGTGTCATTAACTTGAAACTGTAGGTGGGCTGGCCCACAAACTTTTAAAGCTCACACCTCAAAGCAAAGTCTTCCCCTGGTGGCTCAAACAATAAAGAATCTGTCTGCAATGCAGGAGACCTGTGTTCGATACTTGGATTGGGAAGATCCCCCAGAGAAGGGAATGGCTACCCACTCCAGTATTCTTGCTTGAAAAATTCCATGGACAGAGGAACCTAGCAGGCTACAGTCCATAGGGTCTCAAAGAGTCGGGCATGATTGAGTGACTAACTTTCACTTTTTTTCTTTTACTCAAAGCAAAAGCTTGGCCTCTTAATAAACTGGTTGACGCAAAAAGCACTTTGGGTAACTACCCACTTTGGGTAACAGCAAAGACGAACACTTCAGAGATCAACAAGGCCAAGAATAAATGTCAGTTCAATTCTTCCACCAAACCTCCCAATCCTAATGTGATTGTTCTGAAATAGCATGAGCCTCAACACTTGTAAGGAAGCATCCTTCCAAATGTTTTTAGGGACTCTGGCCTCCCAAATATATTTGCCTCCTCCCTCCCCCAACTGATGGCCTTCTGCCTGCTGAGAATTCAGCTTTCTTTCTATTCTTTTACTATAAAAACCTGCTCTCAAAAAAGATGAAAAAACCTAAAACTTGTTCACATTACAATTTAAATTGCCAATAGCTGTTTAAATGATATCAGGTAGGCTTCCTAAGGTGGTTCAGTGGTAAACAATCCACCTGCCAATGCAGGAGATGCAGGTTCGATCCCTGGATCAGGAAGATCCCTAGGAGAAGGAAATGGCAACCCACTTCAGTATTCTAGCCTGGGAAATCCCATGGACAGAGGAGCCTGGCGGGCTACAGTCCTTGGAGTTGCAAAAGAGTCAGACATGACTGAGTGACTAAACAACAACAGGGAGGGAAACTAGAAACTTATGTTTGAGTGCTTGTGTGTATATGCACACACATATATTATTTATTTATTAATTTTCCTCTTAGAAAAAAATTGAAGTATAGTTGATGTATAACATACATCTCAGGTGTACAATATTGTGATTCACAATGTTTAACGCTTTTACTCTATTTATAGTTGTTATAAAATTGACTACATACCCTGTGTTGTACAGTATATCCTTGTGGCTTGTGTCTGTGTGCTCAGTTATGTCCGAATCTTTGTGACCCCAAGGACTGACTGTAGGTTGCGAGGCTCCTCTGTCCATGGGATTTTCCAGGCACAAATATGGAGTGGGTTACCATTTCCTCCTCCAGGGGATCTTCCTTGTCCATGGGTCAAACCTGTGTCTCCTGCATTGGCAGGCAGATTTTTTACCACCTGCGCCACCTGAGAAGCCCTCTCCTTGTAGCTTATTTTATACCTAATATTAGTAGTCTATACCTCTTAATCCCCTACCCCAATATTCCACCCTCCCACTATGGTAATCACTAGTCTGTTCTCTAAATCTGCGTCTACCTCTTTGTTTTATTCACTAGTTTGTGTTTTTTTAGATTCTATATATAATAAAATCTATTTATACATACAGTATTTGTCTTTCTCTAACTTATTTCATTGAACATAATGTCCTGCAAGTCCATTCATGTTGATGTGAATGTCAACATTTCATTCTTTTTTAATGGCTGGATAGTATTCCATTATATTACATACCACATCTTCTTTATCCATTCATCTGGTGATGGGCACTTGGGTTGCTTACATTTCTTAGCTACTGTAAATAATGCTGCTATGGACATTAGGGAACATATATCTTTTCAATTTAGTGTGTTTTTGTTCTTTTGGATATACACCCGGGAGTACAGTTGCTGTGTTATATGATAGTTCTATTTTTAGTATTTTGAGAAAACTCTGTACTGTTTTATGCAGTGGCTGAACAAATTTACATTCCCACCAACAGTGTATGAAGGTTCCCTTTTCTCTACATCCTAGTCAACATTTGTTGTGGTGTTTTTTTGATGATAGCCATTTTGACAGGTATCAGATAATATCTCATTGTGATTTTGACTTATATTTCCTTGATAATTAGCATTATTGAGCATCTTTTCATGTTCTTGTTGGCTATCTGCATTTCCTCTTTGGAAAAATGTCTATTCTTCTGCCATTTTAAAATTGAATTGTTTGGGTATTTTTGTTGTTGTTGAGTTCTATAAGCTGTTGATATATGTTGGATATTTACCCTTTATTGGTCATATCATTTGCAAATATTTTCTCCCATTCAGTAGGTTGTCTTCTCACTTTGTTGATGATTTCCTTTCCTGTGCAAAAGTTCTTAAGTACCCATTTCTTTATTTTTGTTTTTATTTCTTTTGCTTTAGGAGACAGATCCAAAAATTGCTATGATTTATGTCAAAGAATATTCTGCCTATGTTTTCTTCTAGGGGTCTTATATTATGCAGTCTTAAATTTAAATCTTTAATCCATTAAAATTTATTTTTGTACTGTGAAGAAAGCTGAGAGCTGAAGAATTGACGCTTTTGAACTGTGGTGTTAGAGAAGACTCTTGAGAATCCCTGGACTGCAAGGAGATCCAACCAGTCCATTCTAAAGGAGATCAGTCCTGGGTGTTCTTTGGAAGGAATGATGCTAAGGCTGAAATTCCAGTACTTTGGCCACCTCATGCGAAGAGTTGACTCATTGGAAAAGACTCTGATGCTGGGAGGGATTGGGGGCAGGAGGAGAAGGGGATGACAGAAGATGAGATGGCTGGATGGCATCTCTGACTCGATGAATGTGAGTTTGAGAGAACTCTGGGAGTTGGTGGTGGACAGGGAGGCCTGGTGTGCTGCGATTCATGGGGTCACAAAGAGCTGGACACGACTGAGAGACTGAACTGAACTGATGGTGTTAGAGAATGTTCTAATTTAATTCTTTTAAATGTAGTCATCCAATTTTCCCAGAAGATCATCTTTTCTTTATTGTATCTTCTTGCTGCCTTTATCCTAGATTAATTGACCATAGGTGTGTAGGTTTATTTCTGACCTTCTTATCCTGTTCTGTTGATCTATGTGTCTGTTTTTGTACCCGTACCATACTTTTTTGATAATTGTAGCTTAGTAGTACAGTCTGAAGTTCAGGGAGTGTGATTCCTCTTCTTTCTCAAGATAGCTTTGGTTATTTGGTGTCTTTTGTGTTTCCATAAAAATTTAAAAATTACTTATTCTAATTCTGTGAAAAATGCCTTTAGCATTTTGATAGAAATTGCACTGAGTCTGCAGATTGCTTTGGGAAATACGGTTATTTTCACAATACTGATTCTTCCAATCCAAGAACACAGCATATCTTTTGATCTGTTTGTATCAACTTTAATTTCTTTCTTTAGTGGCTTATCATTTTCCTAATACAAGTCTTTTACCTCCTTAGGTAGATTTATTCCTAGGTATTTCATTGTTTTTGATATGATGGTAAATGGCTTTATTTCCTTAATTTCTCTTTAAGATAGTTCATTGTTAGTGTATAGAAATGCTACAGATTTCTGTATATTGATTTTGTGTCCTGCAACTTTACCAAAAATTACCTTAGGTAGATTTATTCCTAGGTATTTCATTGTTTTTGATATGATGGTAAATGGCTTTATTTCCTTAATTTCTCTTTAAGATAGTTCATTGTTAGTGTATAGAAATGCTACAGATTTCTGTATATTGATTTTGTGTCCTGCAACTTTACCAAAAATTCATTGATGAGCTCTTGTAGTTTTCTGGTGGTGTCTTTAGGATTTTCTGCCCTAAAGTCATGTCATCTACAATCAGTGAGTTTTAATTTTTCCTTCCCAATTTGAATTCTTTTTGCTTCTTTTTCTTCCCTGATTACTTGGTTAGGACTTCCAAAACTATATTGAATAAAAGTGGCAAAAGTGGGCATCCTTGTCTTGTTCTTGCTCTTAGAGGAAGTACTTTCAGCTTTTCACTGTTGAGCATGATGTTGGCTGTGATTTTGTCATATATAGTCTTTATTACATTGAGGTATGTCACCCGACCTGCCTCTTGAGAAACCTGTATGCAGGTCAGGAAGCAACAGTTAGAACTGGACATGGAACAACAGACTGGTTCCAAATAGGAAAAGGAGTACGTCAAGACTGTATATTGTCACCCTGCTTATTTAACTTCTATGCAGAGTACATCATGAGAAACGCTGGGCTGGAAGAAGCACAAGCTGGAATCAAGATTGCTGGGAGAATTATCAATAACCTCAGATATGCAGATGACACCAATTTTGGTTATAAATGGATGTTGATTTCATACAAACATATTTTAATTAAAATTTTTAGTGTAGAAGTTTCAAATACAAAAGTAGAGAGAAAAGTGTAATAAATCCACACCTGTCTATCTTCTAAACATTTATTTGCCATCTGCCATTTTTGTTTCCATCTGTCATCTGTCTCCCCTCAGCATACTTTTTTTTTCTGGGTTACTTTACATTATTTCAACATTTTTCATTTCATATTAAAATATGGAAAAGGAAGTTATGTTTAATGGGATAACACCTCATGGGAAGTTTCATAGGGCTACCTGGGTTGAGAAGGAACTGGGTGCAGGGTCAGGATTCAGCAAAAACTAGTTCCTGGGTGGTGTAGAATGCCTGCCATCAATGCATGTACCTGCCATGTAATTCCATCTTGCTGTCCCCGCTTCCAGCCCAAGAAATGAAAGCCTTACTATAATACTGGAGGCATTTACAGCCAGTGGGAGAGAATGTTCTGGAGGGAAGAGGGCTTTCATGTCCCAGCCACCCGCAGCTGCCTATTCCTCCATCTTCCTTGGTGGATCACTTTGCAGCCTTGATGTGGTTTGAGCAGAGTGGGGTGTGAATGTCAGACAGAGCACAGGCCTTGCTGCCAGCGAGTGAACGTGGAGGGAACAAAGCCAGGCAAGGCTTCAGGTGGCAGCTGGCCTGAGGCCGAGGGGAGGAACAAGCAGAAGGACTTTCCATTTGGAGGGACTGTGGGCTTCAGGCCTCCTGCTGGAGCATCAACAGCTGTCAGTGTTATCCAAACTCCACTCTCCACTCAAAATGAAGATGTCATGGAGACAGAAGGGAATGCCAGTCATGCCTTTTGATTTGCTTGTTTTTCCCAGAAGCAGCAGTTTTGTCTCTAGAACTCTCTTCTGGCAATCCAGTCTGTCCCAAGGACAGCTGTATTTGCATGCGCTGCAAGTCCAAGAGGTAGCTCTGTGTGTGACTGGCATGTGCGATGTCAGGGTGGGGCAAAGGGGCAGGAGGCTGAAGGCATGTGGGGCTGGGTGTATCCATGCACCCTCTGTCATGCACCTTTCTGTGTGATTGTTGTTGTTCAGTCTCTCAGTTATGTCTGACTCTTTGCAACCCCACGGACTGCAGCCCTCTAGGCTTCCCTGTCCTTCGCCATATCTTGGAGCTTGCTCGAACTCATGTCCATTGAGTGGGTGATGCCATTCAACCATCCCATCCTCTGTTGTCCCCTTCTCCTCCTTTTCCAGCATTGGAGTCTTTCCCTGTGTGACAGATTCTAGAAATGCTGGCAGCATCGGTCAGCTGGCTATTTGAGGATCAGGTGTTCTTGCGGGGGGCGGTTTCTGGTGCTGGTTAGATTGAAGGGAGTGCTGGCTCATATTATTAGTGTTGAACCCGACATGACGGCGGGAGGCCAGAGGAGCCTGATCGTTTCTGCTGCCTCCTCAGCAGGGCTCCCAGGCTGCGCACATCAGCTCTGGGCTCAGGTGGGTTCTGCTACTGCTCGTGTGCCACGTGCAGAATGTTGAGGGCTTTTAGGAGAGAATCTGGTTGTTCACGGTGAATTCTGCAATTGGCCACGTGGCTTTGCTCAAGTCTGGTGAACATTTTTAGTGCAAGGGAGCCATGAAGACTATTAACTAGAACTTGAACTAAACAGAATCCATAAGTTCTCTAGTTTAGCATTTTCTAAAGTGTGTTTTGCTGAGCAGTAGCTCAAAATTAGGAAGGGGACAGGGGATGTTCAGGTGGGTTAGGGTCAAGAGTGGGTAGAAAATTCCATGATGAAGAGAGTTGGGAAATGGAGGGTTGAACAGGTCTGCCTGTGGAAGATTTCTCATGGGATTTGTTACATTATTTACACTATCGTGTGTTGTGACTTTCTAAGAGAGGGCTGTGATGAGCTGTGTTCCTACTATTTGTTTGGCTACAGGCCCCCTGCTGCAAGTGTTTTCTCAAACACATTTTAGGAAATGAAGTCTTTCTTGAATGAAGATTCATTCTGCTGACTTTTTAAGTCATCGACACCAAAATACTCAAAGTCTAACTATCTCTCAGAAAGAAAAGAAAGAAAGAGAAATTGCTCAGTCATGTCTGACTCTTTGCGACCCCGTGGACTGTATGTAGCCTACCAGGTTCCTCTGTCCATGGGATTCTCCAGGCAAGAATACTGGAGTGGGTTGCCATTTCCTTCTTCAGGGGATCTTCCCAACCCAGGGATTGAACCTGGGTCTCCCGCATTGCAAGCAGATACTTTACCCTCTGAACCACCAGGGAAGCCCCAAATATTTCTCAAGTATCTTTTTATCCCCAAGTATCTTTTAATCTGGATTTTTCTTCACTTTTTTGGTCTTGTACTAAAGAGAAATAATTTGACATTAATATTGTTAAAAGCTCCTCCTAAATGATTTTTGAAACTTTGATTGACTTTGCATTTCCTTTCTCGTTTATATATATATAAACCTTTGTATCTATGTAAACTCCCTTTGGGAGCTTGGAAACATTCTTACTTTTCCAACAGCCCTGAGAGACAGCACCTCCATTTTATAGGTGGAGACACTGTTGGCTCAAAGTCTCATATGGAGTAGAAAATGGTAACCCACTCCCATATTCTTGCCTGGAATATTCCATAGACAGAGGATCCTGGCAGGCTACAGTCCATGGGGTTCGCAAAGATTCGGACTTGACTGAGCGGCTGAACACCAAGTCTCATAACTGATAAAGATGTAGATTTCAGTTTGTCTGACTCTGAAGTCCGTGTTCTTTTCTTTCAGGTAAAGGAAGGGCAGGTTTTTCTTGTTTGGTGTCTGCTTACCCACAAATACTTTCCCTGAGGGTGTGGACTTTATTTTGTTCACTCCAAAAATCCCAGAGCCTTGCACATAGTAGGTGCTCTGTAAATATTTATTAAAGGAAGGAAATCACTATCTTCTCACCTGGGTAATAAATATGCAATGAAAATGTCTCTTCTGGGTCTCTAAGGAGGTTAGTTTGAGAAAGTACAACTAAAATCAGAGTCTTGGTGAGGCCAAGTCAAATAATGAGGCTAGGGTTGTTCTGGGGACAGAGAAAAAGAATTCAGCCCTGTGGGAGTGTCCCAGGGTTGCCTCTGAATCCTGACTTCTTTTAAGCTTAAAAGAAAAAAAAGGCAGTATTAACCACACATGCTCAGAGAAATAACAATGGAAATAGAAGGGTCTGACATGAAAGGGAAGTCTTCCCCTACGCCTCCTTCGCTGGCCCTGCTTTTCACTTGACATGTGGTCATGATGGTTTGTCCATAACTCAAATAATATGCTTGCATTTCTATTTCTTGACTCATCACTTTGAAGCAGTAGCTATTAACTCCCTACTATGGTAGATGAAGCATGTGTCTTCTCCTGGCTTCTTTCTGCTAATTTTTGTTACATTTTTATTCTTCTACTTATTTCCTCTCTGATTTAGAAAGAGGTGCTTAAACCTTCATTTCTTGATTCATTAACTTAGTATCTCTTGTTTCTCCACCTTGTAACATGAGACCATTACTCCACATTGCCTCCTTCCTCTTCCTTCCCATCTCAGTAAGTGCTAACTTTATGTTATCAAAGTTTAGAACATTTATATTTCATACTGCAACTATATAGTTAGTCTTCATGTTTTGTTTAAATACCTGTTGATGCTGAAAATTGAAAATCAGCACATAGCTTTAACCGGTATTGTGATTTTGTGAATATTATTCAGTGTGGAATCAGTAGAGTAATTGGATCTATGTTGTTATTCAGTCGTGTCTGACTCTTTGCGACCCTGTGGACTGCAGCACGCCAGGCCTTCTTGTCCCTCATCATCTCCTGGAGTGTGCCCAAGTTCATGTCCATTGAGTCAGTGATGTCATCCAACCATCTCATTCTCTGTCGTCCCCTTCTCCTCCTGCCCCCAATCCCTCCCAGCATCAGAGTCTTTTCCAATGAGTCAACTCTTCGCATGAGGTGGCCAGAGTATTGGAGTCTCAGCTTTAGCTGAGACTCAGCCCTTCCAATGAATATTCAGGGTTGATTTCCTTTAGGATTGATTGGTTTGATCTCCTTGCAGTCCAAGGGACTCTCAAGAGTCTTCTCCAGCACCACAGTTTGAAAGCACCAATTCTTCGACACTCTGCCTTTTTTATGGTCCAACTCTCACGTCTGTACATGACTACTGGAAAGACCATAGCCTTAACTATACAGACCTTTGTTGGCAAAGTGATGTCTTTGCTTTTTAATACACTGTCTAGGTTTGTCATAACTTTTCTGCCAAGAAGCAAACGTCTTCTAATTTCATGGCTGCAGTTACCATCTGTAGTGATTTTAGAGCCCAAGAAGAGGAAATCTGTCACTGCTATGACTTTTCCCCCTTATATTTGCCATGAAGTGATGATCTTAGTTTTTTCAATACTGAGTTTTAAGCCACCTTTTCCACTCTCCTCTTTTCATCCTCATTAAGAGGCTCTCTAGTTCCTCTTCCCTTTCTGCCATTAAAGTGATGTCATCTGCATATCTGAAGTTGCTGATATTTCTCCCAGCAATCTTGATTCCAGCTTGTAACTCATCTAACCTGGCATTTCGTATGATGTGCTCTGCATATAAGTTAAATAAACAGGGTAACAATTAACAGCCTTGTCATACTCCTTTCTCAATTTTGAACCAGTTAGTTGTTCCATAGAAAGTTCTAACTATTTCTTCTTGACCTGCATACAGGTTCTATAGAGGAAATGTAATCCTAGTCATCCAATCTGGACTGCTCAAAGGAGGCTGTTCCAAGCATCAAGGTCCCATGGATTACTGCTGTACTCTATCAGTTCTTCAAAAAAAAAAAAAAAAACCCACTGATTTTTGTATTCTCCATTTCATATCTGGAGCATACACTGACTCTCATCTTGGAATTACTAATTGCAATTCTCCCTTTTCTTACTGATTGAAGTTACAAAGGCCTTCTTTACATATTACCAAGAATGTCCAGCTTCTTAATCATTCTACTCTATAAGTATGAAATGGCCAATTTCAAATAGATTTCTTTCTAACTGTGTCCTGAGCTTTTTCAGTGCATTCCTGACTTAGCTCCACTGTTTACTGGATCTCATACAGTCTCTTAGATTTGAGATGGGCAAATGGACAATGTCCAGATGATATGAAAAAATAAAATCTGCAGCATCCAACCCAGGACATCAACCCATTATTCACAGTAACTCATCCAGGAAGCCAGCATGTTATCTATAAGTCAGACTTGTAGGAAAGTTGACCACTATCATAGCAAACCAGCCCATGAAGCCAAATAATAACCTCTGAATCAATAAGACCAGTGGAGCAGGACTGGATTAATACCTGAAAGTTTCCCTCATTTTTGTTCCTGATTCCAACTTAGGACCAACCAGGGACAGCCAGTGTTCACCCGTAACCAACCACACAGGAAGTTAGCCCACCCATGACTTCCCCATGCCCACAGCCTCCAGTCAGCACACATCTGAAGCCTTTACTTTTTCCAATATAGAGCTTTCTTGTTATCCTGTCCCACTTGAGTCTCTGCCAGACACAAGTGATGGGGTTGACTCCCTTGCAAGCTCTGAATAAATAACCTGTGCTTGTCCTTATTTGGTTGGTGTTTATTTATTTCCACAGGTTCATTTTTGCTTGTTTGCTTTTCTGGAGTATATCCTCAAGTAATTTTTCTCAAGTAAGATGTCTGGGTCTTAGCAGATGTGAAATATCTTTATTCTGTCCTCTCCCTTGGCTGATTTCTGGGTTCAAAATCACTTTACTCAACATTTTAGAGGAATTGCCCCACTGTTTTCTATTATCTAGAGTAGCGATTGAGACAATTATCAATCCTTTGCAGATAAAATGTTTCCCCTAGTGGCTTTAGAATCTTCCCTTAATCCACGTTCTGAAAGTACATGAGGTGAGATCTAGGAATTATCTTTTTAGAATCACTGTGCTCAGGACTTGGTGGGCCTTTTGGCAATACAGACCTCAGAAGCATTTATTTGACTCTTTTCTCCATTTCTTCTTTTTTGGTTCTCTCTCCCTGGACTTCTGTGAGATGGATATTGGCTCTGATTAATCTTTTACATCTTTTAATTTTTCTCACATGTTAGACCTGTTTATATTTTTGTTTTCCACATTGGAGTACTTTCTTAAATTTCTGTTTCAGCAATTATATTTTCATAGCATATTCTTTTATGAATACGTTTTCTTCTCAAATCCCTTTGGGGTTACTAAATTCAGTTCTTTGAGTTCTACACACTTCCTCAGCAGGCTTCTCCGGTGGCTCCACCTGCCAGTGCAGGAGATGTAAGTTCGATCCCTGGTTTGGAAAGAGCCCCTGGAGAAGGAAATGGCAACCCACTCCAGTATTCTTGCTTGGGAAATCCCGTGGACAGAGGGGCTTGGCAGGCTGCAGTCTGTAGGGTCGCAAAAGAGCTGGACTCATAGCGACTCAACAACAACATCATCAACATTTCCTTGAGTCTATGTCTTTGAGCTGTTTCTTTTTTTCCTGTTCTCTTTGAGGGTCTGCTGACTCTTGACTGTCTGTGCACATTTATGGGGGGAGGACCAGACTCCCCTCGTAGGAAGTCTGTGTGTAGGTTTCCTGGCTATTGCCCTTCACCTGAAGGAGAGGGCTGAGTGTTGCACCAGCTTTACACACAGGCTTCATTTTAGGTGAAGTTGGTTGGATGGCATCACTGACTCAGTGGACAGGAGTTTGAGTAAACTCCAGGAGTTGGTGATGGACAGGGAAGCCTGGCGTGTTGCAGTCCATGGGGTTGCAAAGAGTTGGACACAGCTGAGTGACTGAACTGAAGCAAACTTCATTTTAAGTGTGTGAGTGGGGAGCTGTAGGCAAGATTGGGATGACCCTACTTTGGGATGCCAATTCCTCTGTGAAATGCTACCCATTTCCAGAAAGAACTTCCAATTTCTTCTGATTTTTCAGATTCAGCCTGGGGGCAAAATGCTGGGGAGCCCAACCCTTGAGGAGCCCACTTCAGTCTGTCCTTCCTGGCAGCTCCTCCTTCACCCTGGGGCTCTAGCTGCTAATTTTTGGGTCGGGATGGTGAGGCAGGGTCTCTGCCACACTCTTGTCACTGCTGTTTGCATCAATATGATTGAATTCACCTCGTGACCTCTTTGGTCCTTTCGTACCCTATGTGCTGCTTTGAGCATTCTGATGACTTGATTCCCTTTGTACTTTTTAAACTGTTATTTTGGCTGACTTTTGAAGTGTTCTGTTTTTTTTTTCTTACTGCCTTTTAATGGACTCAAGTGCTTTTCTGTTAGATTTAGGACTGAGGTAGTTAGAACAAAGTTTCTGTGACCAAAGGCAAATCAATATAATCTTACACTCTATGCTATCATCTCAAAGCACACTCAAAGCCACAAAGAGACTGATAACTTGGGATGAAGAGGCGGTGTCAAAAAGAGTGGGAGTGCTCTCCCTCCTTACCTTTTACCTGGGGTAGATGCGGACCCCGTGGGAGCACACCTGTGGCCCAGGAAGGTTTAGCACGTGCTGTCACCTCCTCACTGCTCTGAGGATGGTTAGAGAATATTGTGCAGAACTGTAGCGTTTTTTGGAAGAGGCATGTAGAGTCTATTTCACCCCCTCCTAGATTCTTCCCCTCTGGCAGAAGTCAGAGTTATGGTAGCCTAACTTGGGAATAGCAAGATAGATATGTTTCCCAGAACAATTCAAAAATGCATTCATCAACGACTTTGCAGAGTGGGGAGAAAAAGAACTCTGAAAAATAAAAAAAAGTTGGCTCAATCATTTCATGAGCTGATTAGAACAGGAAGACCTTGATATTACTTCTTGTATATTGTGCACACACTATGAGGAGAGAGTAGGAGTTGTTGCTGGGGTCCAGTCTAGAGACTGGCTGTCCGGCCCCTGCCTGGGACATTGCTTAGATTCCACCCTGGTGCAAGCTGAGGGACAGCGATCCTAAGATGTCAGCAGCTCATCCTGCAGAAGCCAACAGTCCTCTTACTGCAGAATAACCTTGGTTCTGCCTGGTACCCCATCTTCTCATAGTGCCCAGGGTCACATGGCCAGCAAGAGGCAGAGCTGGGGGGACTTCCCTGGTGGTCCAGTGGCTAACACTCTGGACTCCCAGTGCAGGAGCCCCAGGTTTGATCCCTGGTTGGTGAACTAGATTCCATATGCCATAACTAAGAGTTCGCATGTTGTAGCTAAAGAAGACTCTTGAGCGTCCCTTAGACTGCAAGGAGATCCAACCAGTCCATTCTAAAGGAGATCAGTCCTGCGTGTTCACTGGAAAGACTGATGCTAAAGCTGAAACTCCAATACTTTGGCCAGCTCATGCAAAGAGTTGACTCATTGGAAAAGACCCTGAGGTTGGAAGGGATTGGGGGCAGGAGGAGAAGGGGATGACAGAGAATGAGATGGCTGGATAGCATCACCAACTTGATGGACATGAGTTTGGGTAAACTCTGGGAGTTGGTGATGGACAGGGAGGCCTGGCGTGCTGCGATTCATGGGGTTGCAGAGTTGGACATGACTGAGCGACTGAACTGAACTGAATTGAGCTAAAGATCCTGCATGTTGTAACTAAGACCTAGCACAGGGGTTAGTTACATAATAAATACATGTATTATTTACTTAATAAACAAGAAAAGTAAATACTAAGAAAAAGGCAGAGCTGGGATTCAAACCCAGACCTACTGGATGTCACAGCCTGCGTTCTTTCTTCCACAGCATTGCATTGCACTGTTTCTCTGAAGAAGTTAGCATCAAAGGTCAAGCATGACATGTGACTCAGCCATGCACATGGGTGGTGAGATGCTGGGAAGCACAGTTGTGGTTCAGGGAAGGGGTGATGGGAGGGCTGAGTGCAGTGTGGGGCAGGTAGGGACCAGTCTGTGCATCCACAGTCCTTCTGGCCTCTGTGAGGCCAGGGCCCAGCCTCGCGTTGCTGTTTGGTCAGTAGTTGCTGCTAAATGAATAACGCGGAACAGCCTGAGAGGTTCTTTGGAGAAGGTAGGGTTTGAACTCTGTAGAAGCCTTGGGTCTAGGAAGGTAGAGAAGGCAGAGCTTTCCAGGGCTTGAGAGACAGGATGGGGCATGTTCTGCAGGTGGGGGAAAGGAGGAGGGCTGGAAAGGTTGCCAGATCAACTTGAAGCAGCAGCAAAGGCCAGATAGTACCAGGCCCTGAACATCAGAGAGACTGGAGGGAAAAAGACTGAGAAATCGATGAATGGGAATGCTGTGCTGTCTTTAAACGTGAGCTAGGATGAAGAGGCTTTGATTTCTCAGATTTCTTGAAGATGAATAAAATTATCTCAACTAATGAATTAGTAATAACAGTTATTTTATGGAAGCCTCACCATGAGCCATAGATTTTACAAAATGCTTTACATACATCAGCTGAGCTAATTTTTGCCTCCTTTGTGAGGTAGCTGCCATCTCTATTTCTAGAGAGGAGGAGATAGAGGCTTTGAGAAACTCAGAAAGGTTAAGAAACTTGTCCGAGGACACACAGCCCGCCAAGGCAGAGCAGAGGCTTGAAGTGAGGAGTGTCTGCCTCTGAGGTTCTTAATGACTAGGTTTTACTGCCTCCTGGAACAGGTGCACTTGGCTCCAGCTAGCCTCCTTTGTGAGGTAGCTGCCATCTCTATTTCTAGAGAGGAGGAAATAGAGGCTTTGAGAAACTCAGAAAGTTTAAGAAACTTGTCCGAGGACACACAGCCCGCCAAGGCAGAGCAGAGGCTGGAAGTGAGGAGTGTCTGCCTCTGAGGTTCTTAATGACTAGGTTTTACTGCCTCCTGGAACAGGTGCACTTGGCTCCAGCTGCAACAGTGGGGGTCCCTGGGGAAGCTGGGGGCCGGTCGGCTGCCGTGTCATCCAACAGGCAGGATCAGGCAGGCTGGGAGGAAGGGTGGGCTAGCTTTGCCAGGGGCCAAGCTGGCACAGCTGGGCTCCGCTATGCAGGACGAGGAGCCAGTGCCCTCAAGGTCAATTCCAGCCACATCGCTCTACACCTCTATTGCTCAAAGACTTGAAGCCAGCCTCAAATGAATGAATAAATGAACAAAAATATTTGCTCTTCCCTCCGAAGCTCGGGCACAACTGAGTGACTTCACTTTCACTTTTCACTTTTTGCTTTCATGCATTGGAGAAGAAAATGGCAACCCACTCCAGTATTCTTGCCTGCAGAATCCCAGGGACAGAGGAGCCTGGTGGGCTGCTGTCTATGGGGTCACAAGAGTCGGACATGACTGAAGTGACTTAGCAGCAGCAGCAGCAGCAGCTGAAGCTTGGCTGGGAATCTCTCTCCCAAACTTCTCCCATGCAAAATGTAGTTCCAGGGAGCAGATTAACATTTCAAACTGGTTCATGCAATTAGGCCAGAACACCTGGTTTTGCAGTAAGTCTGATTTTCTGTGTGTGCAGAGGGGTTCTTTGAAATTCCCGTGCTGGGTGGGTTACCCTGGTGACTGGGCACCAGCTGTTCTGTTGGCATGTTGTGTGACAATTGATGGCAGCTCCCCACTGGCATTTGGCAGAGGCCCTGGCAGAAGAGGTAGCAGGTTAATGCTGACACCTTCCTTTCTTCCTCTCCTGTGGGGCCCAGGCTCCTCTTTAGTGATAAGTGGCACAGGCTGTGGGGAAGAGGGCGGGAGCTGCAGACCGTGGAAGCCGGCAAGCACTCTCCTCACCTCGGCGTCTGGGCTGATTCATCAAAGCTGAAGGCGTGGGCAGGGAAGGGTGGCATTGGGAGTCGTATGTCGTCCTCGAATCCAGACCCACTCTGTGCAGCCCTGCCTGAGGTAGACATCTTCACCTGGGCGTTTTATCCCAACTTTACTGATGGATAGAACAAGTTTTAGAGCTTCATTCATCAGCATCAATAAACTCCAAATCTTCCCAAAACAGAACAAAACAAAAATCTGGAGTCTGGAAAGAAAGAGGAGCTATGTATCATTTTTTTCCCAACTGCCTAATGGTAGCTCTCTTTCCCATTGTTGGTGGAGTGCAGGGCCCTGCTTCTCCCCTCAGAACCTATCCCTGGAGCTTTTCCCTCATTAGCCCTGACCACGGGGCTTCAGCATGTGGCTCAGGCTGGCCAGGCAGACGCTCTGACCCAAGTTACCTTTGTATCTGGTGCCAAAGCCTCAAGGATGACAGTCAAGGTGAATGAAGGGGTCAGCTACAAACTGGCACTTGCCATGGGCACTTGCCATTGACCTCTACAAGGCTTAAATCATGTGCTGCGGCAGCCACTGACCTTCAACCCTTGCTGCAGGGAGTTCAGAGTGGATACCAGGAATGAGGCACTCTGTGCTCCTGAAAACTGGCAGAACAGGTCTTCAGAGAGTTAAGATATTTTAAGGAGCTGATTTTATGAGCCCAACTCTTTCGTCTCCTCATATCTAGAAAAGCGCTAAATTCCTCCATGGGGATGTGTGCTCCTTGTGACTAGCAGAAACTTTCTGCAAAAATATGTGCTTGGTTGCATGCACTCCCCTTTCGCCACAATCACATATACACTGACCTTCCCCCTACTTCTTTGGAGCAATTCCTCAGAGATATTTGAAATGCGGTCTCCCAGGCTATAGTCCTCATTTTCCCCCCAGTGAAACTTAATTCACAACTCCCATGTTGTAGATTCTTTGAAGTCAGCAAAGGGAAGACCAGAATCCATCCATTCATCATGCACAAGTTGTGCCAGCAGCCATGGTGCCCTGGAGGAGCAGTGGGGTCCTGGTGGAAGGCATGACTGAAATATGAATTTATTATGTGTTCTCAACTGCTTGGTTCTTAGATACTTTCTAAGACTGGAAATTGGCTTTTAGAAGACAATTGTTGGGTCTCAGAGCTCAGACTCTTCCCATAATCAGCACTGGTCACCTTTGCTTGTAACTATCAGATAAAAAACAAATCTGGACTTAGTAAGAAGGATTTTATTTGAAAGGATTATTCTAGGGGCTGAGAGGGAAAGAGTCTATTGTAAAAGGGAGAAGCTCCCACTGTAGCCTCTGCAAGGGCCTCAAAGTCTGGGCAAATGGGGTTTTTCTTTTGCAGGGAGAGTAGTAAGAGCAGACAGAACCGAATGAGCAAAAAACCAATCAGAACACTAGGTCAGACGATGGTTTATTTACCAAGCACAACTACCTAGGGGAAGGGGAGCCGCTTCACTATCTGGTTAAAAGCATTTTACTCCGATTGTTCTGATTGAATTATCAGGCAGTAAACAGTATGGCTAACCATTGATGAGGTAGAGAACGGGAATTTGGAAGGTCTGTGTCTGGAGTTGTCATAGATGAATAGGACACAACAGCCCCATGTTCTGGGTTGCGTGGGGAAGGAGGTTCTGTACAGTGACCAGTTTTCTGGAGCACAAAAAGGTGGGGGGATTTTTTTTAACTATCACTGTTTTTAGGAGCACAGGGCTCCTGGCTGATAAGGAAACATGCTTTTAAGCCTCTATTGCTGCCAAGTCTGTTATCTCAGTTAGGATCATGGAGCAAGCTGCGATAACCACCCCCATTGTGCAGAGAGGCAGAAAACGATAATTTGGAAGGTTTGTATCTGGAATTGTCATAGATGAACAGGACAAAACAACTCCACGTTCTGGGTTGTGTGGGGAAGGAGGTTCTGTACAGTGACCCATTTTCTGGAACACAAAAAGGTGCAGAGTAAGGAGCAGAGACAGGAATTCCCAAGGTTGACACCAGGAAATGGCTGAGCTGACCCCTGAACCTTGGTTTTTTAGATCCCAGATCTGTACGTGTTCCTTTTCACCATGCTGCCTCTCTGCACGGCCTCAGTGACTTAACCTCGTACCACAAACCTTGACTTGTTTTTAAGACACTAGCACCATTATTTGACACATAAAGGATCCATATGTATGTGTGGAGTTTTTCATGATAATTACATTACACCAATATCCAACGGAATATGAAAATGGAGATCAATTGCAATCTCAATTTGCTAGACTGAAATTGTGTTCCGTAATTTCTATGCCGTCATCAGCACTTACTCTGCCTAACAGGCTTGCCTTCTAATGCAAAAGGACTGCATTAGCGCAGCCATCAAACCCTGCCGCCCCCAGCATTACAATCGATGCTGCTGCAAAGCTGCCCCCCTCTCTTTTTTAAAACCAAAATAGCATCCTTAAAGAATAAAAAAGAGATATAAAGCTTACATCTTTCTCTTTGTATGTTTTCAGATTCCCCACTATGTAACCCCCAAAACAAAAGACATTGGCGATGAAGTATTTTATATAGTATCAGGATGGAATCCAAAACAGGCTTTGTTTTGGCCCTAAGATAGCCTAGTTTTGAGAGCATCCTGTTCACACATGGCAGCAATTGTTCAAGGGGAGTCTTCCCATTGGAAGGTGGAACAAGTAGCTTTTAAGCATCATGAAACTGCTGCTAAGTCGCTTCAGTCGTGTCTGACTCTGTGCGACTCCATAGATGGAAGCCCACCAGGCTCCCCTGTTCCTGGGATTCTCCAGGCAAGAACACTGGAGTGGGTTGCCATTTCCTTCTCCAATGCATGAAAGTGAAAAGTGAAAGTGAAGTCGCTCAGTCGTGTCTGACTCTTAGCGACCCCATGGACTTGCAGCCTACTAGGCTCCTCCATCCATGGGATTGTCCAGGCAAGAGTGCTGGAGTGGGGTGCCATTGCCTTCTCCAATCATGAAACTAGGATATTGCAGATAAGATACCCCATGTCTCCCTCTCAGCCTGTTCTTCAGATGCTTCTTGTAGGGGTGAGTGCCTGGGTGGCTGCTTTTTCCCCTCCAGCTCTGCTCCCCCTGGGCTTCCCTGGGCACTCCCTCTATTTGCACGGGCTTCATTCTCCTAGCTGCCTTAGGGATGGCCACCCTGCTCCTCTATTGTGTACCCCACATCTCAACCTTCTGAGCCTGTATTGGGACCTCAGAGCCAAACACAATACCTCCCAGGGTGATGGCTAGCAAAGTCCCTGCTGTGGTCTGACTCTGGACTCAGGTTCTAGACAGTCCTGGCTTTCCTTCTGGCTCTTCTGCTGACTTGCTGTGCAGCTTGGATAAAGTGCTATAGCTCTCTGTGCTTCCCCTGTTGACGAGGGAGAGATTACACCCATTTATTTGTGTTGTGATGGTTAAATAAGATAATACAATCAAGTAGTTGGCATTCAGCTGATGCTGAAGCTCCAATACTTTGGCCACCTGATTCGAAGAGCTGACTTATTGGAAAAGACTGATGCTGGGAAAGATTGAGGACAGGAGGAGAAGGGGGCGTCCGAGGATGAGATGGTTAAATACCATCATCGACTCAATGGACATGAGTTTGCTCAAGCTCTGGCAGATAAAGACAGGGAAGCTTGGCGTGCTGCAGTTCATGGGGTCATAAAGAGTCAGACACGACTTAGGGACTGAAAAACAACAACAAAGGTGGCATAAAAGAAGCCCTTGATGAATGTTAACTAATAATGGTAATGATGATAAAACGAAATATTGATACGTAGAAGTGGGAAAGGAGAAGAGATTTGCTGGATCCTCCCCACTTTCCTGCAGGAAACAGACAGTCACTTTTAAAGCTAATTTCTGAAGCCTATTATCTAACCACTGTTCTCCATTAATGTTCTCTTTGGGTGGGACACAGGGTCTCGTAATGGTCACTAAGACTGCACTCTCCCTAAATGTGACATGCTTCTCCCTGCTGACCTTCCTGACTCACTGTTGACTAGGGAGGGCCCAAGTTACAGTTTGGCTAAGTCCCTCCTTTAACAGGGGGTCTGGCTATCTTATCTCAGGAGATGACAACATAAAGGGGAAATACTCAAGTTCAACACAAAGCACAGGTGGATTGAAATCCCAGCCCTGCCACTTCCTGACTATCTGGCTTTAGGCACAGATTAAGCAAAATACTTAATCTCTTCAAGCCTCAGTTTTTCCTTCTGTAAGATAGGAATAATGGTAATTTACCAAAGAGAGATCAAGGAGGTCAAATCAGTCAATCCTAAAGAAAATCAGCCCTGACTATTCATTGGAAGGACTGATGCTGAAGCTCCAATACTTTGGCCACCTGATGCAAAGAGCTGACTCACTGGAATTGACCCTGATGCTGGGAAAGATTGAGGGCAGGAGGAGAAGGGGGTGAGAGAGGATGAGATGGTTATCACCGATTCAATTGAGCGAACTCTGGGAGATAGTGAAGGAGAGGGAAGCCTAAAGTGCTGCAGTTCACGGGGTCACAAAGAATTAGACTTGACTGAGTGGCTGAATAATGGCAACAAACCAAATGGAGGATTAAATAAGATAAGAGGTACACAATGCCTGGCATATAGTGAGAACTCAGTTAACGGAGATACTTTTGAATGGATTATACTAAAAAGCCACTTAGGTTTTTCTCCTGGCTCTATCTGCAAAGAATAGTTAAGAGTGATGAATGGGATGCAGGGTATGAAATGGGGAAAAGCCCTGAATGAACCTATTACTGATGCTAACAGCAGGTTTTGAAAGACAAAGGCTGTGGGGAAAGGTTTTGGGGCCAGTCCCCAGTCCCACGTGTGCCCTGGGGGTCAAGGGGGAGGCGAGTTGGGGATTTGGTTGTGTGCATTCACACTTGAGTCCCCTGATGGGTCTCACTTTCCTAGATCCTGCCCTGCAGCCTTCAGCTCAGACCTTTCTAGAGGTTCTTGAGTCATTCACGCAGCAGCACATCTTAATTTGGGATTGGAAGTGAGTGAGGGCCCAGAGCCCTGATGCCTGCCACTTTGGGGAGGCAGAGGCCTGCGGGGAGCAGGTCTGGACACAGACCTACGGCTTTCCTGTTTGAGTCAGGCAGGTGCTTACACTAATTCAGTGGCTATGACATGGAAAGTGCTCCACCTCCCTGGAGCGAGGACATGGGGAATAGAACACGTGCCCTGTCTCCCTTGTAGAAGAGCTTGCAGACGATCAGGAAGTTAGCGCACACGGCAGAAAATATATTACAGAGCATTCCCATCACTGAGTGCATTTTTACGAGCTAGGTCTCTGCAAGGGGGGAGGTGGTGAGCTGAGTTGGGGATGGGGCTGGAGGTGCAGTTTAGATCTGGATGAAGCTCACCAGGAAAGACTTTTCATGGAAAATTAACTTGGGCAGGGTTTGGAGCCAGCCAGGGACACAGAATGCTGGAGAGAAGGCGGGGGTACTGCAGGAGGGAAAATGGCATTTGCAAAAGTGTAGAAGCAGGATCTGGACAAGAGTTGATAAGCCCAGGGAATTCCCTGGTGGTCCAGTGGTTAGCAATGCAGCTTTTAATGCAGGGGGCAGGGGTTCGATCCCTAGTAGGGGAACTAAGATCCCATATGCCACGGGGCAACTAAGCCTGCATGCCGAGACCACTGAACATGTGCTCTAGAGCCCCCAGGCCACAACTAGAGAGAAGCCTGTGTGCTACAGTGAAAGATCCCGTGGGCCACAACCGCAACCTGACACGCTATGAATGAAGAAATATTATAAAATGATAAGCCCATTGATGTGTCTGGAGCAGGTCATCTTTGCAGGAGGGACACACTGTCTGTGAGGTCACTGTGGAGAAGACTGGAGGGCAGGATAGAGAGGTGCAAATCTCCTAAGAGGCGAACAGACCATTCATGTGCACCTTTGGCAGAGGCAGACCTGTACAGGGACCTGAGATAAAGTAAGAGCCACCTTTAATAGGCTTGTGTGTGAATGTGTGTGTGTTTGGTAGAGGTGGGTGGTGAATTACTTAAGACTCTGATTGCAAGCAACAGAAACCAAAGTGTGACTGCTGGTCCACCCTGGGGCCGAGATGGGCAAACATTGCAGAGTGTTGCAAGTGGCTGTAAGGGCAGTGTGAGGGGCTGGGCTGCTGTGTGGCTTGTCTGCAGGCAGTGGAAAGGCCAGGAGACCCAAATTCCAGACCCGACTCTACACAGCTTGAGGTCTTGGGCATATGTCCTTCCTCTCTGAGCCTCTGTTTCCTCATCTGTTACATGAAGGGCTGGGTTAACTGATTCCTCCCAGCTCGAAAAGTGTGTTTCTCTTGCCCGTGGATGGGATGAGGAGGGCCTGGTTTGGGGTGAGGGCTGGGGAAGGGAAGTGGGTATGAGGAAAGCGTCATAGGAACAACTGGAAGTGCTGATGAAGAGCTGGTTGTGGAGCATAAAGAGGATTCCAGGGACGCAGAAGCTGGAGGATGGTGGCTTTCTTCGTGGCAACAATGACAGCGGGAAAGAAGGCCTGTCTGCAGAGAGAAAGAGCTCAGCCTTAGGTGGTGGGGTATCCAGTGTGAGAGACCTCACGATCCCTGCGCAGGATTGCATGTTGAAAGCCACACGGCAGAGTTAGAAATGGAGATATGAGAGGCATTTTCAAAGGAGAGATGTTTGGAGCCAGTGGAGACATTGATGATGAGGGGAAAAAAGAGGAAGGAAGGCAAAGATGCCTGGGAGGTACAGAGAGAAGAGCCACAGGAGAAGGTGCAGCTGGGAGGAGGGGTTCAGCTGGGCAGGTGCTTGGGTGATGCCCAAATGTGTGCGAAACTGTAGCGGCCGGGAGGAGGGCACCAGCCCCTTCTCAGGGAGCAGTGGCGTGGATGCCCAGTGGTGAGGAGTTTAGAAAGAAGAGGCAGCTGAGGCAGAAAATGAAACCCATTTTCGAGTAAATGAATTGGATAAAGAAGGCAAGGGGGAAAAACCAGGATAGTGGCTTCAGGGACCGGTGGACTCTGGATTCAGGAGAAGCCTCTCTCTCTGCCTCCCTCCTTTCCTTTTTCATGTTAGGACACGGTGAGAAGACTCCATCTATGAACCGGGAGGAGGGCTTTCACCCTCTCACCAGACGCTGGATCTATGGGTGCTTTGATCTTGGACTCCCAGCTTCCGGGATTGTGAGAACTGTCGGAAAGAAAGTTCTCTCATTTGAGCCACCCCGTCTGTGGTATTTTTGTCTTGGCAGCCCAAAGGGACTGGGCCACACTCCCGCCCTCTCCCTTTTCAGGTGTGACCCTGAGGAGCTCCTGGGAGCACAGAGCCAGCCGGTGCCCTCCGCCACGCACCCTTGGTGGCCTTGAGAGTTCAGTGTGGAAATTTGGTGCGAGGTGGGCTGTCCAGGTGAGAGATTTTTCTTTTCCCTATAGCTCCTGGCCTCAGATTATTAAGACTGGGAGGTTGAACAGTGTCTAGGGGACTCAAAGGATGTCCCTGCTGTCAGTGGCTTTTCCTCGTTTCCCAGGCATTGAAGTCAAAGCATCTCAGTGAAGGCTGATGGACAGTGGACAGTGTCACCTGTGGGTATTTGGGGAACGGTGACTCACAGGAGCAGAGGAAAGGAAGGGCCTGGACCCTGCCGCCAAGCTCTGCGCCAGGCCAGCACATGGTCTTCGTGGTTCCTCCTCCGACTGCCACCCCTCTCAGAAGCAAAGTGCCAGGCTTGATTCCTGCATTCGCTGCACCTCGGGGTGTGCACGCCAAGAGATCATGGTGCTCCGGTGTTGCGGGTTCAGAGTCTTTGAAGGCACACCCTTAGGATGACTAGATAGCACTGGTTACCCCAGGGCCTGTCACTCCTGACTCTCGCAGCTTCCCTTGTGGCTGAGTTCCAGAGGGTTCTGGGGAGGCCTGTCATGTCCTCCCTGGCATGACTCCTGGAGAGCTTGTCAGAGCGTTGTGTTCATCTCCCATCTTGCTTAACCTCGTCTCACTGATCTTTCTCAAGCAGTGGTTTTAAAAATAAAGGACCGCCTCCTCTCGCTTGAAATTCCCTTCTCCTGAAACATCTCTGCCGTCAGTAAAGCCAGCCTCCGGGACCCCGCCCTAGCTGCTGCAGGCTGCTGGCAACAACGTTGCTCTCTGCACTGGGAAGAGGTCTGGGGGCGCCCCTGCCCCTTCACACTCCTGTCCTGGGGTTGGGGGGACTAGAAGGCAATGGCACCCCACTCCGGTACTCTTGCCTGGACAATCCCATGGATGGAGGAGCCTGGTGGGCTGCAGTCCATGGGGTCGCTAGGAGTCGGACACGACTGAGGGACTTCACTTTCACTTTTCACTTTCATGCGTTGGAGAAGGAAATGGCAACCCACTCCAGTGTTCTTGCCTGGAGAATCCCAGGGACGGGGGAGTCTGGTGGGCTGCCGTCTCTGGGGTCGCACAGAGCTGGACACGACTGAAGCGACTTAGCAGCAGCAGCAGCAGGCTGGGTTTGGAGGGGTCTGTAGGAATTAAGCTGCCCCATTTGGATTAACCTCCTGGGTCAGTCCACCCTTTATGTGCCCTGGAGGAGGGACGTCTGATGAAGGCAGGAATGGATCCAGAACCGAGGCTGGAGGAAGCGTCAGCTTGCAGGCAGCAGCATCCAGCAGAATATCTGCCCGTGGCAAGGTGAACGCTCCTGCCAGCCAGACGCCAGGGCTGGGCTTTTGGCCTGTGTTCAGCTTGGGTCGGCGTGTGCTTGGTAGGCACACCTGTGGGTTCCTTCTCGGTGAAGGAACCCAGTCTTTTTTTTTATCTAGGCTCTAATATGGAGAAGGAGGGCCCTGACTGGCTTTGGGCTGGGCTGACTCCCCCTGGAAGGGCCTGGGAATGAGGAGGGAGAGGTGGGTCTTTCTTTCCTCCAGAGAAGGGGCTTTCCCAGAGCCGTAGGCTGCTTGGAAGGTGGGGTGCGCTGCCCTCTGGCCCTGAGGGTCACACGTGTTCCGCCACGGACACGGGGGCTTTTCAATATAGGCCTGCTCCTGCCAACCCTTTCTGTTTATCCACTCACAGGATTGATTTTCTCATGAAACCCTCCTACTGCATGATTTAGGTTCATTTATATAAATTATACAGTGATTTATTTAATGACCTACTTGGAGCACCATAAATTCTACAGCATCCGTGCAATTTATTATTTAACCCCCATATAAATCATGCAAGATGAAGAGACGGAAGAGTGGGTAAGGATCATGGGCCAGGTTCAAATTGCCTTATGAAAGCTCAAAGAGGGCTTTGTTTTAAGAACCAAAACAGACAGAATACCAAGATGTCAACTATTCTGGGGGGGAGTGGGGGTGTCCTAGCAACGTTTGTTTCCTTGCTAGAACAGTGCACCCCTCTGTGGGATTCGCTGCAGCTCTGCCCCGCAGGTGGTGGGTGACGTGCATGCAGGTTGAGCTGCTGTTGGAAGGAGGCCCCTTGGCTCCTGTTGGCCAGGGACCATGTACCCAGCACTGTGACATTTCTGCACTTGGAAATGTGAGCTATGCTTCATGCAGAATTGACAGAATAGGCCCTTCGGCTCTTGTCTAAGCCCCAGAACATTTGCTAAAACATTATCCTCTGGTGTGAAACTACCCACCTCTTCATCTTCCTTTGTTGGTCAATTCCTTCCCCATATTCCCCTCCAGGCAGCAGTGGACAAAGGAAACTCATAACTATATATAAGGAGACCTGTTCTTCTCTGCCCCTCCCCAGAGTGAAGAACAGGATACATGTGACCTAGAAATACAGTGTGCAGGATGCTGTGAATGTGGCCGGAGCATCATTCATTCATTCAACAACTCATTCCTTCAATGAGAATTTACAGAGCTCTTCCACAATTCCAGGGAATAGGAAGAATGAGGCACTATGTGTAGTAGTTAAGGCTCTCTTCAAGTCAGGACTGGAGCAGAACAGTCTTAAAATCATAGAGCATCCCCAGCATGGAGCCAGCGCATATTAGCTGTTCTTGTTCAGTCACTAAGTTGTGTCTGACTCTTTGTGACTATGGACTGCAGCATGCCAGGCTCCTCTGCCCTCCAGTGTCTCCTGGAGTTTGCTCAAGTTCATGTCCATTGAGTTGGTGATGCTATCTAAACATCTCCTCCTCTGCCACCCCATCTTCCTTTTGCTTCAATCATTCCTAGCATTAGGGTCTTTTCTGATGAATCGGCTGTTTGCCTCAGATGGTCAAAGTATTGAAGCTTCAGCTTCAGTATCAGTCCTTCCAATGAATATTCAGGGTTGATTTCCTTTAGGATGGACTGGTTTGATCTCCTTGCAGTCCAAGAGACCCTCAAGAGTCTTCTCCAGCACCACATCAGTTCTTTGGCACTCAGCCTTCTTTATGGTCCAACTCTCACATCTGTACATGACTATTGGCAAAAGCATAGTTTCGACTATACAGACTTTTGTCAGTAAAATGATGTCTCTGCTTTATAATACGTCATCTAGTTTTGTCATAGTTTTTCTTCCAAGGAGCAAGCGTCTTTTAATTTCAAGGCTACAGTCACTTTATCAGTGATTTTGGAGTCTAAGAAAAGAAAATCTGTCAATTTCCATTTTTTCCCTATCTATTTGCAATGAAGTGATGGGACCAGATGCCATCATCTTAGTTTTTTCAATGCTGAATTTCAAGTCAGCCTTTTCACTCTCCTCTTTCACCGTCATCAAAGGCTCTTAGTTCCTCTTCACTTTCTGACATTGCAGTGGTGTCATCTGCATTTCTGAAGTTGTTGATATTTCTCCTGGCAATCTTGATTCCAGTTTGTGACTCATCCAGCCTGGCGTTTTGCCTGATGGACACTGCATATCAGTTAAGTGCACCTTAAACAGGGTGACAGCGTACAGCTTTCTTATATTCCTTTCCCAATTGTGAACCAGTCCCTTGTTTCATATCTGGTTCCAACTGTTGCTTCTTGACCCACATAACAGCTTTCTCAGGAGACAGATTAGGTGGTTTGGTACTTTCACCTGTTTAAGAATTTTCCCCAGTTTGTTGTTATCCACACAGTCAAAGGCCTTAGCATAGTCAATGTAGGAGAAGCAGATTTTTTTCTGGAATTCTCTTGCTTTCTCCATGACCCAACAAATGTTGGCAATTTGATCTCTGATTCCTCTGCCTTTTCTAAACCCAGCTTGTACCAGTAGCCTTAGGAAAGCTTTAAAGCTCTTGCTGGACCCTTATATTCCTCAGGTGCAAGATGACAATAACAGTACTTATATCATCCAAGGTCATTAGTAAGTGAAGAGAGATAAGTGAGATGATGCATAAGTCATTGAGAATGGGACTTTGCAGATAAGTGCTCAAGAATACTTGTTATTATTTGACATGGATTCTGGCTTCTCAAACTGTAAAATATTAAGATTTGCAAAACCCATGCCTAAATAAAGATGACATAAGATAGAAAAGTATATGTTCTTTAAGAAAGAGGTACATATGAAATGCTGAACTAAGCTTTTCTTTCGTATCATTTGAATATTTTATAACAAGTAAATCATACACATGGTGCAAATTCAAAAGGCACAGAAAGAAATACACCAAAGAGTAACTCTCCCTCCCACAGTTGTCCCTGGGCATACAGATTCCCCACCTGGATGCAGCCACAGTTTAGTCCCTCATGCATCTTGCCAAAAAATCTTTACACATGGAGCATAAGGGTAAATGTGGTTTCTTTTCACAGGAATAAGCAGCACACAACCGCTGGCCCAGGAAGCTTTCTTTTTTAACTTAGTAATGTGTCCCGGAGTTTGTTCCTGCAGCTCTGCCCCATACCATTCTGTCTGTGCCAGGACATTGCTGAGTTAACCTACTCTGCATTGCTCCACTTTTACGTTGATTCCAATATTTTGCTATTACCAGAAATGGATGCAATAAATACCATTTCTTGTTAAAGTATTTCTTGAGTTAAATAATGAGTTGTGTAATTGCTGGGACACAGAGCATGAGCATCTGTGACTTTTACAGTTGTTGCCAAATCATGCTTCACAGAGCTTTTACCACTTTCACTTCTACCAGCCAACAAAACTGAGCCATTAAACTCTTGATCTTTGAGATTGAGCATCTTTTCATCTTCAGGAGCTATTTAGTCTTTTAGGGCTTCCCAGGTGGTGCTAGTTTTCATGGAAATCTGCCTGCCAATGCAGGAGATGTAAAGAGACATGGATTTGATCCCTGGGAAGATCCCCTGGAGGAAGGCACAGCAACCCACTCCAGTATTCTTGCTTGGAGAAGCCCATGGACAGAGGAACCTGGCGGGCTACAGTCCCTAGGATCATAAAGACTCAGAAACGATGGAAGTGGCTTAGCACACACGCATAGACTTTTAAATGAACTGTCTGTCTTTTAATCGAGGGGTTAATTTTTTTCCCTTTGATTTGGAATGGCTCTTTATATATTAAGGAAACTAGCACACTGTCGGTGTGCATCATTTGCACCAGTGATAGGACTGCCTTTAGACTCCCTCAGAAGGGATCTTTGCCCTGGCTCCACTCTGGCCTTCTGTGGATATTCACTACGCTATGGGTGAGGAGTCTGTAACCCTAGGAGTGTGCTCACTCTTCTAGATCATTCCATGGGTACACAGGATCCTGGGGGTTTCCTGCTCAGGCAACACCAAACCCTTTACCAGGCTTCTTTCTCGGGTCCGTCCTCTAGAGAATGGACTGTGCTGCTGGATGCACACCCTTGGACTCACTGGCGTGTGTGTGTGTGTGTGTGTGGGGGGGGTGTGGACATGTAGGCTGGGCTGCTGCCAGCATCCGTGCAAGGCCCCCTGTGAATGAGATGGAGCCAGAAGTGGGAAGAAAGGGGCGGCTGGGTTAGTCCCACCCACTGTCGCATGTAGGGTTTCCCAGGTGGCGATAGTGGTAAAGAATCCGCCTGCCAATGCAGGAGGCGTGGGCTCCATCCCTGGGTCTGGAAGAGCCCCTGGATGAGGGCATGACAACCCACTCCAGTATTCTTGCCTGGAGAATCCCATGGACAGAGGAGCTTGGCAGGCTACAGTCTATCCGGTTGCAAAGAGTCAGACATGACTGAAGTGACTCAGCACACATGCATGCACGCCAGCACTGTAATGTGTGGTGTGGAGCTTTGAAGAGGACAAGAATTCTAAGTCCAACCTGGCTTTCTAGGTGGTTTTAAAGGTGTATTTGTCAAGGAAGGAGATCAAAACACATTTTATTTAAATTAAGTTTATTACCTTGAATTCCAACTTTTAAATACTATACGTACACTATGTGGGCCTCCATTTATAATCTTTCCGTGGCCACTTGCTTTGAACCCTGCAAATGTCAGGGGCAGGCCTGACTACATCCTCTAGAGTCAGCAAGAACCATCATGCACATTTGCATGTGCGTGTATTTTACTTTGGTATGAAATCAAGGCCTTCAATTTGTCATGGTTTTCAAGCTTGAAGGAAGTACAAAAAAGTCATCTTCACTTTGGACAGTCACTGTCTTACCCCCATTTTACAGATGAGGCATCTGAAACCCGGGGAGGTTCAGTGACTTATCCAAAGTCAGTCTGCGGCTTTCTTTTTTCAGGCCCTCTGATGTCTTTGCTAAGGGTTTCCATGAAAACTGCTTCAACATCCAGCTTTTCATGTTGCAATCAAATCAGAGAGTGAGAAAGTCTTAAGCAAGAGAGAATAAAGATAGCTTCAAATGCAAGGATCAGACCAGATTTCACAGCAGACCGGAGCTGTCTGTCTTCAGCCGCAGCTCCTGCTGGCTGTGTTTCCTAACAGAGGATCCCTCTCTTTGACGTTCTCTTGTGTGATCATCCGGAAGCACGTGCACCAGAGAGTTGGAATGACGCCATTAAAAATATTGATACTGGTGTGGTGTTGTGTCTTAGCCTGCACGCTGCTCTAACGGCACAGCGGCAAACATGGCATTTTCCTTGAGTAATTACAGAAGCCAGCAGATGTTTAGAGTGAGTTAGCTGTTTATTGATGTGGGACGCACAGCCTCACAGATCGGGGCTTCTGGAATCACGGCCCTTTGTCATCCAATCGGTGCTCCTTCCTGGGAGTGAGCAGAGACCCTGCAAGAGAGCCAGGCGCTCAGCTCAGGTCTGAGAAGCACCCCCAGGTGAGAGAGACGCAGCTTCATGGCAGCAATCAGGAGCCCTGTGCCGCGCCCCATCCCCACCCCGCTTCCTCCCCTGTGCTGAACGGAGTCTGGAGGCCTGTGTGTGTGTGTATGAGGGGGTCTCAGCTGGTGTTACCCTCCTCCCCCGGGAGATCAGTCACCTTTAATAGCCACAGGTGGAGCCTACTGCAGGCTCTGAAGGTCCCTGTTGCCCAGAGAGGGACAGTGTCCCTGGGGACACTGGCAGAGTGGGGCTGGGGCTGGCCACGCGGTTCTGCATCTCAGCCCCTCTGCACGCGGTTCCACTTCTCAGCCCCTCTGCGCCTGTCTCTGCTTTGTCTTTCCCACTGTTGTTGTCATTCAGTTCCTTGGTTGTGTCCAACTCTTTGCTACCCCATGGACTACAGTACGCCAGGCTCTCTGTCCTTCACTATCTCCTAGAGTCTGCTCAGATTCTTGTCCGTTGAGTCAGTGATGCTATCTCACCATCTCATCTTCTGCCGCCCCTGCTAAGGCACTCCCCTTACTTAGCAGGGTTGCTAAAGTTAGATTTCTCTCGATACACTCCTGGTCTTGCTCCAAAGAGGAGACACTGTGTCACCCTGGAATCCAGTTCCTTTTCATCGGGGTGTGGTGGGAGGCACAGGGCCTGGAGCCAGACACATCTGGGTTGAGCTGAACCCTCCCTCCAGCCAATCACCTAACTTTTCTGAGCCTCAGTTTTCTCCTCTGTTGAAAGGAATGGTAACACTTCTCTCCAATGTTAAGGGTTTAAAAGGAAGTGATGTAAGGATGTACTGATCATAGCTGGCATTGCTCAGTAGTTCCTATTTTTAGAACTCGACATGGCTAATATGTTTTTAACTTTACAAATATTGTCACTTGAGATTTCATTAGTCATCAAGAGTTATAAGGGAAGAAGCGTGAGTATTATTCCACACAAGCAGAGAAGTCGAGTAAGGAACAGAGAGATTTTTACAACTTAATCTACAAATGTTCTTGATCATCTGTTGTGTTCGGAGTGCTAAAACTTCCGTCTGTAAATCTTACCTTTGAGAAGTTCATAAGCTCACAAGTGAGACTGCTCTGTAGTCAAGAATAAACTCAGTGAAGGGATGAAGTTTAGCTGTTTTGTTCATGCCTATATACCCAGCACTCCATAAATGTTTGTTGATTGAATGAATGACATGGTTTTTAACTCAAGACACAGAGAAGGGTAATAGCAGATTGACAAGGCCCTCTGGAAATTCAGAATTGGGGAGAGGAGTTTCAGCCAATGGCACCCCACACCAGTACTCTTGCCTTGAAGATCCCATGGATGGAGGAGCCTGGTAGGCTGCAGTCCATGGGGTCGCAAAGAGTCAGATACAACTGAGCGACTTCACTTTCCCTTTTCACTTTCATGCATTGGAGAAGGAAATGGCAACCCACTCCAGTGTTCTTGCCTGGAGAATCCCAGGGACTGGGGAGCCTGATGGGCTGCCGTCTATGGGGTCACACAGTCGGACACGACTGAAGCGACTTAGCAGCAGCAGCAGCAGCAGCAGTTACATTTGACCTGGGCTTTTTTTTTTTTGTAAGATGTTCCAAACAGGAAAAGGAGTACGTCAAGGCTGTATATTGTCACCCTTCTTATTTAACTTATATGCAGAGTACATCATGAGAAACACTGGACTGGAAGAAACACAAGCTGGAATCAAGATTGCCAGGAGAAATATCAATAACCTCAGATATGCAGATGACACCGCCCTTATGGCAGAAAGTGAAGAGGAGCTAAAAAGCCTCTTGATGAAAGTGAAAGAGGAGAGTGAAAAAGTTGGCTTAAAGCTCAACATTCAGAAAACGAAGATCATGGCATCTGGTCCCATCACTTCATGGGAAATAGATGGGGAAACAGTGGAAACAGTGCCAGACTTTATTTTTTTAGGCTCCAAAATCACTGCTGATGGTGACTGCAGCCATGAAATTAGAAGACGCTTACTCCTTGGAAGAAAAGTTATGTCCAACCTAGATAGCATTTTCAAAAGCAGAGACATTACTTTGCCAACTAAGGTCCGTCTAGTCAAGGCTATGGCTTTTCCTGTGGTCATGTATGGATGTGAGAGTTGGACTGTGAAGAAGGCTGAGTGCCGAAGAATTGATGCTTTTGAACTGTGGTATTGGAGAAGACTCTTGAGAATCCCTTGGACTGCAAGGAGATCCAACCAGTCCATTCTGAAGGAGATCAACCCTGGGATTTCTTTGGAAGGAATGATGCTAAAGCTGAAACTCCAGTACTTTGGCCACCTCATGCGAAGAGCCGACTCATTGGAAAAGACTCTGATGCTGGGAGGGATTGGGGGCAGGAGGAGAAGGGGACGACCGAGGATGAGATGGCTGGATGGCATCACTGACTCGATGGATGTGAGTCTGAGTGAACTCCGGGAGTTGGTGATGGACAGGGAGGCCTGGTGTGCTGCGATTCATGGGGTCGCAAAGAGTTGGACACGACTGAGCGACTGAACTGAACTGAACTGAAGATGTTTTTGATGTGGACTATTTTTTAAAAGGATGTACTGGATTTGTTACAGTAGTGCTTTTGTTTTATGTTTTTTTTTTTTTTTTTTTTTGGCCATGAGGCATGTGGGATCTTAGTTCCCTGACCAGGGATTGAACCCACACCCCCTGCACTGGAAGGTGACGTCTTAACCACTGGACCACCGGGGAAGTCCCTGGCCTGGGCTTTGAATGGGTGACTGAACCTTAGGTTGAGACAACAAGGGAGGATAGTCCCATGAGCTGAGAAAACAGGGGCAGGAGTCCCAACATGCCACGCTAAGGAAACACGCCTGACGTGTGTTGCCTGGAGACTGGGGTGTGTGATGCCCAAGCTGGGATCAATATTCTGGCAACCATACACCCAGGTTTGCCAGAAAGCGTCCCATAATGCCTCTTGTGGGTCAATGAACACCTGGTACTTATTTTTAGTGTTGCTTTTTACTTTCAAAAGCGACCTGATGTGGAAGATCATTGCATCAGTAGTGAGAGTGAAGCTGTAAGGAAAGCTTAGGGGACTAAGGAAAGAAGGTCAAAGAGTCAGGGCATGAGCGAATGAGTATTCAAAAGGCGGCTGTGACCACCCAGCTCCAGCTGACGGCTGCCATGTAAGTAAAGACCCAGGTCATCAATCGTGGTTCTCCAGAGAGACAGAAACAGTAAGATCTGTAAAGATATATAAGAGAAGATTTATTGTAGGAATTGGTTCATGTGGTTTTGGGGACCAGGAAGTCCCATGAATTGCAGTCTATAAACTGGAAATCCAGATGAGCTGGTGGTTTAGGTCAGACTGAGCCTGAAATCCTGAGAACCAGGGAGGCAGCTGAGGAGGGAGTGATGATGGTGAAGGTCCCCATAGAACCAGGAAAGTGGATTGTCTGAGGGCAGGAGGAGACGGATGTCTCAGCTCATGCAGGGAGAATGAATTCCCCCTTCCTCTTCCTTCTTATTCCATGCAGGCCCTCAGTGGATTGGATGATGCCCACCCGCACTAGGGAGAAAGATCTTCACTTAGTTCACCCACTAAACTGCTCATCTCTTCTGGAGACACCCTCACAGACACACTTAGAAATAATGTTTAATCAGCTATCTGGGCATCCCTTTGCACATAAAATTAATCATCATTTTGGGCTTGCCAGATCTCCTGGTGCTTGAGACAAGTCAGAAGTCTGAATTTTTATGTGTAACTCCTGATTTTAAAGCACTGGTTCAAAAAAATATGAAAAACTATGGAGATCAAACAAAACCTGTCTGGATACTGAAACTGGCCTGAGGCCACCATTCTGCCCGCCTGGCGGGCAGTGGGGAGCTGGGAGATTTCTGGGGAGAGGGGCAGTGACCTGATTAGATCTGAGGGTCACTGGGACCCGCGTGTCAAGGAGGAGCTGGTGGGGGGGCAGGGATGAGGGTGGAGGTGGGGCCTCCGGTGGGAGCTCCTGGCCATGGACCAGGTGAGCCATGGGGCAGCTCTGACCACGGCTGGGGGCAGCGGGGGTGCAGATGGAGACCAGATGCTGGACCCTTTGCAGAGGCCTGGAGGGCAGAAGCTGGCCGGCTGGGAGCCTGAGGCCCCAGCCTGTGGGAGTCACACTGTGGAGGTTACAGTCTCCACAGGAGATGCCTGTGACGCTCTGCTTCTTCCTCAGCGGGTCCTGGCAAGGTTAGCTGTCACCTATCAAGTTAGACCGCCTGGGGCTTTGCTGCTCTGCACCCTGGCTAATGCCCCAGGAGAAGACATCCACCCACAGCTCAGACTCCCACTTGATTCCCAGAGTCACCAGCCACGCCTCTGGATTGGGAAGCAGTGCACGTGTTTGTGGCTATCTGAAATGTAAGACCTGCTCTCAAAAAAAAAAAAAAAAAAATCTCTTATAAACTGTAAATGCTGCTGGTGATGACTCAGCATATGTCCCCCAGAGGAGTTAACCAAGCTCATAGTGGGTTTTCTCACACCCACCTGAGTTGGGCTGAGAATGAAAGCAGCTCTCGGGATTAAACACCTTCCACCCGTGCAACAGGCTCAGCCACCGATTCGACCCCCAAGGGGCTGGGTTTTGCCTCTCTGAGGAGCTGGCCGCGGGTGTTTGCAATCACCAGAGCTCCCGGTCAGCAAAGCCATGGGCAGGATAACTGGATGGGTGATGGTTAATTCTCAGGATCGCTATGTGAGGCAGGGCTGATATTATCTCCATATCAAAAATTAAGACACTGAGGCTCCAAGGGGAGATGAGAAAAAAAGCAGAAAGTTGGAGAACCTGTCGAACTGAGGCCTATTGTGGGTGGGACACGCAGCACCTAGGGGATATTTGCTGCCTGAATGCAGGAAGGATGCTGAGCTCCGTCTTCACTCATGTGTGCATGCTCATTTGCTCAGTTGTGCTTGGCTCTTTTCAACCCCAAGGGCTGTCTCCTGCCAGGCTGCACTGTCCGTGGGATTTCCAGGCAAGAATACTGGAGTGGACTGCCATTCCCTTCTCCAGGGGAATCTTCCTGACCCAGGGATGGAACCCGTGTCTCCTGTGTTGCAGGCAGATACTTTACCACGGAGCCACCTGGGAAGCCACTGTCTTCACTCAGTCAAACGCTCTCCTGAGAGAGAGTAATTCTGCATAGCCGCCATCCCCCTTCCTCCTGCAGCACTCTTGCTCATACAATGTTGGGGTCTAATCTCAGCCCCACCACATCATATCTGTATGTTGCTGTTGTTCAGTCGCTCAGTCCTGTCTGATCTTGTGACCCCAGGGACTGCAGCACACCAGGTTTCCCTGTCCTTCACCACCTCCCAGAGTTTGCTCAAACTCATGTCCATGAGCCTATGATGCCATCCAACCATCTCTTCCTCAGTCATCCCCTTTTCCTCCTGCCTTCAATCTTTCCCAACATCAGGGTCTTTTCTAATGAACCGACTCTGCATCAGGTGGCCAAAGTATTGGAGCTTCAGCTTCAGCATCAGTCCTTCCAAAGAATATTCAGGATTGATTTCCTTTAGGATTGACTGGCTTGATCTCCTTGCAGTCCAAGGGACTCTCAAGAGTCTTCTCCAACACCACAGCTCAAAAGCATCAATTCTTCAGTGCTCAGCCTTCTTTATGGTCCAACTCTCACATCCATACATGACTACTGGAAAAACTATAGCTTTGACTATAAAGACCTTTATTGGCAAAGTAATGTCTCTGCTTCTTAATATGTTGTCTGGTTTTGTCATAGCTTTTCTTCCAAGGAGCAAGCATCTTTTAATTTCATGGCTGCAGTCACCATCTGCAGTGATTTTGGAGCCCCCCCAAATAAAATCTGTCACTGTTTCCATTGTTTCCCCATCTATTTGCCATGAAGTGATGGGACCAGATGCCATGATCTAAGTTTTTTCAATGTTTAGTTTCAAGCAGGCTTTTTCACTCTCCTCTTTCACCTTTATCAAGAGGCTCTTTAATTCCTCTTCACTTTCTGCCATAATAGTGGTGTCATTTGCATATTTGAGGTTATTGATATTCCTCCCTGAAATCTTGGTTCCAGGTTGTGCTTCATCTAGTCTGGCTTTTTGCATGATGTACTCTGTATATACATTAAATAAGCAGGGTGACAATACAGCCTCCACATACTCCTTTCCCAATTTGGAACCAGTCTGTTGTTTCATGTCTGGTTCCAACTACTGCTTCTTGACCTGCATGTAGATTTCTCAGGAGGCAGGTAAGGTGGTTTGGTATTCCCATCTCTTGAAGAATTTTCCACAGTTTGTTGTGATCCACACAGTCAAAGGCTTCAGCATAGTCAATGAAGCAGAAGTAGATGTTTTTCTGGAATTCTCATGCTTTTTCTATGATCCAGCAGATGTTGGTAATTTGGTCTCTGTTTCCTCTGCCTTTTCCAAATCAAGATTGAACATCTGGAAGTTCTTGGTTCAGGTACTGTTGAAACCTAGCTTGGAGAATTTTGAGCATTACTTTGCTAGCATGTGAAGTGAGTGCAATTGTGCGGTAGTTTGAACCTTCTTTAACATTGCCTCTCTTTGGAATTGGAATGAAAATTGAGTTTTCCAAAGTTACTGGCATATTGAGTGCAGCACTTTCATAGCATCATCTTTTAGAATTTGAAATAGCTCAGGTGGAATTCCATTACCTCCACTAGCTTTGTTCATAGTGATGCTTCCTAAGGCCCACTTGACCTTGCACTCCAGGATGTTTGGCTCTAGATGAGTGATCACAACATCATGGTTATCTGGGTCATTAAGATCTTTTTCTGTAAGTTCTTCTGTGTACTCTAGCCACCTATTCTTAATATCTTCTGCTTCTGTTAGGTCCATACCATTTCTGTCCTATATTGTGCCCATATTTGTATGAAATGTTCCCTTGGTATCTCTAATTTTCTTGAAGAGATCTCTAATCTTTCCCATTCTATTGTTTCCCTCTATTTCTTTGCATTGTTCAGTTAGGAAGGCTTCTTATCTCTCCTTGTTATTCCTTGGAACTCTGCTTTCAGATGGCTATATCTTTCCTTTTCTCCTTTGCCTTTAGCTTCTCTTCTTTTCTCACCTCTTTGTAAGGCCTCCTCAGACAACTATTTTGCCTTTTTGCATTTCTTTTTCTTGGGGATGGTTTTGATCACCTCCTCCTGTACAGTGTTGCAAACCTCTGTTCGTAGTTCTTCAGGCACTCTTTCTACCAGATCTAATCCCTTGAATCTATTTGTCACTTCTATTGTATAATCAGAAGGGTTTTGATTTAGGTCATACCTGAAAAGTCTAGTGGTTTTCCCTATTTTCTTCAAATTCAGGGTACAAAAGTGGTGAGAGAGACTGAGAACGCTTTCTGAGAGAGTTGTTGGTGGGCTGGGAACCACATGCAATGTTCCCCATCCCACAGGGAGTGGTGGCAAGGTGAGGACCACTTCAGAGAGCCAGAAAAGACCCCCTGCTTTGGGGATGCATGGGGAATGATCAGAGCTCACACCTGTGGCTGCAGATGGAGAGTGGCATCTGGAAGCAGCCACACTCTCCTTCAGCCGGACATGCCTCCTGGCCCAGATATGGGACTTGTGTTAGGACAGGCCTGGAAGGGACCCTGCAAAGGGAAGTTTCCCCAGTCAGGGTTGGATGTGATGGTTAATTTTATGTGTCAGTCCAACTACGTCATGGGATGCCCAGACATTTGGTCAAACATTGTTTGAGTGTGTCCATCATGCCGTTTCTGTGTTTCTCTTAGCATTTGAATGCTATTCTCATAGATTTCAAATGCTTTGAGAATAGCATTTGAATCATAGGTGGTTAAAGCAGATTGCTTTCCCTCATGTGAGTGGGCCTTGTCCAGTCAGTTAGGGAACAAAAAGGCTAAGGGGGATCCCCTTTTGGCTGCTTTGAACTGCAACAAAATCTGCCTTCAAACTTGAATTGAAACATCAGGTCTTTGTGGGTCTTGAGCTCACTGGCTTCTGGACTGGAACTTATACCACAGGCTCTCTGGGTCTCAGGCCCTAAGACCCAGATTGGAACCACAACCTTGGCACTCTTGGGCCCCCCAGCTAGCCAACTGCAGATCTTAGAACCTCTCAGTCTCCATAATCATGTGAACCAATTCCTTGTACTATATCTGTCTATCATTATCTCTGTATGTATCTGTATACCTGCACATCTATCATCTCTACCATCTAGCTATCCATCTATCTGTTATCTATCATGTATCTATCCATCCATATATATCTTACTGGTTCTGCTTCTCTGGAGGTAGACACTGAAGTTGAAGGGCAGGATAGGGAAGACTAGCAGAAGAGGCGTTGCCCACAGTGTGGAACCCAAGAAAGTGCCACGTGAAAAAAACTCAGCTTTTAAGCCCTGCCAGGTCCAGATAGTGAAAGGCCATCTTAAGTGAGAGCCAGTCAAGTGATTACCTTCCTGCCTCCTTAGTTACTCCCTCTCCTGCTTCTGCGGGAGCTGAGGCTGGGGCTGGGGGGCAGTGAAGCAGTCAAGGAAGATGAGGGCTGTGGGAGAGGCAGGAGAAGCTGNCAGGTCCAGATAGTGAAAGGCCATCTTAAGTGAGAGCCAGTCAAGTGATTACCTTCCTGCCTCCTTAGTTACTCCCTCTCCTGCTTCTGCGGGAGCTGAGGCTGGGGCTGGGGGGCAGTGAAGCAGTCAAGGAAGATGAGGGCTGTGGGAGAGGCAGGAGAAGCTGACTACAATTGCCTCTGGGTTGCTTTTTGCCCCGTTCACTAGGGAGGAATGGAAACTGCCATGCAGCAAGGAAGCCTCAATTCAGATCTCTGCGAATCAAAATACCCATGAAGAATAAAGGGGAAGAAAGCAAGATTATGCAGAGGAGACGCTTTGGGCCATGCTGTTGAAGAGAAAAGGAGGGGGAATTGGGTAGGAAGAATCCTAGCTCGCGTGCAATGCTGAGTGAGTAGGAAGAATCCCAGCCCGCGTGCAGTGCTGAGCGAGTCTAAGAGCGGCTCGCTAGCCTTCCACTCGTCCCCAGCACTGACTCAACGGACATGAGTTAGAATAAACTCCGGGAGACAGTGAGGGACAGGGAAGCCAGGCGTGCTGCAGTTCATGGAGTCATTAAGAGTCGGACATGACTTAGCGATTGAACAACAACAGTCGCCTAGCAGAGGCTGCCATCAGGAGGGTCCCCTCGCAAGCTACAATTGCCTCTGGGTTGCTGTTTGCCCCATTCACTAGGGAGGAATGGAAACTGCCATGCAGCAAGGAAGCCTCAATGATCTCTGCGAATCAAAATACCCATGAAGAATAAAGGGGAAGAAAACAAGATTATGCAGAGGAGACGCTTTGGGCCATGCTGTTGAAGAGAAAAGGAGGGGGAATTGGGTAGGAAGAATCCTAGCTCGCGTGCAATGCTGAGTGAGTAGGAAGAATCCCAGCCCGCGTGCAGTGCTGAGCGAGTCTAAGAGCGGCTCGCTAGCCTTCCACTCGTCCCCAGCACTGACTCAACGGACATGAGTTAGAATAAACTCCGGGAGACAGTGAGGGACAGGGAAGCCAGGCGTGCTGCAGTTCATGGAGTCATTAAGAGTCGGACATGACTTAGCGATTGAACAACAACAGTCCCCTAGCAGAGGCTGCCATCAGGAGGGTCCCCTCGCAGGCAGGAATGGGCTGGTTCTGGTTGTGCTTGGCCTTCAGTTGGGAGCAGCCCTGGGAGGTACGGCCTTGGAGCAGGTGTGGTGGTGGGTCCCCAGGGTGGGCTGGGCTGTCAGTCAGCTCCACTCCCCACAGCAGCTTGCCCTGAAGGAGAAAGAAGCAGTCACCTTCACGGCCACCAAAGGCCCCGACCACCCTTTCTCACATCCTCTGTTTTGCCCCCCAACACTCATACTCCCTGCAGAGTCCACATGCCGCAGAGCCCATCCGGGCAGAGAAGAACATCCTAACTCCAAGTCAGGTTTTGATTATTGAGTGCGATCTGACCATTGTTAATTGCTGAATTGGGACTGTCTGCATTTGAAAGTGACTATAGAAGTCTTTATTACCTACGAGTGACCAGAAGAACCATGTTGATTATTTAAGATTTCATCCAAGAAGGACCACTTCCAGTGAGGAGGTAAAAATGAACTGTGGGTCTCAAAGTAAAAATACCTTTATGGCACTGTTTCCTGAGTCCTGCTCGTTCAATGTAGTGGTTACAGCTATAAAGTGCTTAGAATAATGGCCATGCATTAGCCACTAAATAATAGAGGTTAGCTTCAGGCAACCTTGAGGTCCTTGAAAGAGGAGAGAGAGGAGTCTGGAGACAGGAAAGGATGGGGGGAAGCAGAAAGGGCAGGTGGGCGTCAGCATGCATGCCAGCCCTCTTGCTAACAGCCGAGCACTGGGGGGTGGCCCCCCTCCCCCGACACGTGAGGTCTGCGAGAGGCTGGGGCCAGAGGGGGATTGCTCACCATCCATCTCTGGAATTAATTAGATCATGAAGCCACTGTATTTGGAGGAAGAGAAAGAGGTCCGTCTTTCCTGCTAGCTGGAGCCCAACTCTCTGGGGAGTGTCTGCAGTTTCCTGGAAGAGTGTGGGTGTGTCTTTTGGTTATTCAGGGAGCCTATTGCCACTAAGCTGGCCCTAAAACAATATCAGTCATCTCCACTGAACCTTGCCAGCAGCCATGAAAGGCTCTGTACAAGTGAAAAATCCATTCTTGTTTCTTAAGATGCTGAAAGGATAGTTGGAGAGAAAGACATGTGAATAGAAAATTGATAATAAAGACATAATAAAACTCAAAGAAAAAGCTCAGGTGATAATGAAGATCTAGCATCAGGGCTTAACAACCGGATGAATGCTTCTGGCCGGAATTACTACAGGAATTCAGGACTGGGAGACCATGGAATTGGACAGATGGAGTCAGAGTCATATTCCTACCTTCATCTGCTTAGTGACCTTGGTTGTGAAGTTCATGGACTGTAGCCTATCAGGCTCCTCCGTCCATGGGATTTTCCAGGCAAGAGTGCTGGAGTGGGTTGCCATTTCCTTCTCCAGGGGATCTTCCCAACCCAGGGATCGAACCTGGGTCACCCACATTGCAGGCAGACACTTTACCAGAGTGACCTTGGACACAGGACTTAATCACTTTGAGCTTCAATTTCCTAACCTGTTGGGGGGTGTATAGGAAGATGAAAAAATAGAATGATAGGGTGCCAGTAAAAATATATCATAAGTGCTCCACATGCATTAACTTTCTTTCTTACTTTCCAGTGGCTGGAGTGGCAAGAATGGCAGGTTGGTGGGACTTGAGCTGAGCCTCCAGTAAGGAGGATTTGGTGGCTGTGTTGTCAAAAGTAGATTGTTGGAAAAAAGTGTTAGTCACTTGGTCACGTCCAACCCTTTGCAACCCCATGGACCATACCCCGCTAGGCTCCTCTGTTCACGGTATTTTCCAGGCAAGAATACTGCAGTGGGTAGCCATTCCCTTCTCCAAGGGATTTTCCCAACCCAGGGATCTAACCCTGGTCTCCTGCATTGCAGGCAGATTCTTTACCATGTGAGCCACTAGGTAGATTATGGTACAAAAATGCTTGGTGGAGGGTAAGTTCAAGGTGTCTTGGTTAACACTGACTGCAAGAGTTTGATTGTTATGGGAGTAGGGGACATAAAGATGATGGAAAGGTGAGTCTGAAGTTGAGAATGTGGGAGTGGAATCACAGTAATAGCTACAACCATTTAGCTTGTGTTGTGGGCTGAGTTGTATGTTCCCCCTCCCCAAGTTCATATGTCTAAGTCCTAACCCCTCAATAGTTCAGACTGTGGCCACACTTGGAGGTAAAGTCTTTACATAGGTAATTAAGGGAAAATGAACTCTTTAGAATGGGCCCTAATACAACATGACTGGTGTCCTTATAGGAAGGGGAGATTTGGATACACACAGGGGGAAGATGATATGGGGACCCAGGGAGAAGATAGCCACCGACAAGCCCAGCAGAGAGCCTGCACAGATCCTTTGCTCACAGTTCTCAGAAGAAACCAACCCTGTAGATACCTTGATCTTAGATTTCCAGCTTCCAGACCCGTGAAAAAGTAAACTTCTGTTGTGTAAGCCACCCTCTGTGATGTATCTTTTGATGACAACTCTAACAAATGAATACAGTTAGGCACTTTCCATGTGTTCTCTTATCATTAGGCAATGGGAGTAATGTTTTCATGGGGGAGTGGTTGCAGCCTTGGGGTGAGTGCTGGGAGTCAAACCCTGGATCCACCATTTATAGCTTGGACATCAAATGCAGATGATGGTAACAGTGAAGGTGGGGTTGGAAGAGAATGTAATAAATGATGGGGAGATTTACTTAGGACCTAAGTTGGATGAAGCCATACCCAGTCTAAAGTGCTGTCCCCTGGGCTTGGTCTCAGGAGGACATCTAGGAGCCCTCAAATGCTGGCGAAATCCTTACTAGTTTTTCCTGGATCTTGACCCAGAGCTCCCCTATAATGTGTCACTGAAATGATTTGTTTCCAGGCGGATCCTGCCTGTGATGGCTACACCTTGATGCCCCTTGATTTAGCCTGTATTCTATAGTCTGTGGCCCTCAGCTCCCTCTCCTGCTTGCTCTAACCACCTTCCAAGTTCTTGGTCATTGTTATGGACTGAATGGTTTTGTTCCTACCAAATTCTTGTTTTGAAATCCTAACCCCTAATATGATGGTCTTAGGAGGTGGGCATTTGGGAAGTGGTTAGGTCATGACTGTGGAGCACTTATAAAAGGGACCCTGGAGCGCTCTCTTGCCCTCTTTCTGCCTTGTGAGGACATGGTGAGAAGTTGGCAATCTGGAGCCCAGAAGAGGGCTCCCAGCAGAGACTGACCATGGAGGCACCTTGATCTCAGACTTCCAGCCTCCAGACTGTGAGAGATAGACACTTACTGTTTAAGCTGTCCAGTCTATGGTTATTTGTCATAACAGTTCAAACTAAGTCATCAAGTGAGTATTGGAGTGAATATAGTGTTTAAAGCAGAAGGGTCTATGTTAGTGTGTGTGAAGTATTTAGTTGCTCCGTCATGTCCAACTCTTTGTGACCCTATGGACTATAGCCCACCAGGCTCCTCTCTCTATGGGATTTCTCAAGCAAGAATACTGGAGTGGGTTGCATTTTCCTTCTCCAGGGGATATTCTCCACCCAGGGACTGCACCTGGATCTCCTGCATTGGCAGGCAGATTCTTTACCACTGAGCCACCAGGGAATCTGGTCAGTACTGTTTCCTAATTCCAGTTGACTGAGATGGAAGCTGTTCAATATGGATTATTGGCCAGGATTTCTGAACAACTGTGCAGAAACAGTGCAAAACTCTTCATGCAACCATCTGAATGCAGAGTTCCAAAGAATAGCAAGGAGAGATAACAAAGACTTCCTCAGTGATCAATGCAAAGAAATAGAGGAAAACAATAGAATGGGAAAGATTAGAGCCCTCTTCAAGAAAATTAGAGATACCAAAGGAACATTTCATGCAAAGATGGGCTCAATATAGGACAGAATGGTATGGACCTAACAGAAGCAGAAGATATTAATAAGAGGTGGCAAGAATACACAGAAGAACTGTACAAAAAGATCTTCACAATCCAGATAATCACGATGGTGTGATCACTCATCTAGAGCCAGACATCCTGGAGTGTGAAGCCAAGTGTGCCCTAGGAAGTATCACTATGAACAAAGCTGGGGGAGATAATGGAACTCCAGTTGAGCTATTTCAAATCCTGAAAGATGATGCTGGGAAAGTGCTGCACTCAATATGCCAGCAAATTTAGAAAACTCAGCAGTGGCCACAGGACTAGAAAAGGTCAGTTTCCATTCCAATCCCAAAGAAAGGCAATGTCAAAGAATGTTCAAACTACCGCACAATTGCACTCACTTCACATGCTAGCAAAGTAGTGCTCAAAATTCTCCAATCTAGGCTTCAACAGTATGTGAACCAAGAACTTTCAGATGTTCAACCTTGATTTAGAAAAGGCAGAGGAACCAGATCAAATTACCAACATCTGCTGGATCATAGAAAAAGCTAGAGAATTCCAAAAAAACTACTTCTGCTTCATTGACTATGCTGAAGCCTTTGACTGTGTAGATCACAACAAACTGTGGAAGATTCTTCCAGAGATGGGAATACCAGACTACCTTACCTGCCTCATGAGAAATCGGTATGCAGGTAAAGAAGCAACAGTTGTAACCGGACATGGAACAACAGACTTGTTCCAAATTGGGAAAGGAATATGTTAAGGCTGTATACTGTCACCTTGTTTATTTAACTTATATACAGGGTACATCATTCAAAAAGCCAGGCTGGATGAAGCACAAGCTGGAATCAAGATTGATGGGAGAAATATCAATAACCTCAGATATACAGTTGACATGGCCCTTATGGCAGAAAGTGGAGACACAACCATTATGGCAGAAAGCGAAGAGGAATTAAAGATCCTCTTGGTGAAAGTGAAAGAGGAGAGTGAAAAAGCTGGCTTAAAACTCAATATTCAAAAAACTTAGATCATGGCATCCGGTCCCATGACTTCATGGCAGATAGATGGGGAAACAATGGAAACAGTGACAGACTATTTTCTTGAGCTCCAAAATCACTGCAGATGATTACTGCGGCCATGAAATTAAAAGACGTTTGTTTCTTGGAAGAAAAACTATGACAAACATAGACACATATTAAAAAGCAGAGACATTACCTTGCTGACAAAGGTACATCTAGTCAAAAGTATGGTTTTTCCAGTAGTCATGTATGGATGTGAGAGTTGAATGATAAAGAAGGCTGAGCATCGAAAACTTGATGCTTTTCAACTGTGGCATTGGAGAAGACTCTTGAGAGTCCCTTGGACTGCAAGGAAGTCCAACCAGTCAATCCTAAAGGAAATCAGTCCTGAAGCTCCAATACTTTGACCACCTGATGCAAAGAACTGACTCATTTGAAAGGACTCTGATGCTGGAAAAGATTGAAGGCAGGAGGAGAAGGGGATGACAGAGGATAAGATGGTTGGATTTCATCACCGACTCAATGGACATGAGTTTAAGCAAGTTATGGACGTTGGTCAGGGACAGGGAAGCCTGGCATGCTGCAGTCCATGGGGTCACAAATAGTCAGACACGACTGAGCAACTGAACTGAACTGAACTGTGTGCAGCAGAGCCTCCTGCCTCCCTCACTACCCTAACCTGGAACTTTCCTGCACTGTTTTACGAGCAAGAAATAATCCTCATTATGTTGAGTAACTAAATGTTTGCGTCTGTTTGTTACTGCAGCCCAACCTCCTCTAATAAATACATTCGCCACTCATGTCCCCATCAGGCTAAAAGCTTGTAGTGAGAAAGGGTCACAGTCAGCTCTCCATCCCTGCTCTGTACCTCCTTTCCTACCCTCAGCTCTGCTGACCCTCTGTGGTTTCTGACTCCTCTGGGGTGGGCAGGAGAGGAGGAGCGAGGTCAGAAGCTGGAGAGATCTTACTTGACTGAGATGGCTGTAAATTTGTTGCTTTGGTCCTCATTGCTTTGGTACATGTTCCAAGTTGACTCTCTCTCGTGGGTTGCTTTTATGGGGTGTGCTAAAGAGCTTCTGTTTCTCCCTCCAAATCTAATCTCTCACCCTCTTCAACCTACTTTTGCCCCAGATGGTTGAATGGTATAGACAGTATCAGAGGGCTTCTTCACCTTTTGTCACCTTTTGCTTGAGTTTGGCCAATGGGGAGCAGTGGGAGGAGACGAGGGAGAGGCAGGCGAGAGAGGTGGATGCCTTTGCTCCTCTGATCCGCTTCCTGTTAGGCTGCACTGTCTTCCTGGATCCCTCTGCCAAAGGTCACAGCTCCTGCTGGGAAGTTCTTTCCATACACGGCTCTCTGCATCTGTGCCCTAGAGAAGCCCTTGCCCCTGTAGGATGCTACGGGTATCAAACTGTTATTAGCTCCAGGGCAGCACTACACTGTTTCCCAAGGTCTCCCTCTACCCTGCCCACACCTTCTTGTTTTTGTTTTTCAGTTGCTCAGTTGTGTCTGGACTCTTTGCAACTCCATGGACTATAGCGCACACCACATTCCCCTGTCCTTCACTGTCTCCTGGAGCTTGCTCAGACTCATGTCTATTGAGTCGGTGATGCCATCCACCCATCCCATCCTCCAAGGCCCCCTTCTCCTCCTGGGCTCAATCTTTCCCAGCATCAAGGTCTTTTCTAACTAGTTAGCTCTTCATACACATGCTGTTCAACTCTCCTAAAATTATCTAATTTGAGTGACACCTATTCTGCTACTGTGGGATCTTCGGAGATGCCCCAACCAGAGCATCCAGCAGGTCCACTTCCAGGGATGTGGCCAGTGTGTCTGCTATGATGCTAGCTTAGAATTCGACCCTCAGCTCCTGAGTGTTCCATGGTATATCCTCTCCATTGGAGGTCACGTCACCCCTCCAAGTGCTCTACTGCAAGAGGAAACTGAAGCTCAGAGATGCCTTGTGACTTGCCTAGGGTCCCAAAGCTAGTGAGTGGTGGAGCCCCGAGTCAACTGCAGCTTCAGTTACCATCACAGCTAGTGCTCTGCCCTCTGCCGTGACTCCACACACATTACCAACCAGCTTCCCAAAGCCTCTTCAAGCTCGTACTCCCGCCAGGTAGAAAGTGAAGTCATCCTTGTTTTCAGGGTGACCAGAATTCTGCATGGCTTAGATTGAGTGATTGGAGCTGGTCTTGGGAGAGCTCCTTTTTCTGACATGAAGACAAATCCCTGAATGATAAGATGATTCCATTAGGAAATTGTGGGAAGGAGCTATAGCAAGTAATTTAGGCCAGATGCTGCTGTGCTTCTACTGAACAAGACGGTCAGTGATTCAGTGAAAATCGGGCTGCGAGCAACGGGTGCCCTCAGCAGGTAGATGTGGACCCAGTGGTGGTGCTTGTCAACACTTCAGTTTGAGTGGGGACGTCTCTGCTCCCATAACCAATTCTCTCCCCAGCCCCTCACTGCTCCCAGGCCTGAAAACACCTTACAGCTTCCTGGGCATCTTTTGGCAAATGCAGTATTGACATCGTAGCACTTCAGTCTACCTTTGTATATTGGAAGAGGGTGGGGACGGGTCCGTGGCTCTCCTGCCTACACTCCCGGTCCGTGGCTCTCCTGCCTATACTCCCTAGAGGGTAGATCTGCCAGCCCCCAGCCCAGGTTTCCCTCCAATGTGGCAGTGATGCAATAACAGGCATCAGGAGTTCCTCCCTCAGGATGCTTTTCTTGACCCCACCCATGGGCTGGGACCTCTCCTAGGTGCTTTCACAATGCCCTGTTCTTAAGACCTGTTAGTTCAATAAGTGTTTATCCAGCACCAACTATGTCCCTAGCCTAGGGCTTCCCAAGTGGCACTAGTGGTAAAGAACCTGCCTGCAAACGCAGGAGACATAAAAGGTGCGGATTCCATCCCTGGGTCAGGAAGATCCCCTAGCAGAGGGCATGCAGCCCACTCCAGTATTCTTGCCTGGAGAATTCCATAGACAGAGGAGCATGGCGGGCTACAGTCCATGGGGGTCACAGAGTCTGAAGCGACTTAGCACATTTGCCTAGTCTTGTTCTAGGAACTTGCTCAAAATCTTAACATAGTACTTGTATCACTGTTTTGTAATTGTCTACTTTAAAAGACTCCAGGAAAATCACTGACTTTGAACAGGAAATATTCACCTTTTTATTGTTTTAATCAAGAATATTGAAAACTTTCATACCACTTTATGTAATCTTGCTGCATCTTAGGAGTATATTCAATAGAAATAGAAATGAAGAGACTTATGGACAAAGTTGGTTATTACAGTGTTATTTATGGAACAAAAACATCAGGAAATAATGAAATATAAAACATAGGAAACATAGGTTATATACATTAATGCACATCATACAGTCAAATGCTACTAAATTTTAATATTGTGGAAATATTCATATTTTTTATCTTGGCTAGAATTCTGCATGAATTCTGAGAGGCTATGTCTTATTATCATTTATAAATATTTTATTTAAAAATTATTATTAAAAAATCTTTGCAGACTAGTGCATGGCACATTGCCAGCAAATAGATACTCAGTATGAATTTAGTGAATGAACTGATATAGCATTTGGGTTGACTATTGGATAAGTTGAGGTTTAGGGTTTTCCTGACAGTCTTTTTTTTTTTTTTTTGGTCAGAAGAGGAAACCAAGTCAATCAAGTGCTGCTCAATGTGGCATCCAAGGTCGTGGGCAGAGTCCGTGTTAGAATGTAGACTCCTGGAGGGTCACCTCCCTCTCCTTCACTCTCCTACTTGTTTCTATGTCGTCTTGTCCTGGTGTGGCCAGTACAACCACATGAGTTAGCTCAGAAGAGAGTTTTTGATTCTGAATTCTGTTTAGAGGCCCCAGGAAACTGATAAAACTGATAAGAACTGATTTTTTAAATCAGAAAACTGATAAAACCCATGCAGATATCACCATGATCTCTGAATGTCCCAAAGGAGGACACGGAGGTCTAGAGGACTGTGGCGCCCCAAGGCCACAGTCCCTGGAGAGCTGGGGTGAGAAATTGTCAGTTACCTTTCAGCCACACGCTTCCCTGGTGGCTCAGAGGTTAAAGCGTCTGCCTCCAATGCGGGAGACCTGGGTTCTATCCCTGGGTCGGGAAGAACCCCTGGAGAAGGAAATGGCAATCCACTCCAGTATTCTTGCCTGGAGAATCCCATGGACGGAGAAGCCTAGTAGGTTACAGTCCACAGTGCCGTTGAGCCAGGGTTGTGGTTTGGTGAGGGGCCTGCCGTGCAAGGGTTTATGGGCTCACCATCTCCTTGTTGGTCTAAGGAGGACTGATGTCCACCTGATGATTGGTGAGCAATCTGGCCGGGGGGACAGGAGTTTGGGGAAGTATCGTGTGCCCTCCTTCCTCCAGCCCTCCCAGCTCCTGGTCCCGCTGTGCGCTGTGCCCTGACAGGGACTCCATGAATAGGTACGGGCATAAATAGGTATTTTGCCTCAGGAGTCTTAGAATAATGCAAAACAACGTAAGCGGCAGTTTGTATAACACTTCACAGTTCTCTAAGTGCTTTCACACACATTATCTCATGCAGGTACCTGCTCTCATTTGAAATTGTTGCAGGTGTCAGCATACAATTAAAATATCAATTAAGTCAGGGTCTGAAATAAATCAGGCTGTGCTCGAACAGGAATTAAAAAATTAAAAAATGACATTTGTCTGTCTAGGACTAATCCCCAGATCTGATCCACAGCACACCTCCCCTCCCTAACAAGTGTGTTCCAACTTCATAGTGCCCATTGACCTGCACATCTATTCTTTAAAAAATTTTTTAAATGGTCACAGGGTACCAACTTTATTTATTTACCTATTTATTTATTATTATTTTATTTGGCTGCATGGCACAGCATGTGGGATCTTAGTTCCCCAACCAGGGATTGAACCTATGTCTCCTGCACTGGAAGCACAGAGTCTTAACCACTGAACAGCCAGAGAAGTCCCACCATCTGTTCTTTTAATTAATTAATTACTTTTAATTGGAGGCTAATTACTTTACAATAATGTAGTAACTTTTGCCATACATTGACATGAATCAGCCATGGGTGTACATGTGTTCCCCATCCTGAACCCCCCTCCCACCTCCTGCCCCATCCCATCCCTCAGGGTCATCCCAGTGCACCCCCCCCTCCCCCGAGTGCCCTGTCTCATGCATCTGAGCTGGGCCGGTGATCTAGTTCACATGATAATATACATGCTTCAATGCTATTCTCTCAGATCATCCCACCCTCACCTTCTCCCACAGACTCCAAAAGTCTGTTCTTTATATCTGTTGTCTATTTTGCTGTCTTGCATGTAGGGTCATTGTTACCATCTTTCTAAATTCCATATATATGGGTTAGTATACTGTATTGGTGTTTTCCTTTCTGACTTACTTCACTCTGTATAATAGGCTCCAGTTTCATCCACCTCATTGCTGCTAAGTCACTTCAGTCGTGTCCAACTCTGTGCGACCCCATAGACAGCAGCCCACCAGCTCCCCTGCCCCTGGGATTCGCCAGGCAAGAACACTGGAGTGGGTTGCCATTTCCTTCTCCAACACATGAAAGTGAAAAGTGAAAGTGAAGTCGCTCAGTCGTGTCCAACTCTTAGTGATCCCATGGACTGCAGCCTACCAGGCCCCTCCGTCCATGGGATTTTCCAGGCAAGAGTACTGGAGTGGGTTGCTAGAGCTGATTAAAACGCATTCTTTTCAACAGCTGAGTAATATTCCATTGTGTGTACATACCACAGCTTTCTTATCCATTCATCTGCTGATGGACATCTAGGTTGCTTCCATGTCCTGGCTATTATAAGCAGTGCAGCGATGAACACTGGGGTACATGTGTCTCTTTCAATTCTGGTTTCCTCGGTGTGTATGCCCAGCAGTGGGATTGCTGGGTCATAAGGCAGTTCTATTTGCAGTTTTTTAAGGAATCTCCACACTGTTCTCCATAGTGGCTGTACTAGTTTGCATTCCCACCAACAGTGTAAGAGGGTTCCCTTTTCTCCACACCCTCTCCAGCATTTATTGCTTGTAGACTTTTGGATNCCTCGGTGTGTATGCCCAGCAGTGGGATTGCTGGGTCATAAGGCAGTTCTATTTCCAGTTTTTTAAGGAATCTCTACACTGTTCTCCATAGTGGCTGTACTAGTTTGCAATCTCACCAACAGTGTAAGAGGGTTCCCTTTTCTCCACACCCTCTCCAGCACTTATTGATTGTAGAAATTTTGATAGCAGTCATTCTGACTGGCGTGAGATGGTACCTCATTGTAGTTTTGATTTGCATTTCTCTGATAATGAGTGATGTTGAGCATCTTTTCATGTGTTTGTTAGCCATCTGTATGTCTTCTGTGGAGAAATGTCTGTTTAGTTCTTTGGCCCATTTTTTGACTGGGTCGTTTATTTTTCTGGGATTGAGCTACAGGAGCTGCTTGTATATTTCGGAGATTAATTCCTTGTCAGTTGCTTTGTTTGCTGTTGTTTTCTCCCATTTTGAAGGCTGTCTTTTCACCTTGCTTATAGTTTCCTTCGTTGTGCAAAAGCTTTTAAGTTTAATTAGGTCCCATTTATTTATTTTTGCTTCTATTTGCATTACTCTGGGAGGTGGGTCATAGAGGATCCTGCTGTGATTTATGTCGGAGAGTGTTTTGCCTATGTTCTCCTCTAGGAGTTTTATAGTTTCTGGTCTTACATTTAGATCTTTAATCCATTTTGAATTTATTTTTGTGTATGGTGTTAGAAAGTGTTCTAGTTTCATTTTTCTTTTTTACAAGTGGTTGACCAGTTTTCTCAGCACCACTTGTTAAAGAGATTGTCTTTTCTCCATTGTCTATTCTTGCCTCTGTCAAAGATAAATTGTCCATAGGTGCGTGGGTTTATCTCTGGGCTTTCTATTTTGTTCCATTGATCTATATTTCTGTCTTTGTGCCAGTACCATACTGTTTTGATGACTGTAGCTTTGTAGTATAGTCTGAAGTCGGGCAGGTTGATTCCTCCAGTTCCATTCTTCTTTCTCAAGATTGCTTTGGCTATTCGAGGTTTTTTGTATTTCCATACAGATTGTGAAATTATTTGTTCTAGTTCTCTGAAAAATACTGTTGGTAACTTGATAGGGATTGCATTGAATCTATAGATTGCTTTGGGTATCTGTTCTTGATTTTTCTCTTTTTGTGCCCTCTGTCAGGAATTCTCTCCCTTGCTTTATCTATTCCCCTTAACCTTCAAAGTCTCAGTTTTCTATCTCTGATTTTGTTATGGTTTTCTTAGCACTTTCTTTTGCCTGCTCTGCTTCTGCAGAATTAGTTGCTCCCCACACCGAGTGCTCCCACAGACTGTGGTTTAGCACTTCTTACATTATACTCTGGGGCTTCCCAGGTGGCACTAGTGGTAAAGAACCTGTGTGCCAATGCAGGAGATGCAGGTTCGACCCCTGGGTGGGGAAGAGCCACTGGAGGAGAGCATGGCAACCCTCTCCAGTATTCTTGCCTGGAGAATCCCATGGACTGAGGAGCCTGGCGGGCTACGGTCCATGCAGTCATAAAGAGTCTGACATGACTGAAGCAACTTAGCACTTCTTACGTTGTATTCTATTAAATAACTTCCGTTCAGTCTCCTTCATCAGACTGAGCATCTTGACAGCAGAGCTGTTTCATCCTCTCCAGCGCCTGCTGCCCTATAGGTGTTGGATGCATGTCTGTTACATGAATGAAGACTTGAGCCTGAGGCAGTTGGTGGCCAGATGGGGAGTCCCCGGTGGATTGGCATTTAGTAACCCTGCTGTCCCCCAGGTGCTCCAGCCCAATGCCAAACAGAGTGGGCTCCCTGGGGCAGAGGCCAGCACCGAGGACCCAGTCACTCTTTCTGTGCAGCCCTGTTTCCACAGGAAGCTTGCTCGCCAAGTAAAGAATAAATCTCAGATTTTACAACTTGTTTGCTTTACTCTGTAAACAGACTTCTCATTGTAACAAAACACAACGATAGAAAACCCCACAAAAATCCATTTTCTTTTGCACACATTAAAATACCTAGGAAGGATTATGGAAGATTTGGCCACTCTGAATGCATCTGGCAATGTGTACTATGTTGCTTTTTCCCAAAAAATAAGATAAGGCGTGTGTGTGTGTGTGTGTGTGTGTGTGTGTGTGTGTGTGAGGCTGCATGCACACAAACACTGAAGACAGGGCAGATGGAAGTTCAAGTCCAGCTTGACTGTTCACCATCTGAATGATCCACAGCATCTATAAGATGGGGAGGACGAGGCCTGTATTGCTTTCAGAAGTCATTTGTGAGGATTGTAACAGAGCCAAAGGGCCAGCACAGTTCCTGACTCTCAGGAACTCTCTCCCCAGAGGCAGTGGAAGCACAAAGAAAAGCACAGTTCTGGAATGTTTTCTCTCCTTGGGAACCTTGTTCACACACATTGTCCTATTTCTGTGTCACTGACAATACTTCCCACGGTCACTTATCTTTCCCCAGGCACATCTCTCCCTAACTGGGCTGGAGCCCCCTGGAGGGCAGGCCCAGCTCAAACTCTCCCTTCTGTATTGCAGAGGAGATGCTCACTGCGTCCACAGCCCCATTGGAAAGACCCCTGGGAGAGTGAGCATCTTCTCTGTTCTGCTTCTAGGTCTCACTTAGGATGCTGACTACTGGCCTGGTAGGATGCTGACTACTGACGCCAGAAGATGACAACAGAAGCTGCTCCTCAACCTTTCCTCCTGGTCATAGGTGTGAGGATGGGTAGCACCTTGGGTAGACTGGAAGAGGGGCTTCGCAGCCCCAACCCCACCTCTGGAGGGCTACACTTTCCCGATAGGGCTGTTTCAAGTATGAAAGGAGAAGGCAGTGGATCAGGGCCTAGACCACATCAAGGCACTCAGCTGTTCTTGTTAATACCACAATTCTTCAATTTTAAGATACCATTGATTATTAGATGGACTACAGAAAACAGCTTTTCCGGGAAAATTTGAGTGTCAACTACCAATTAAATGTATATATCTCAACCTCAGACACACTTAAAAAAAATGCACAAATGAGCTCCAAATTGTCTCAGTTTTGGCCACAGAGATGAGTTGCTGAGAGAGGCATGAAGCAATAACCACCAACGCAATCAGATGGCAACCTCGAGGGTCCCCCTGGTGGTTGCCGTGATGCTGGCTCTGCAGATGCTCCCAGGCCTGGGATGGAGAGTGTCAGGGACGCTTGGCTGGATCCGCCGGGCTCTGTGTGTGGTTCAGGCTTTCCGGAGCCCAGCCTGTTGGAGACCGGGCACAGGCCTTGGTGTCTATCCCAACATCAAGTATGACCAACCTTCAGCTGGCATCTGGCAGACCAGTCCCTGCTGCTGGGCATCCTCATTATTCTTGGCGTGTCTTTGCTCTCAAACTTAGGGAGTGTGGGACAGCCTCTGCCAGAGCTTTGCCCTTTCCTTAGTCTATAGGACTATGCTTGTGCCTTGATTTCCTTTCCCAAGTTCATGAAATCTCCCAGGATTTAGTCAGGAAAACAGAATCCACACTAGCTATATCAAACAGAGGGGATTTAATGTAGGATTTGGAATGTGCAGGTGTTGGAAGTCTGGGGCTGCACAAGGGTGATCGTGAAGCTCCCCAGAATTTATTTTTTTAATTTAAATTTTCTAAATATTTATTTTTGTCTTTTTACTTGACTGTGCTGGGTCTTAGTGGCAGGATCTTTAGTTGTGGCATGTGAGACCTAATTCCCTGACCAGTTTGCAAACCTGGGCCCCCTGTGTTGGGAGTACAACATCTTAGCCACTGGACCACCAGGGAAGTCCCACCCCAGTGCTTATTACCTGCTGGAAGAAGCTACCACAGCTGGGGCTGGAGAACAAAAGGGAGGAGGAGGGGTGTTACCAGGATCTGGGAGTACAGAAGAGGGGTCACATCCTCAGGAGCCCCAACTATGGAAGACGGGCTATTTCAGCTGGAGTTGGGATGATGGAAATAACACAGCGACTTTAGAGACATCACCAGGGGAAGGAGAAAAGAGGGAAGGACTGAGAGAGATGGAGGAAGAACAGTGGCTTCTGCCTTTCTCTTGCCTTCTGTTTCCCCCAGCATCTTTTCACTGAGAAGGCTTCTGAGGAAGTCAGCTGGCAAAGGAGCATGTGGATCATTCAGATGGTTGAGGAAGTCAGCTGGCCTTAGAGAGCAGTATACAGAGGATGGCCTTGGGGCTGACAGACCACAGATAAATAATAAGTACAGTCAGGCAGCTAACAAGTATTTATTGAGTACCTTCTACAAGCCAGACACTGCTGTAGTGCTGGGGAATCAGGAGTGAACAAAACAGAAAGTCCTCGCCTCCTAAGAACCCATATTGTAGTTGGGAGAAATAGACAGCAAACATATCAAGAAAATAACAGTATCACAGATGGTGGTAAGAGTTACAGAGAAAAATAAAACAGGGAATGGGGTAGGGAGTGGTGAGAGTGGGTGGGTGGGCAGGAAGTGTTTCACTGAGAAGTGGTGTTTCACTGAGAGTGAGGGATTGAGCCCTGACGCTATCTGAAGGAAGAAGATTATAGGCAGACACACAGAGAAGGTGCAAAGCCGCTGGGGCCAGAGCAGAGTGTACAAGTGGAGAGGTGCGGTGGGCCCTCGATATTTGCATCCAGGAGTTCAACCAACCGCGGATTTAGAACCCACAGATACGGAAGGCAGACTGTACGGCCATTTGGCAGGATAGGAGCCTGAAGCATCCTTGGATTTTGGTATCTGCAGGGGATCCTGAAACCAACCCCCTATGGATACTGAGGGATGGTGGTGATAGGAAATGAAGCCCCGGAGATAGCCTGACAAAGGCGGTTTGGGTTCCAAAGAAAAAAGAGACCCCTTGGAACAAGGAGGACACCTGAAAACCTTTACACAAGTTTCTATTAGGCCCTGGCCCCCTCTGGACTGCAGATCTGGGCTATTTGCACTGATTTCCCCTCTCACCCCTTGTAGGCAGGGAAGAGAGATAAAGGGGGTGACTCTTAAGGACACACTCTGCAGGGCCTGAGAGGACACTGTAATGGCAAGTGAGATGGAAAGCCGCGCTCACCTTCTGCCCTGCTGACACCCACTTTCTCCTCCCCCATTCCATATCGGGAGCTGAGGTCCACTTTGAGTCCTAGTTCAATTATTGGAATTCTCCTGCCTCTGATCTCGACATTCACACATTGTCTACTAGACTGTCAGAATGTCAGAAAATAGGACCTTGTCTGTGTTATGTATCACTGTTTGCATAGCTGGTGCTTGGCATCCAGCAGGGGCTTACTGACCACCTCCTGGATGAATGAACAGTTAAGCAGATCTTCATAGATCTCATTTGTCACCAGCACTGTGATGGGTCAACTCAGATGACTCAAAGCCAGTGTCATCTGACAGTGACAAGGGCAACTGTCATCAGTACAATTGTTAGTTGGGGCAGGCTAAATAATAGGGCAGTAGTTTGATTAACTTTTAAAACTGGTTACATGAAACTTGTGTGTTTATAGTCTCAGTATCCATGAAAACTTTGGGGCCAAGGAGTTGCATACTACTCAAGTGTGTCCACCCCACTGCTTTCTTGTAATGATGGAGGTCTTTTTTCCCCTCCCTTTTATTAGTGATGAAGGTTTTGTTGGAGATAATTGTATTTTTAGCAGCACAGTTAATGAACTAGCTAAGCATCAATAGATGGAATCATAAAACCATTAAACACCAAGAGCAATAATGGGAAACTGTGTCTGGTGGTAATGAAATTAAGTGTCTTTATGAGGTCACTTTATTCCTTTTCTCCTCGGCTCTCTTGCCCTCCTGAGTACATGGTGACTGCCGCTCCTAATTGCTGTTTCACTAAAATGCACAATGCCATCCATTTTGTGTTTTAATTCAATGTATTTCTAGGGCCTTCAGGATCATTAAGTCCTTCACCAAGAGAGCGCAATGGAAGTGGTGATTATGAAAGCTTCTGGAAATGGCCCAGGAGTGTAGGAGAATGAGGAGCACAGACAAGGTTGAGAAGGAAGAAAAAGGAACCTGCTGGACTTAGTACTGGATCCAAACTAATGAGAACCAGTGCTCAAGGCTGAGCCCATGGGAGTGTCTGGTACAACCTCTGAAGTTAGGATGGGGCCACTCCTAGAGGGATGGAACGTCCACAGTTATCAGTTCAGTTCAGTCACTCAGTTGAGTCCGACTCTTTGCGACCCCATGAATCGCAGCACGCCAGGCCTCCCTGTCCATCACCAACTCCCGGAGTTCACTCAAACTCACGTCCATCAAGTCGGTGATGCCATCCAGCCATCTCATTCTTTGTCATCCCCTTCTCCTCCTGCCCCCAATCCCTCCCAGCATTAGAGTCTTTTCCAATGAGTCAACTCTTCGCATGAGGTGGCCAAAGTACTGTTTCAGCTTTAGCATCATTCCCTCCAAAGAACACCCAGGACTGATCTCCTTTAGAATGGACTGGTTGGATCTCCTTGCAGTCCAAGGGACTCTCAAGAGTCTTCTCCAACAGCACAGTTCAAAAGCATCAGTTCTTCGGTGCTCAGCTTTCTTCACAATCCAACTCTCACATCCATACATGACCTCTGGAAAAACCACAGCCTTGACTAGACGAACCTTAGTTGGCAAAGTAATGTCTCTGCTTTTCAATATGCTGTTTAGGTTGGTCATAACTTTCCTTCCAAGGAGTAAGCGTCTTTTAATTTCATGGCTGCAATCACCATCTGCCGTGATTTTGGAGCCCCCCAAAATAAAGTCTGACACTGTTTCCACTGTTTCCCCATCTATTTCCCATGATGTGATGGGACCAGATGCCATGATCTTAGTTTTCTGAATGTTGAGCTTTAAGCCAACTTTTTCACTCTCCTCTATCACTTTCATCAAGAGGCTTTTGAGTTCCTCTTCACTATCTGCCATAAGGGTGATGTCATCTGTATATCTGAGGTTATTGATATTTCTCCCATCAATCTTGATTCCAGCTTGTGCTTCATCCAGCCTGGCTTTTTGAATGATGTACCCTGTATATAAGTTAAATAAACAAGGTGACAGTATACAGCCTTAACATATTCCTTTCCCAATTTGGAACAAGTCTGTTGTTCCATGTCCGGTTACAACTGTTGCTTCTTTACCTGCATACCGATTTCTCATGAGGCAGGTAAGGTAGTCTGGTATTCCCATCTCTGGAAGAATCTTCCACAGTTTGTTGTGATCTACACAGTCAAAGGCTTCAGCATAGTCAATGAAGCAGAAGTAGTTTTTTTGGAATTCTCTAGCTTTTTCTATGATCCAGCAGATGTTGGTAATTTGATCTGGTTCCTCTGCCTTTTCTAAATCAAGGTTGAACATCTGAAAGTTCTTGGTTCACATACTGTTGAAGCCTAGATTGGAGAATTTTGAGCACTACTTTGCTAGCATGTGAAGTGAGTGCAATTGTGCGGTAGTTTGAACATTCTTTGACATTGCCTTTCTTTGGGATTGGAATGGAAACTGACCTTTTCTAGTCCTGTGGCCACTGCTGAGTTTTCTAAATTTGCTGGCATATTGAGTGCAGCACTTTCCCAGCATCATCTTTCAGGATTTGAAATAGCTCAACTGGAGTTCCATTATCTCCCCCAGCTTTGTTCATAGTGATACTTCCTAGGGCACACTTGGCTTCACACTCCAGGATGTCTGGCTCTAGATGAGTGATCACACCATCGTGATTATCTGGATTGTGAAGATCTTTTTGTACAGTTCTTCTGTGTATTCTTGCCACCTCTTATTAATATCTTCTGCTTCTGTTAGGTCCATACCATTCTGTCCTATATTGAGCCCATCTTTGCATGAAATGTTCCTTTGGTATCTCTAATTTTCTTGAAGAGGGCTCTAATCTTTCCCATTCTATTGTTTTCCTCTATTTCTTTGCATTGATCACTGAGGAAGTCTTTGTTATCTCTCCTTGCTATTCTTTGGAACTCTGCATTCAGATGGTTGCATGAAGAGTTTTGCACTGTTTCTGCACAGTTGTTCAGAAATCCTGGCCAATAATCCATATTGAACAGCTTCCATCTCAGTCAACTGGAATTAGGAAACAGTACTGACCAGATTCCCTGGTGGCTCAGTGGTAAAGAATCTGCCTGCCAATGCAGGAGATCCAGGTGCAGTCCCTGGGTGGAGAATATCCCCTGGAGAAGGAAATTCCAAGGCCAAATTTGCCTGTTACTCCAGGTGTTTCTTGACTTCCTACTTTTGCATTCCAGTCCCCTATAATGAAAAGGACATCTTTTCTGGGTGTTAGTTCTAAAAGGTCTTGTAGACCTTCATAGAACTGTTCAACTTCAGCTTCTTCAGCATTACTGATTGGGGCATAGACTTGAATTACTGTGATATTGAATGGTTTGCCTTGGAGATGAACAGAGATCATTCTGTCATTTTTGAGATTGCATCCAAGTACTGCACTTTGGACTCTTTTGTTGACCATGATGGCTACTCCATTTCTTCTAAGGGATTCCTGCCCACAGTAGTAGATTTAATGGTCATCTGAGTTAAATTCACCCATTCCAGTCCATTTTATTTCCCTGATTCCTAGAATGTCAATGTCACTCTTGCTGTCTCCTATTTACCACTTCCAATTTGCCTTGATTTAGGACTTCCCTGGTGGCTCAGACGGTAAAGCGTCTGTCTACAATGTGGGAGACCCGGGTTGAGCCCTGGGTTAGGAAAATCCCCTGGAGAAGGAAATGGCAATCCACTCCAGCACTATTGCCTGGAAAATCCCATGGACAGAGGAGCCTAGTAGGCTATAGTCTATGGGGTCGCAAAGAGTTGGACATGACTGAGCGACTTCATTCATTCATTCATTCATGGACCTAACATTCCAGGTTCCTATGCAATATTGCTCTTTACAGCATCAGACCTTGCTTCTATCACCAGTCACATCCACTGCTGGGTATTGCTTTTGCTTTGGCTCTATCCCTTCATTCTTTCTGGAGTTATTTCTCTACTGCCCTCCAGTAGCATATTGGGCACCTACTGACTGGGGAGTTCCTCTTTTGGTATCCTATCATTTTGCCTTTTCATACTGTTCATGGGGTTCTCAAGGCAAGAATACTGAAGTGGTTTGCCATTCCTTTCTCCAGTGGACCACATTCTATCAGACCTCTCCACCATGACCTGTCTGTCTTGGGTGGCCCCACAGGGCATGGCTTAGTTTCATTGAGTTAGACAAGGCTGTGGTCCTAGTGTGATTAGATTGAATAGTTTTCTGTGATTATGGTTTCAGTGTGTCTGCCCTCTGATGCCCTCTTGCAACATCTACCATCTTACTTGGGTTTCTCTTACCTTGGACATGGGGTATCTCTTCACAGCTGCTCCAGTAAAGCACAGCCACTGCTCCTTACCTTGGACGAAGGATATCTCCTCACGGCCACCCCTCCTGACCTTGAACATGGAATAGGTCCTCTCAGCCCTCCTGTGCCTGCGCAGCCACTGCTCCTTGGACGTCCACAGTTATACTTGTACCTGAACCATACCTTTTAGTTTGGGAACACATTCATATACATAATTTCCATTGAGAATTGTGACAAGGCCACATGATGAAATTTTATTCTGTTTTCTGATGAGAAAACTGAGGCTCAGGGAAGTTAAATGACGTTGACTCCCACTATTCATCAGAAGCCAAAGTTGTATGCTTCCTTTCACTCCAAGACGTTTCATGGGCTATGAACAAAACCACTTGCCAGTGATTTAAAGCTTGCCCTACCAAAGGTTAATAATTCAAGAAATATTTGTTGAGTATCTACTACTTATTGAGTATCTGCTATATTCTTGGGCTCCAAAATCACTGCAGATGGTGACTGCAGCAGGGAAGTTAAAAGATGCTTTACTCCTTGGAAGGAAAGCTGTGACAAACCTAGACAGCATATTAAGAAGCAGAGATACTATTTTGCTGATAAAGGTTTGTATAATCAAAGCTATGGTTTTTCCAGTAGTCATGTATGGATGTGAGAGTTGGACTATAAAGAAAGCTGAACACTGAAGAATTGATGCTTTTGAACTGTGGAGTTGGAGATCCAACATGGAGCCAACAACATGCAGTGAATTAGGGTGATAAAAGAGAGAACGCATTGGTGATTGGAGCCCCTAGTTTGATCTATGAGATAGGAAGTCTTCCTGGAGTGAGTGAGGGTTAAGATGAGGCCTGAAATGTGGAAGTTAAATAGATGAAGGAGGGAGAAGAGTATACAAAGGTGGGCTGAAGTGTCCGAGGCAGCGGTGGTTCAGCAATTTTTGTCTATTTTGTCTTGAGAGTCCCTTGGACTGCAAGGAGATCCAACCAGTCAATTCTAAAGGAAATCAGGCCTGAATATTCATTGGAAGGACTGATGCTGAAGCTGAAACTCCAATACTTTGGCCACCTGATGCAAAAACCTGACTCATTTGAAAAGTCCCTGATGCTGGGAAAGATTGAAGGCAGGAGGAGAAGGGGACGACAGAAGATGAGATGGTTGGATGGCATCACTGACTCTATGGACATGAGTTTGAGTAAACTCGGGGATTTGGTGATGGACAGGGAGGCCTGGCGTGTTGTAATCTATGGGGTCGCAAAGAATCAGACATGACTGAGCGACTGAACTGAACTGAACTGAACTGTGGTGTTGGAGAAGACTCTTGAGAGTCCCTTGGACTGCAAGGAGATGAAACCAGTCAGTCCTAAAGGAAATCAACCCTGAATATTCATTGGAAGGACTGATGCTGAAGCTGAAGCTCTAATATATGGCCACCTGATGCAAAGAGTCCATTCATTAGAAAAGACCCTGATGCTGGGAAGAATTGAGGGCAGGAGGAGAAGTGGGTGACAGAGGATAAGATGGTTGGACAGCATCATCAACTCAATGGACATAAGCTTGAGCAAACTCTGGGAGACAGTGAAGGACAGGGAAGCCTGGCATGCTGCAGTCCATGGGGTCTCAAGGAGTTGGACTTGACTTAGTGACTGAACAACAACAATATGCTGGAAACATGATGATTTTCATAATAGACACCTTCCCCATTTTCATAGAACCTGGATGTAGCTGGGAGAACAAGCACAGCCAACAACATGCAGTGAATTAGTGTGATAAAAGAGAGAACACATTGGTGATTGGAGCTCCTAGTCTAATCTATGAGATGGGAAGTCTTCCTGGAGTGAGTGAGGTTTAAGATGAGGCCTGAAATGCGGAAGTTAAATAGATGAAGGAGGGAGAAGAATATACAAAGGTGGACTGAAGTGTCCGAGGCAGCGGTGGCTCAGCAATTTTTGTCTATTTAGGAGGTAGCATCAGTTGGTGAGTCTAAGGAATGATTTCGTGTGGGGGCTGGAGGGGTAGGTGGAATTAGGAGCGCCTTTCCTGTCTTGGCCGCCTGGTGGGGTGATGACAGTTCTGTTTACTGAGACTGTGGGAGGAGCCCAAGGGTAAAGGTGGGCGGGGATAAGATGGTAATTACCGGGTGTGTCCCATTTTTATAAAAATGAGCCCTAAAAGGCTGCAGCCGGCTAGGTCCATCGGTATCCCAGGGCTAAGAAGTGAGATAAAGCCCTGATACAGACAAGCTGTTAATTTCTCCATGGAGGTCACTCTAAAGCCGCGGTACCCTTTGTTTCCACCCTGCTGAATTGAAAGGCAGAATGAAGCCTCAGAATGACCACCACCAGCCAGAAGGATTAGGCTAAACATGATGAAATTTAAGAGGGAGAAATGTAAATGACACACCTCAGGTTTACAAAATCAGTTTCATGTCAAGGATGAAAACCCTGATCTGACAGCAGCTCATATCCACAGAACCTAAGGGAATCAGCTGGCTGTGAATCCCACATAAACCAACAGCGTCATTCGGCTGCCCCTTCTCCCACCTTTAAAGCCTCCTTAACGTTAGCATCATCACTGGGGAGCCCGGAAAGGTGTTTATCCGAGAGGAACAGAGACAGACCTGTGAGCGAGATGCAGCAGCCAAGAGGGAGGGACGTCAGTTCAGGGACACGTCTGTTGCTGCCCAGGATTCTAGGGACCGCTTGGAGTGTGGTCGATGTGCATCTCCAAAAAAATACCTGGAAAAATCAGGGACACGTCTGTTGCTGCCCAGGATTCTAGGGACCGCTTGGAGTGTGGTCGATGTGCATCTCCAAAAAAATACCTGGAAAAATCAGGGACAAGTGCATACTTCTCAACGGACCAGGGGCCTCAGAGAGAGGGATTTGTTTGGGTTGGGAGTATAAGAAAGTATGGACCAAGGAATGTTAAAGGGAGGAGGAGCCTGCCACGTCTGCTCAGTGCATTGTTTGTTTTCGTGCTGTGTTTGAGTGTTAATTAGGTGCCTGGCTGCTCTTACGTGCTCTGCTGTGGGAAATACTGTAAAACATCAACTACGGAAAAACTAGTTCAGACTGTTCTAGTTCAGCCAGCAGGGGCTATTCGGAGGACAGTGAGGTCTGGGAGGACAGAGAGATCAAAGAGATCACGGGATAACTGGAGGCCAGGGAAGATGTCACTGGCAAGGCACGAGTTGGGGAAAATGAGAAACTCAGCTGACTGCAGTCTTGGGAAATAAGGCAGGAAAGGTAAGCAAAAGGCCAGAGCTTGACCCGTTCAGTGGGCCAGACAAGGCATGGAGATGTGATGGAGGTCGTGTGGGATGCAGAGTTGACAGAAGAGTCTCCTGCCTGGTGAAGCTGAATTGAAGGATGACTCTGAATTTGTGAGTTTCCCCCTGATCAGTTTCTCCCTTAATAGCGCCTGCCCCACATGGCTGATTACCCTTGTGGTGTGCTGAGGGTCTGTAACAGACAGGAGTGTCCAGACAGCAGAAGGTAGGATCTCTAAGGCAGATCTCTAGAGGAGAAAGCCTGGTGCCTTCTGATGGGAAATCAAACTAAATCAGAGCAAGTGTGATAGCAATTTCTAAATTGCAGTGGAAGAGATTTCCCTTCCTTGTTTTCTTCCTTCCTCCCTCTCTCATTTCCCCCCTCCTTCCAACATTTATTGAGCAGTACTCCCAGCTCTCTGTGAAGGGGTGGGGACCCAAGATGAGCAGAACACAGGTCCTGCTCCTTGTAGTTCATAGTGGAGAGGGGAAGTGGGACACATGAATAAGTACTATTATTTCTTTGATTTTAAAACGCACTCTCAACATAATAACAGCTTTTCAGAAGCAAAACAAAATAAAAAATAAAAAACACAACCACACTAAATGTACACATTGTTGCAAAATGTCCCACTTTTAGAAACATTCAAATGTGAAAAAATATAGTGTGTTTCAGAATTGAAACATATGAGCAGCATAATCATTATTATCTCAATAGGAGTGGGTGCCGTGACCCATCAGAACATAACAATGTGGGGAAGAATGTGTCTTAGAAGCAGGAGTTACAGCAATGTGATCATTGTCACAACAGGGGTGGGAACAAGATGCCACTGGAACCCACTGGAGGAAGTTCTTTAAGCCTCCTGGGGACAGCAGATTAGGCTTCCAGCAGGGGCTGGTGTTGTAAGGCCACCTTGCAGGCAAACAGTGGTGGAGAAAGTGGGTAAGAGGCCAGGGGAGGGGGCTGCAGGCAGAGTGAGCGGTTTTTGCAGAGAGCGCCGTGCATCCTGGGAGCAGCTGCATCTTATCACGGAGATTGTTATTATCAGTGAGGAACAGAGGGGCCTTCAGTCTGGAGGAGTCTGATGTGTCTCATCACAAAGACAACAGGGAAGGAGATGTGGGCAGTGTGTCACAGAGCCAGGCCTCTCTGCTAAACGTAACCTGTCTCTTGAAAGGTTTTTCTGTTTCTGTTTACATAAGGCAGAAGCTAATTGCCTCGTGCAGAAGTGATGTGTTCTCCAATAGAAAGAAAATACAACAGATTTCGGTCAGTAGGCTTGGAATTTTTCCTTAAATCGGCTTGGCTGTTTCCTTAAATCTTTTCTCCAGGGCAAGGATGCCCTATAGAAGTGGCTGACTGTGTCGCTTCCATAGGCACGTGGACCTCTTACAGGCTCTTCTCTGTCTGTCTATCTCCTACTCTCTCTTCTTCCCAGTTGTCAAGAAGCTGCTCAGGCAGCCAGCCAGGAACCGAGATTTTGTTCAAGTGTATGTGTGTGCATGTGAGGCTGTTTCTGAATTGCATCCACACAGATTGTCCTTTGGGTATCAGCAGGATGAGGATGCCATTAGCAAGAAATTAATCTCTGTTGGTCCCAGTTTTCAAAGAGAGCCCAATAAATAGCCTGGATGTTCTTCCTGGGAAAGCCTGGTAAAAAAGACAGATGAAAAGTAAAGTGAAATGTTAGTCTCTCAGTCATGTCCGACTCTTTGCGACCCCATGGACTGTAGCTGGCCAGGTTCCTCTGTCCATGGGATTCTCTAGGCAAGAATACTGGAGTGGGTAGCTATTCCCTTCTCCAGGGAATCTTCCTGACCCAAGGATTGAACTAGCGTCTCCTGTATTGCAGGCAGATTCTTATTGTCTGAGCCACCAGGGAAGCCCTCCCCTCACCCCCTCTGCAAAAAAAGACAGATGGTTCTGTATTAATTAGGACATTCTCCTGGGCTGTGTCTTTTCATGCTCTTGGGGGAATGGATATTCTCTTCAGGCAGAGAAGCACTCATCTGATCCTTTCCACATTCACTCCATACCCCAATCCCCTCTGGACCTGAACGAAAGAAGCACTTGTCTGCTCCTCCTTCATACTTTTTCTCAGCCCTGAGAGAGCCTTGAGCTGTCTGAGCAGAGAGCCAGGGTACACTGCAAATGGCGCCTGGGGAAATTATCAGCTTGTCTCCTGAAGGTTCTGCCACTGGAGCCTCCTTGGAGCATGTTTCCTTATCTGTTAAATCAGATTGTTTATTACGTAATTTCTGAGGATCTGTTTCAGTTCTGTGACAGCAAGTCAAACAAAAATAAAGGTCCTTGTTACTGAATGTTTATACTGTGCTAATACATGAAAAGCTAAAAGCTTTACATATATTATCTCACTGAATCCTCATGGCAACTCCATGTAGTTTAGACTCTTGCTATCCCATTTTACAAATGGGAAATGGAAGCTTAGAGATGTCATGTACACAGCTCAGGGAAGCGCACCAGTCAGCGGCAGAACTGTAATGAAGGCGGGTCTCTGATTCTCTAGCCGATACTCTTGATGAGTTGTCTCAGCCCATTTTTGCTGCTGCACAAAATCCCACAGACAGGATGCCTTAAACCACCAACATTTGTTTCTCAGTTTGGAGGCTGAGAAATCAAAGATCAAGTTGCCAGAAGGACTGTTGTCTGGTGAGGTCTGTCTCCCTGCTTTACAGATAGCTGCCTTCTTGCTATGTCTTTGTACAGCAGAGAGGGAGGGAGCGAGGGAGAGAGGGGAAAAAGAGAAAGGGAGAGAGTGAGTTCTAGTCTCTTCCCCTTCTTATTAGGGCACTAATCTCATCATAAGGACCCTACTCTTATGAAAAAGAAAAGAAGTGTTAGTCACTCAGTCATGTCCGATTCTTTGTGATTTCGTGGACTGTAGCCCGCCAGGCTCCTCTGTCCTTGGAATTCTCCAGGCTAGAATACTGGAAAGGGTAGCCATTCCTTTACTCCAGGGGATCTTCCCCACCCAGGGATCGAATCCAGGCCTCTGGCTTGGCAAGCAGATCTTTTTACCATCTGAGCCACCAAGGAAGGCCCACTCTCATGAACTCATTTAAACCTAATCACCACTCAAAGGCCCCGCCTCCTAGTAACATCACATTTGGCCGCTTAGGGCTTACACACAAAGCTGCTGTGCCTGTGATCAGGACTCCGGAGGTTGATGAACAGGAGGGTAAGTGTGGGAGAGCCCATGTGACTGAAGCTGAGAGGGCAGAGGTGAGGGAGCCAGCCGGGACGTATGGAGAGTTCTATTGGACTTCATAGGTAATTTAAATAGTTTGCACCACATTCTAAGTGCAACAGAAAACCACTGCAAGGTTTTAAACAGGAAAGTAATGTGAACTGAGGACAAGACCACTCGCTGCTGTAGGGAAGAGGCCCCAGTAGGAACAGGAAACCCAGTTGATGGGCTGGGCCCACCAGTCCTTGTTGTTTTTTTTTTTTAAATTTCTGTACCATTTGCAATAATTTATTAATATTCCATTTCTTTAATCAAATAGCTGACCAATTTGAAATTATTTGGAAAGCGTGGTGAAATTTTATTCACATCACTATATTATGTGCAGAGTATGCTTTTTTATATGATACCTATAAATTAAATATGTAAACTTTGTCTTTCATAAGTATATTTTTGTTCCCTAATGGTGCTCACCAATCTTGTAGATTGTACAAAAGATAGCAGTGGCTGGGCTAGAGTTGGCAGTGGACATGGAAATAATAGGAAACTTTAGGGGGGCTTTTTAGGAGGTAAAATCAGCAAGACATGGGGAGGGGATGACTGGAGTTAGGGCTGCAGGTAAGATAATGTACAGAGATAGGGATGGGCAAGCTCGTTTTGGATCCTGGCAAGGCAACTTGTTTTTAAGAGGTAATGCTCATTTCTAATGCTTCCCAAAGTGTCTAGCTGGGTCAATTAGGATGACTTCACCTGCAAGTTAGAGAAATCCCCCAACTCAAAGGTCATCAGTTAGGAACCATGTCACATAGCAGAAAGTCCAGCAGTGGTGTGTCCCCTGGATGGTGGGATCAGGCCTGCGATACCAGCAAGGGGCCAATTTCTCTTCTCTTCCTTCTGCTGAGGAAGCCTCCCAAGCTGCCTTCCCTTGTGGAGGCAGATGACCTTGGCATTTCTAGACAGCAGATACCCAGTCACAACCACATCCTTGTCATGCCCAACTGGCCAGGCTGAGTCGTGTTTCCACCCAGTAAAGCAATCTTTGCTCAGACAATGGGTTTTCTCTGACCCCTTAGATAGTTCAGGGTTTTGCTCAGAGCTGAGAAGCGGGGTGAGGAGTGGAAAAGTGGACTAATCTGGGGTTCTGTTCAGGGGAAGAGATATTCAGGCTCATTGGGTTTGTCATGAGGTCCCGGACAAGTAAGACCCAGCTTTTGCATTTCTTAGACCAACAAATACATCATTAAGGGAGTGGATGTGGGAATTGGCTTCCCAGGTGGCACCATGGTAAAGAATCCACCTGCCAATGCAGGAGCCACGGGAGATTCTTGTGTTGAGAAGATCCCATGGAGGAGGAAATGGCAACCCACTCCAGTATTCTGGCTTGGAAGATTCCATGGACAGAGGAACCTGGTGGGCTACAGACCCTGGGGTCATAAGAAGTCAGATATTACTGAGCGACTGAGAGCAAGTAGTACATTGAGCACACATGGGAACTGGTAATAGGACTGCCAACTTTTAATTTTTACCTTGTAAAGACATTTAAACAATTACTACCTGCTGTCTCTATCATTTCATCAAAAGAACATTCCAAAATCAAAGAAAAAAATTTTACATTTAATAAACAACATTATCAAAATTTGCTCTTTTATCAAATTTCTTATCTGAAATCTGGAAACCACTCTCTTGGACCACTAGGGTCCATAGAAAACAGAAGTTCTTAACTGGATTGATGGGCCCACAGAGTCTCTGGAACTGAAGTCAGAGGGCCTTCTTGGGTAGACAGAAATTAAAGCTTTGTTTTCACTATCCTTTATCTGAAATGTAGCATTTCTTTCAATTACGAGTGTGGCAACAGATTGGCAGTATTAGCATGACCTGTGATTTTTGTCATTAATAGAAATCACAAATATTTTCATATTGTATCACAATTGTGGCAGACATCTGGAAATGTCCTTTACGCCGATCACTATATTGAAATTATAGGAGCTATTAGTCACTGTTGGAAGCAGGGGATCCTTCTTGACAAATTCTCCTCCAGTGTGGCCACCGTTGTCTGGCAACTCTGTGTATGGGGCGGGCAGCCTCTGGGCAGTGAATTCACATTCTCATGGGGGTGACCCAAGGCAGTCCAATAGTCCTTAACAATATTGTTTGTGGATCAGTGCACAGGAGTTGAATCGTTTTCATAGTTTGCTGAAGTTTTTGCAAATCTGAATCCCTTTAACGTGATTTTTTTCTCTTGTTTGGGAATGCAACTTTTGGTGACATAGACGAGTTCAAACACGTCTGGTGGCTGCACCGACTGTCAAAGTGTGATACTTAAGGCAGCTTCTTGTGATTGCTAACAGCTTGCAAGTGACACAGTCATGACAGTGTAGTAAGCTGTCTGAGTAGCATAGTCCTCTCTTTGATTTTTCTTTTTTGTTCTCCATTTGCACATTCTCTTTGTGTTGTGAAGTAAAGTCTTACCTACACAGTATATATACGCATGTTGTCCTTGCATCATTATTTTGTGAAAATGTCACACATTAAAAATACATTTGTGGGAAACATTGACAATATGAGAAATGAGAACCATTATTTCACTTGAAGCAATAGCTAAATTCCAGGGGAAACAGGACTTCTGAGCAGCTGGTGACACCCCTAGTCCACACAAAGGTGAAAAGATGTTACTAGTGCAAACATTGACTAATCATAAATCCTGCCTTCCTTCCTTGTCATAAAATGTAATGAATATTTTATACTTTACTTAATTAACATACAAATAATTCACTTCTAGGTAGATTTATCAAACAAATCACTTAGGAACCACGAAGAAACCATTATATTTCAAAAAATGTCACTGGAACAAAAATATTTTAACTTTATTATTTTTTTATGGACTTAATTTATCTTGAGCTGGCAAAGAAATGAAAGTCTATGAAATCTATGTACCTGGTTGCATTTACATTAATTAAGCAAAAGGACACAAGATCACAATGATTTCTTTACTTTTGTGGAGAAATTATTATTATTTTTAATACAAATTTATTTTAATTGGAGGTTAATTACTTTGCAATATTGTATTGGTTTTGCCATACATCAACATGAGAAATTATTGCAAAAGGAATTTTGAAGTCAGGAAGACTGAAAGAATACATCATGTCTGCCCATCTAAAAAAATGCATCTAAAGAAAATGAAGGGTTTTTTTTGTGTGTGTGTGTATGTGAATGAAGAACCTCAGTTTCAAAAAGGTAGGATACTTCAAGGGTTTCCCTGGTGGCTCTGACAGTAAAGAATCTACCTTCAATGTGGGAGACCTGGGTTTGATCCCTGGGTTGGGAAGATCCCCTGGAGGAGGGCATAGCAACCCACTCTAGTATTCTTGCCTGGGACACGCCATGGACAGAGGAACCTGATGGGCTACAGTCCATGAGGTTGTAAAGAGTCAGATATGACTGAGCAACTAAGCACAGCACAGGATACTTCAAAACGCGGATTTGCCATTTCATGGAAACCTTTTCCAGAAGAGTTCTTGAAGTTTCCTACCAAGTGCTAAACAAAAGCCTCATCTGACTGGGGAAACCTGAAACCACAAAAGCTGGGAATACAGAATGGACTGGAAGTGGCTCCTCAGGTCAAGAGAGGTGTTTCCATGGAGAACTGGTGGAGTATTTTGAAGTGGGTTATGGAGGAATTGGCAGCTTTGTCATTCTCCTTAGTGAATCACTGGCTGCAACCACTAGCATCTTACAATATAGCTGCTGCTGCTGCTGCTGCTAAGTCGCTCCAGTCGTGTCCGACTCTGTGCGACCCCATAGACGGCAGCCCACCAGGCTCCCCCGTCCCTGGGATTCTCCAGGCAAGAATACTGGAGTGGGTTGCCATTTCCTTCTCCAATGCATGAAGGAGAAAAGTGAAAGTGAAGTCACTCAGTCGTGTCAGACTCTTAGTGACCCCATGGACTGCAGCCTACCAGGCTCCTCCGTCCATGGATTTTCCAGGCAAGGGTACTGGAGTGGGGTGCCATTGCCTTCTCCGTACAATATAGCTACCTCCTTCTTTTGTTCACGGTAACCCACACCGAAAAAGAATTCTTGTTCTGTGGGTGACTTGGAAATTGCAAAGACCACTGACATTTTGGAGATGGTGTAGCTTCTTTTTTTTTCTTGTTTGTTTTCAAACAAACTCGACTGGACAGAAAATCTAGTGATCTTTGCGCGGGACCTCCTGTGATGATTGTTTGTTTTCAAACAAACTCGACTGGACAGAAAATCTAGTGATCTTTGCATAGGACCTCCTGTGATGATTAATTGTGCATCTACTTTAGTGGAAAAGGGAACACCTTCTGTTGTTATCACTCGCTGCATTTAATAGACATATTCTGGTTTTTCCAAAATCCTGAGGGAAGTTTTGTTGACAGCCATAAAAAGCCATCAACTTTATCAAAAGTCAGTCTCTGAATCAGTATTTTTACAGGTTTTATCGAGAAACCAAAGCAGAAAATAATGAGCTTCTCTATCACAGAGAAGCTGATTGAATTCAAGAGGAAAGTTTTACTTATTCTAAAAGAAAAAGAAAACCATTCTGGGAACACTTTAAAAGAATTTTGTCTGTGCGTTGGTTGGCTTACCTGGCAGATGTTTATAACCATGTGAATGAAATGACTCTTTCCACTCAAGACCTTGATATTATCATTATGAATGCTTCTGAAAACATTACGAGCTTTCTTGGCTGATACGAGGCTAACATCTTTCAAACTTTCAAATGTTGGGGGAAGTGCTTTAACCTCAGTGGAGTTGAGTTACAATATGCTGTCAATTTATTTGAAAAGAGTAATCTATAAACACCTGGAAACACTTTAGAACTCCTGCAAAAGTTATTTCTGTCTTGATGGTAGCAAAATTGAACCCTAGAGTCACATTCTTTTTCTTTCTGATATAAACTGAATCAACAGTGTTGAGCTAGCCAAAGATGAATTCATTGATCTTAGGACCAAAACAACCGCTATAACTAAAGTTTCACTGAAAAGCCTTAAAGAGTTATCCTGGTCCCTGGGAGACAATTATCTCTACTCTGTGAAGTTGCTGACAAGCTTTAATTTCATTTTCAACACTGTATCTTTGAGGATTGGATTTTCAACATTGTAACCAAAAATAATGAGTTGGAGTTCAACAGGATGTGTGTTTATTTTGTCAAAGACCAGTCTGCCATCTTATGTTCTTATTCCAGGTAAGCAAAAAGTGTTCATATGGGTATGTCTTTAAAAATTAGAATTTGAGCTTCCTTGGTGGCTCAGAAGTAAAGAATCCACCTGCTAATGCAGGAGACGCAGGTTCAATCCCAGATCCTGGGAGATCCCATGTACCTCGGAGCAACTAAGCTCGTGTGACACAACTATTGAGCCTGTGCCCTAGAGCCTGGGAACCGAAACCACGGAGCCCATGTGCACAACAGCTGGAGCCTGTGACCCTAGAGCTGTGCTCCACAACAGGAGAAGCCAGCACGGTGAGAAGCCTGTGCACCAGCCCCGCTCTCCACAGCTAGAGAAAAGCCTGCAGCAACCAAGACCCAGCACGCCCCAAATAAATAAATAATTAAAAAATAACATTTGCCTTGACTGTATTTCAAAAGTAATGTGTCATTTTTAATGTCATACAGAGTATCAAATTTATCACTATATAATGAATATATTTAAAAACAATTGTATTTTGGTATATTTAGAAACGACTTAGTATACATGCATGCATTGGAGAAGGAAATGGCAACCCACTCCAGTGTTCTTACCTGGAGAATCCCAGGAACAGAGGAGCCTGGTGGGCTGCCATCTATGGGGTCGCACAGAGTCAGACATGACTGAAGCGATTTAGCAGCAGCAGCAGCAACAGTTTTTTTTTTTTTGTGTGTGTGGTAACCTTGCATATTTATTTTGGGCATTGAAAACCTTTATTCTAAGATAGGTCCACAAACTTTAAGAGACTGTACAAAGGATCCCTGTTATAAAAACAACAATGAAGTCCTGATCTAAAAGGACATGATTTAAGCTCTCAAGTTGCTTAAATATGGGAAAAGGGGAGGTTGGCTGTGTCTTTTGGAGGCTGCAGAAAGAGAAGCTCCCATGACATCAGGCTAGGCCATCCGTAAGAGTCCTCTGCTTCCTGGAAAATCCACTGACAGCCATGTATATTCCACCCCTTCACACCCAGGACAAGGGGGGAAAGGGAAAGATAGCCCCCAGTAAGAAGGCAGCCCTTCTTATTTTCCCATAATAATTGGTTTTAGGAAATGTGGCCACTCTTCAATCAATGCCAAGTACTGAAATGAAATGCACTGTTGAGTTCTTCCTGTGTGTATAGAGTGTGGCATTGTAGGGCCACAGAGAAGAGGATCACAAGGTTCTTTCCCTCAAGGAGTTAATTTATTTGTGGAGACAAAACTAGTGCATAAAACAATTAAGGAGAATTAAATGCAAAGCGAGGTGGTGTCTTGAGAAAAACCTGCCTGTTGACTTTTTAATTACAGTATCCCCAGAGTTTAGAGTATTGCTTGGCACATAGAGTGTGCTAGAAAAATATTTTTTGAATGAAAAAATTGATGACTGAATTTTAAAAATAACACTTATTGTTATGAGAATAATACATGTTCATCAGAGAAAATTTGAAAATACAGAAGAATATAAAGCATTAGCAAAGAAAAAAAGCAGCAAAAAATTTTCATATTTCTTTCTCCCTGCTATATACACATGTACAACATGCACACTCACACTTTTTTTACAGAACAAAATTGGGGCCTGAGTTTTATTGCTTAAATTTTTTTCTCTTAAAATTATACTGTGAATATTTTTCTGTGCCATTAACTATTCTTCAGAACATTATTTTTAATGGCTTCGTTATACAGTATTCTATAAATAATAAATCATGATGTAGCCTAACTTATTAACCACTTTCCTATTGTTGAGCATTTGGAAACGTTTTATAAGACCAAGAGCTGCATTTATTTGTCGCTTGCTCGGTTCCAAGTGTGATGATGAGTTTTGCCCCTCTTCATACATGATCTCATTAAATTTCCTTCTCACAGTGATCCAGTGAAGAGGAATTCATTACACCCACCTTACAGAGGGAATACCTGGATATGGGAGGAGTAAAGTACCAAAGGCCATGGTGCTGGTAAGTGACAAAACTGGAATTCAAACAAGGTCGTGTTTAATGTCAAGGTGCAGGTCCCGTAAGCATGACTCTAGACCCCTCCCCTGGCGTGTGTGAGGAAGGCACGTGACTCCTTGGGCACTAAGGGGATGCAGAAACACACATCCGCAGGGCGGGTGGGTGGGATGGCAGCCAAAGCTGAGACGTGAAAGAGGGAATGCTTTTCAGGTCCGCAGCTGCAGAGACATCGCGATGGACTAGACCAAAGCAGAGCATCTCAAGGAGTCTGTTTCAGTAGAGGCATTTCAGAAGTGAGAGCCAAGGTGTGTTCCACGTTCCCTGCTCCTAACTTCAGGCAGGGGAGAGACTAAATCCCTCTTTTATATCTTCTTGCTGTTGAGTCATCTGACCAAGAGCCTTCATGCAATGGCTGAGGGAAAGGCCGTGAAAAGCAGAGGGTGGCTTTGCTCTCAAGCCTTCCTGCACCTTCTCCTGGGCGAGCAGTGTCAGAAAGGAGCTCGGAGGTTTGACAGGGTGGAAGGCAGGGGCCCCAGCTCTACCACAGGGAAGAACCACGAGGCCTTGAACTGAGCACAGCTCTTCAGTTGGGGCAGGTCAGGGACCAGGCTTACCTGATCAGGGGTCCTGCTATAGCTGGGACGGAATGGGGGTGGTTTCTCTAGATGCAGGACTTTGTCAAAATTGAGACTCAAGTCCCAGGCAAAATGGAATGGTTGGTCACCAGAGGCCTAGGCTCTTCTCCATGTGAGGGCTCCGTCTGTGGGAAAGGTCCAAGCAAATTTATTTATTTACTTATTGGTTGATTGATTGATGGGTGGAAATATAACAAGTCCTTTATATACTAACAAGTTCCATTCAGAGAGTGTGTTTGTAAGTCCAGTTTGTTTGTTAAGTCTAAGTTGCTGCTGCTAACAAAGTTAGCCTAGATATCCAACCAACACAATTCGCTATAAGCATTATACTGTATTAGGTTTATATTCATACAAATAGTATATAAAAAAAAACACAAAAAGTAAAACATTTTAAATCTCATAGTACAATACCTTGAAAAGCACAGAAATACAGTATAGCAGCTGGCATACAGGGGCTGGCATCGAGTGAACAGGCAGGAAGCGTTCCTGACTGGAGGAGGGAGAGGAGGTGGGAGATGGTAAGAGATGATGGATCGTCAGCAACAGGAGATGGAGGGCGAGCTGCAGCGTTGCTCAGGCCTGACTTGGATGGTGCAGGCTCTGGTTCCTGACCGGGTTCAATTCTATCTATCTTCTTGAAAAAAAAGATCCAGTGCCGTCTGGGTAGAACTGTACCAGCAGCATCACTGCCACTTTTATGTTTGCTTCCAGACATTCTGGGCTTGAAACAGAAATATTGTACTATTGTACTCGATATGGTATTGCATAGTACTGTACCATACTCTACAAAGTACACAAAAGCGCAAACACTCATAGAGGATTCATACATGTGACAATGTATGTCAGACACGTGAACAGACCTTACATGGTTGGGCATGCAAATGCACGTTTGCATCTTTGAAAGCTCACAACTTGAAATTTCATATGTAAAAGACTTAGTGAATAGTTGACTGACAGTGTCATATTAGTGTCAGATATACAATGTAGTGATTTGATATTTTTGCAGATTATACTCCATTGAAAGTTGTTATAAAATATTTATTATAGTCCCTGTGCTGTGCATTACATTCTGATACTTTATTTATTTTATACCCAGTAGTTTTGGCCTCTTAGTCTCCTTCCCTAGCTTCCCCTTCTCCTAACCCTCTCCCCACAGGTAACCACTAGTTTGTTCTCAGGTAGGTGTCTGGGAAGAGTCGTTTGTGATCCAGGACCCAGGGCTGTCTGCACATGCCCACCTCCATTCCTCACCCTTGCAGCCTGTCTCTCCCTTTGAGCCTTCAATGAAGCTGTGTCCACCAGGGTCACTGATGGCCTATGTACTGCTAGATTCTGGGCACTTTCAGTCTAAGCCATGTCCCTCTCACCCAGGGGCCTCCCTGCTTCCAGTCTTGCCCCTTCAGTCTATTCTGAACCCCAAAGACAAAAGTGATCCTTTCCTATTTTTTTCTATTGAGAAATAATGTATATACAGCAAAATTTACCTACATTAGTATACAATTCTGCATGTCTTGACAAACGCATCCAGTGGTTTAACCATCAGCGCAATAGAGAACAGTTCTATCACCCCCAATAATTTTTCTGTGTCTACCTCTTCCCTTACTCTCAGCTCTGATAACCACTGATTTGTTTCTGTCTCTGGACCTTGCCTTTTCAGAATGTCATATAAATAGAACAAGGTAGTGTGTAGCCTTTGAGTCTGGCTTTTTTTCACTTGGCACATGTATTTGCAATTCATTCATGTCATGTAAGTCAGCAATGATTTCCTTTTTGAGACTGATTAGAATTAGGATTCCATTGTATAGATATTCTATGTTGTTTATGTATTCCCCAGTTGAGGGATATTTAGTATTTTCCAATTTGGGGAAAATAGAAATGAAGTTGCTCTAAAAATTCACATACAGATTCAGATTATTTGGTGCATATAGGTCTCCAGTTTACTTGGGCAAACACCTGGGAGGAATATTGGTAGAAGTGATGTGATAGAAGTGTGTTTCACTTCATAAGAAATCTTTGAACTTCCAAAGGGACTGTGGAAGGGACTGTGCTTATTCTGAATCCCCTCCAGCAATGAATTGAGAGTTCCAGTTGCTCTATATCCTCACCAGCACTCTGTATTATCAATTACAAAGATCATTTTAGCCATTCCACTAGATGCATAGTGTTATCTCATTGTAGTCTTTTAAATAAAACATTAGTTATTGATTGATTCTTGGCTGCTCTGTGTCTTCCTTGCTTTGTGAAGGCTCTCTCTAGCTGCAGCGAGCAGGGGCGACTCTTCCTTGTGGAGGGGGGGCTTCTGATGGCAGTGGCTTCTCTTGTTGCAGAGCACGCAGGCCTCAGTAGCTGTGGCTTGGATTCGGTAGCTGTGGCACATGGGCTTAGTTGCCCTGAGGTATATGGAATCTTCTCAGACCAGGGATCAAACCCATGTCCCCAGCATTGGCAGGTAGATTCTTACCCACTGCACCATCAGGGAAGTCCTTGTTGTGGTTTTAATTTGTATTTCCCTAGTGGTTAATGTTCATGTACTTATTGCCACAATTCTTTTGCCTGTTGAAAGCATCTGTTCAGTTCTTTTACCAATGAAGAAAATTGGACTGTTTGCTTTTTTATTATTGAGTTTTGAGAATCCTTTATGTATTCCATGTCAAGTCTTTTATCAAGTATGTGATTTATAAATATTTTCTCCCAGACCTTAGCTTGTCTTTTTATTTTTGTAATGGTGTCTTATGAAAAACAGAAGTTCTTAATTTTGGTGAAGCTTATTTTCTCAATATGGTGTCAGGGCTAGGAAATATTTGCCAAGTCCAAGTTCAAAAAGATTTCATCCCGTGCTTTCAAGTAATACTTTTACAGTTTTTGCGTCTAGGTCTGTGTTCCATCTTGAGTTAATTTCTGTTATATAGTATAAGAAGTGGATAGAGGTTCTATTTTTTTCTTCTTTTGCTTATGGGTTTCTAGTTGTTCCGGTGTGGGACAGTGAATTGAATTGCCTTTGAAATTTTGTTTGAAATGAATTGCCCGATATATGTATGTCAATTTCTAAATGCTCTTCTGTTCCCTTGATGTACATGTAGAAGGCTGCTGCTAATCATTTAGGAACCGGCTTTTGGGAGAAGAGCAGGAGTGGGCTGGAGGAGTCCTAATTTGTAGTGTTTGCTGATGTTTATTTCTTACACATTCTCACAATAGACGGTTTCAAGCAGCCAATTTGACATCAACCAACTTATAAAACTCTCGAAAATTTAACAGGTGGCTCTCATGAGCTGCTGTGACTCCAGCACACCACTCTGCGTATCTTGTTTTCCTAAACTACACTGTTGTGATTACCATGGTTTTATCCTAAGTCCTGAAGTCAGGTAATGTGATTTCTCGAATTTTGTTCATCAGAGTTGTTTTGTCTATTCTAGTTCCTTTGTCTTTCTATAAACATTTTTGAATCAAAGGATCAATTCCCACAAAAATTCCTGCAGAGATCTTGATTGAAATGTGTTGAATCTGTAGCTCACTCCAGGAAAAAATGGTATCTTAAAAATCCCAAGCCTTCAAATCCATGAACAATATAGCTTTCATTTATTTATATATATATTTTATTTCTTTCATCAGTGTTTTCTAATTTATGGCATACTGATCTTGCACATATTTTGTTAGTCTTATGTTGCATGGTTTTGGGGTGCTACTATAAATAATATTTTTGCAAATTCCCATTTCTAATTATTCATTGCAAGTCAATATGAATACAATTGCTTTTTGTATATTGTGAGACTTTGGGGAAATCAGTTACATTGATTCTAACTAGTTTTTTATTGGTTTTGTAGATTCTATATGATTTTCTACCTAGACACTCAGGTTGTGTATAAATAGAGTTTGTACTTCATTTCCAATTTGCATTCATCCATCCATTCATTCCACTGGCTGGGACTTCCAGTGTGATGATGAGTAGAAGTAGTGAGACTGGACATCCTTGCTTTGTTTCGCATCTTAGGGAGAAAGCATTCAGTGTTTTACCATTAAGTATAGTATTATCTCGGAGAAGGCAATGGCATCCCACTCCAGTACTCTTGCCTGGAAACTCCCATGGACGGAGGAGCCTGGTAGGCTGCAGTCCATGGGGTCGCTGAGTCAGACACGACTGAGCGACTTCACTTTCACTTTTGACTTTCATGCATTGGAGAAGGAAATGGCAATCCACTCCAGTGTTCTTGCCTGGAGAATCCCAGGGATGGCGGAGCCCAATGGGCTGCCATCTGTGGGGTCGCACAGAGTCGGACACGACTGGAGCGACTTAGCAGCAGCAGCATCAGCAGCATAATATTATCTGGAGGTTTTCTGCAGTTATCCTTTGTCAGGCTGAGAAAAACTGCTTCCATTTCTAGGCTGAGATATTTGTTGGCTGAGTTTTCATCATGAGTGGGTGCTTTTTCAAGTGCTTTTTCTGCATTTATTAAGATGATTACATGGTATTTTTTGTGGGTTGAATTGTAACCTTCCAAAATATATGTTTAAATCCCTAAACCCAGTTCCTACAAATGTGACCTTACTGGGAAATAGGGACATTGCAGGTGTAATCAAGTGAAGATGAGAGCATATTAGACTAGGGTGGACCCTAAATCCAATGACTTGTGTCCTTCTATGTAGAGAGAGATTTGAAGACACAGAAGATAATCTGTTCCAAGACTCTCTCATTAGACGCATCACTCCAGTCTCTACCTCTGTCTTCACATGGTATTTTCCCTTGTGTGTCTGTCTCAAATCGCCCTTTCCTTTTTCTTATAAGGACAGCAGTCATTGAATTTATGGCTCAACTTAAATCCAGGATGATTTCATCTTGAGTTTCTTAATTGAATTACATCTGCAAATACCCCATTTCCAAATAAAATCACATGCATAGTGCCAAGGGTCAGGACTTGGATGTATATTCTTGGGGATCACTATTCAATCCAATACATATACTTAATTTTATATGTATATATACCATATACTTATTTATTTGCTTAAGCTTTCTCTCTTCAACCTGTATGAAATTTCCACTTGGGTGGGACGTTTTCCCTGTTATGTTCACTTTACAGCTCGCTCTCAGAACCTGGAATGGTGCCAGTCATAGCGTAGCTGTTCAGTAAATCTTTGTGGAATGAATGAATGAATGACTCTCACTTCTCCTTGCTGCAGCATCAGACAGGGCTGCGTACCTCTTTTATTCCAAGTTTCCCCTTCCTCGGTTTCTAAGACCATCCGCTCATCCTTCTTTGCTTCTCCTTCACCTTCTCTGATTGTTCCTTCTTCTGTCTCATCCCTTAACTAGTGTGTCCCCAATCTTCTTTCCTTTCTTTTTTTTTTTTTAAAAAATTGAAATATAATTGATTTACAATGTTGTGCCAATCTCTGCTGTACAGCACAGTGGCTCAGTTATATTCTATAGACATTTTTTGGTATTCATTTCCATCATGGTTTATCACAGGATATTAAATATAGTTCCCTGTGCTCTATAGCAGGACCTTGTTGTTTAGCCCAATCTTCTTTTCTACTACTCTATTTCTTCTCCCCAGGAAGCTCACTCAGCTCTGACCAGTCACTTGCTAGATGTATGTGACTCACATATCTGTATCCTCACCACAGCATTTCTTCTGAGTCATATTTCCACTTTCCCCTTTTGTCTGACTCATCCTTATAATTAATGTTCCCAACAATCTGACACATTTTTTTTTTCTCCAACCCTCTTTCCAGGGTTCAGTATCACCAACCCATCATCGTTGTTGCTGTTGTTTAGTTGCTAAGTCATGTCTGACTCTTTGCGACCCCATGGACTATAGCCCACCAGCCTTCTTGATCCATGGGATTCTCCAGGCAAGTATACTGGAATGAGTTGCCATTTCCTTCTCCACCACCAGCCTCCCAGTTACCAAAGTCAGAACCTTGGAATCAGCCTTGACTGTGCTATTACTACATCCTATCTCTCACTAGGTCCTGTAAAGTTCACCTCGTAAAGACTTGGTTCTGTCCACTTCTCTGCACCCCCACTGCTACAGTTCAGCCACTTTCATTCTCTCCCAATCTCTCTGCTTCTTTCCAAGATGCAAAATTTTTCTACTGCTTTTCATCATAACTCCTCTAGTGACTGCCCTGCCTACAGTTAAGACAGACACGTACCCTCCCCAGGCTGTCTCCTGAGGCCTGCTCCTTGGTTTTTGTGACCCAGTTGCACTGACCTTGCAGTTCCCCAAGTTCGCTAATTTCATGGATTAGACCAGAGGGGCCTGGGAAGCAGACCAGTCCACCAGACAAATTCCTGGTCCCCGCCTGCCTGTTTGCTTCCCAGTCCCTTGGACCCTGGGAAAATTGTGTTGAAAATTGTTGGGACAGAAAATATTACCAAAAAAAAAAAAAAGAGAGGAGGTTTTAACATTTGGAGGTGGGGGAGCTGTCTTCAGGAGAGATTTGGGGTTCTGGTTTACTCTCAGGTTGTGGCAGTTTCTTGGAGAACTACCATTCCATCCCCGCTCTTTGGCATTAATTGTTGGGATCGATGCTGCAGCAGTGATATAATGTTTATTGCAACCACCACATATCTGAGGCTTAAGTGTTGCTAAATGTCACTTTCACGCTCCCCAGTGTATGGTGTGTAATTATAACTGGTTCACTACCTTCTTTGTGAGGGAGGCAGATGCTTTTAGCCTGAAAAGGAGAAGAGAAGTGCATTTTCTCTAACCTTACGAAACGCACTCATTTCCAGAGAGATCCTGGGTGGAGGGAGAGGAGCATGACATGGGCTCTTCATCACAAACACCTTTGCTGGGTGTCTCCTAGAAAGTGCAGGACCCCTCCTCCTTGCCTTCCCCCCTTCCCAGGCTGCAATGGGCATCTGTGACCCTGAGATCAAATTCAAGAGAGAGAGAGACCAACTGGGGATCAAAGTGACAGCCAGTGAAGCAATGAAACAGGTGTCATCACGTCACAGAAACGTGACCTGAAAGAGCGAGCCAGGGGTGGGCCGGCGGTCATGTGGCTTGGGTCTGTATCTAGCTGTGTGGCCTTGGATAAGTCACTTTGACTTTCTGATTTCACTTTTGTCATACGTCGAATGGGAATAATAAATCCTGCCTGCACTACCTCAGTTAAATGCAACCCTAAGACTATGAGTTATTGAGTGCTGCTGTATTCCAGGCACCAGAGGACCCAGCAGTGCACACAGCAGGCGTGGTCCTGCCCTCGGTGAGTTGAGGTCTATGGCAGGAGTTGGAAAGCTGTGAGTCGCAAGCCAAATCTGGCCTGGGCCTTGTTTTTGTACAACCTATCAGCTAAGAATGGATTTCACATGTTTAAAGGGTTGTAAAAAAAAAAAAAAAAGAATATGCAATAGAAAGTGTGTATGGCTAAAAGGCTCAAGATGTTTATCTGGTCCTTTACAGAAGGACTTTTGATGACCTTTGGTCTGGAACTTGGCAGCCGCCACATGGGCACTGAGTACGTGACGCGTGGCTGGAGATGCACTGTGATCCTCCGTGTCCTGTGGTGGGGCTGGTGTGTGTGCCATGCAGGGTCCTCCCATGCTCCTCACTGCCCTCCTGTGCCCTCCTCCTCTTGCCCAGCCCCCAGGCCTCTCAGGCCCTTGGTCTGTAACCTTTGGGCTTCCCATGTGGCTCAGTGGTAAAGAATCCGTCTGCCATTGGAAGAGATGCAAGAGACCCAGGTTTGACCCCTGGGGCAGGAAGATCCCAGGAGGAGGAAATGGCAACCTACTCCAGTATTCTTGCCTGGAAAATCCCGTGGACCGAGGAGACTGGCCCATGGGGTCCCAGACAGTTGGACATGACTTAGCGACCGAGCAGGCAGGCTGTAACTGTTGGAGCCACTCTTTCCTCCTAGAGTGCCTGCATTCGATCTTGGAAAAGCAAAGATTTCAAAATCCTAATGAGAATGCCGTAGGAGAAATACATTTCATTAGGAACCAGAAAATCTAGATGAATGGTAATAAAATGCCAAAGAGCCACTAACATTAAGGTCTTGCTAAGTGTTTCACAAGCATTATTTCACTGAATCCAATAGCAATAGCAGGAGAACTCAATGTCCGGAGTTTACAAATGAGAAAAATGGGAGTGCAGAGAGCTAAGTGACCTTCCTGGCTGGCAGGTGGCAGGACCTCCATCCACTGACCTGAGTATGGGGTTCTTCCCGTGACCTTAGAGGTCACTCAGGGTCCAGGGCTTGTCCTGCATGAGGGGTGATAAGGGAAAACAGGTAGTGGTATTGGGGTTAGTCAGTCTGGGGTAGTGGACACAGCTGTGGCCAAGGAGTCAAAAGATGCAGACTCCGTCCCCAGGGCTGCCCCTTATTAACGGGGTCAGGCTCTTCCCTCTCAGGCCTGGAGGTCCTCATCTGCAGCAAGTGTGGCACAGTCTCCTCCCAGGGGCTCTTAGCACTCACGTCCTGAGAGTGAGAATCAAGGCCAAGTGCAGGGCCTTGCAATGCCAGCCCAGGCACCCACTCTCCCTCGAGGTCACCTGGGAAGAGGTTTAAAAATGCAGGTTTCTGGGCCCCCCTCTGAACTGCCTCCTCCAGTGCCTGTGAAGTGAGGTGTTAGAATCTGTGTTTCTGAATCTTTCAGGTTTATGAACCAGTTAATTAGAGATTGTGGTTGATTTTTACTAGAACTTTGGTATCAGCACTTTCGAAGCAAGGGTCTCCAACTGTCTTTTCTTTGTCTCATCTAATTAAGATGATAATCTTGTCAGTACTAGTTTCAAAATATAACTGGGATCCTGCCATTTCTCACCCCGTCTATTAGTTGTCATCACAGTCCTGGCCACCATGATCTCTCACCTAGATGCTACAGAGAGACCGTGTCCCACAGCAGGTTAGGGACAGGGGACCTAGGTTCAGAACCTGGCTCCATTGCTTGCTAACCTCTCCATGCCTTGGTTCCTTAACTGGGATGTGGAGATTATTACCTGAGTTAATACATGATAACATATGACATGATAATTCCTCAACAGATATCATGTATATTGCAAAATCTCTGATATCTCTTCTAGGCCTATTATGATCCACCTTTCACCCAGCATGAGAGAGATTTAAAAACATAAATCAGGTTATGTCACTATCCAACTTAAAACCCTCTAAAAGCTTCAGCCTCTCCATTATACTCTGGATGACATCAAAACTGTTTTCTACAGCCTGGGAAGCTTTACAGGTTCAGCCCTAAACACTCTCTCACCCGTTCTTACCCTTACACTCTCCATTGTAGCCACAATGACTTTCTTGCTGCTTCTTAAACACAGCAAGAGCATTTGGGCCTCAGGACTTTTGCCCTAGCTCTGCCTACTTATGGCCTGAGATTATATCATATATTTGTTTACATTGTTGCCTTGCCCACTAGATTGGAAACTCTCTGAGGGCAGGCATGGAGAGCAGTGCCTGGCATATCCCATGTGGGGATGAATCCTTACCCTCTTCCTCCTGCCTCCCCAGCTCTACCTTCTACCCCTCGCCTCTCCACTTGAGCTCTGGCTGGCTTTTTTTCTGCTTCCACTTCTCCCAGCTCAGACTGTTCTGTGGTGAGTGGTCTGGGCATTTAGCTGTAGTTTATCAAGGCAAAGGAAATTATTCTCTGGGAAATCATAATTGATATACACGTTGCTTTTGCACCACGTTGGTGTGCTCTAATGAACCCCGGAAAGGAAGAAATATTTCTGGAGACAAAAGTTGCCCCGCCAGGCCTTTTGTCTTTTCTGTCAGGAGGGGTGGAAGCTATTTATTACCCCTCACTTCCCTCCCGGAATCACGGGCAGGAGGCTGCTACAGGTGCGACTGGAACCTTCATTATTCATCTGAGTTTTCATCTGATCAGTAAATCTACCTCTTGAACGTGGCTGTCTGTATTTAATGTATCTAGGGAGTGGGCTAATTAAGCACCTAGTTAGATGGCCTCTTCATAGGCATTTTATGGTCTAGAATTTTCCCTGTGACTCATGGAATTTCTCCCCAAAGGAAATAAATCCAAGTTCAGCTTCTTGAGCTGTGAGAGATCAGATGCCAGCCATTCATTTTCCTGGCTCCCCTCTCGGCTCATGCCAGCTTCTTAGCCCTTCTCTCCCACGGCCACTGCTCTTATGCTGTGGCTTAATCCCCCAAGCTCTAGGTTGGTAAAATCGAGATCACACGATCCACCTCATGGTTGTGGTCAGGATTCAGCGTGTCACTTTCATGAGTCCTTATCTTAGTGCAAGGGGTGATATGCAAAAATACTTACCTGCTAGTGGCCCAGGCTGGCAAGTTGTGCCAATGCTGGGCATTGGAGATGTCGGCAGTGTAGTTGTTGAAGTGTAGAGGGCTCTAGGGGGTCTCAGAGGAGAAGTGATGTGGCCAAGGTGATGGGAGCCCTTATGAGGCTGGGAGTAATGAAGTATAACTGGTATGACACGCTTCAATATTGCAACAATGCGGATGTCTGTACTGCAGAGACCTGGCCAACGGCTAGCTGGCACACGAGAGCTTCGGCTGGCTCCTTCTGCCCGCCCCTTCATGGCAGCCTTAGCTTCCTTTACTCCTCTTCTTGTTCCTGGTTCTGTCCCACATCTGACTTGCTGCTGTTGACCTTTGACTTCTTCTCCCACGGGCCTGGTTCTCCATCTAGCCCTCGGGGCTTCAGGTCATCTCAGGCAAACATCCCTTGTGTTTGCCCTCATCTTCGGGTCCTCCAACCTCAGCTCTGAGGTCTCTGGAATAGGAAGGGGCTCTACCTGTTCAAACCTCACTTGTCCCAGTCAAGATCCACCTTGAAATTGGCCTCTTCCGAAAAGTTTTCTCTGCTATTCTCAGTTGTCTACATGGAACGGCGGACTATACAGCCATCCTCAAGGGCTCCTCAATCCGGAGCACGTGGTAGCAATGGTAAGTGCTATAGGAGTAAACGTGCGGGGAGCAAATGTAGGGAACGGGGTGTTAAAGCATTAAGTAGATCTGGGGTGAATCTCAGTTTTGCTTGTCATTGGTTGTATTGTCTTGGGCAAGTTGGACTTGGTGAGTGCCACAGTTTGCTTCTCTGTGAAATGAAGGGTCTTCGTGAGGATCAAGTCAAACGATGTTTGTGAAACGTGGCACTCAGGACCTGGCATACTGCAGGTGCTCAGAAATGGTGCCTGTTGCCGTTGTCCCATATACCGTTTTGGTTTCTTCCTTGAGGAAGATGTGATGTGATGGCAAGAGCATGGACTTTGGAATCTAGAGAGCTATGAGGTCAGTGCTTATTCAACTACCAAATTGCTGTGAGGCCTTCAGCCAGTTAGGAATCTATCTGGGTCCCTGTTGGTAGGAACGGCACTCATGCCTTCCTTGTGGAGCTTGCGGGGGTCATGAGACAAATGCCAGGAGAGCGGCTGGCATACAGCAGGCGCTCCACAGTGCCGGTCCTTTCTGTCCCCTTCTCTGCTGCTCAGTGACCTGTGACCACGATATCTGATAAAGAATCATGGATCCACTCACTTGATAAGGGATAATTTTCCATCCTCACGTGGTTTTTATTTTTTTAACCTGGCAGAAAGGCACTAGAGGAAGTGGAATTATTGGAAGAATTGCCTTGTTTTCAGAAACATTAGATAAATTAGCTTACACATTTTATTGTTCCTGAATGCTGTGACTAATTTATCTCCCTCCTTTGAAGGTGCCTGTTCCAACCACCCCAAAGCAACACTTTATTTTGTGCATGGTCGATGTGATCTCCTCACCTGATTTACACCTTGTTCAAATGAACTTGCTTTAATACAATTTTAATTGTTTCTAATTCTTTAAATTAATTATAGCCGTTTCAGTGGCTCCTCTGCGTCTGTGCTGTTTCTCTGTTTCATCTCCATGGAAACGTTTCTTACAAAGAGGAGTGTGTGTGTGTGTGTGTGTGTGTGTGTACGTGTACGTGCATAGGCCTTTTCTGTTTTGGATGTTGACTTGAGTGTGCTTTTAAACTCTGTAATATCTGCTCCTGGAAGGAGAATGCTGGGGTGACAATGAGTGAAAGGTATTTGTTTTCCGTGCGGAAACACTGCCTGGACTAGAAAGTCAGCTGTGAACTCTGCTCCACTGACCCGCCCTGCCCCATCCTGCCTCTTCCCAGCCTGCAAGCAGCTCAGAAGGACCATGTGGGGTTAGTGCTGAGATGACTTAGTGCAATATTTGGAATTAATAAATTAATATCCATGGAGTGCTTTTGTGTGCCAGACAGGGCTCGTTACGAATGTTAGTTGATTTAATCCTTGTCACTACTGTGTGAAGCTGGAGTCATTATTCTCAGTTTAGAGATGAAGGAAAGGCACCAAGAGGTTAAATAACTTGGCCAGAATTGCTCAGCAGATGAGTGGTGTGACCGGGGTTTGATCTCAGGTTTTGCTGATCTCAGAGGACAAGTTCCCTTCACTCGGTTGCACTGTTTCTTTCCCTCCACGACCTAGGGCTGTAGACTCGCTCTGTCCTTCGGGCCCCTCTTCCTGAAACTTTCCGGACACCAACAGGCCCATCTGTCCCCCCTCAACCCCTCTGGCTCTTTGTTTTCAGGTCTCTTTGGCCCATCCCTTTATTAGGCTTTGCATTCATCCCTGGTCATCTCCTAAAAACAATCCGAGGACAGCCCCGAGTTTCGTCATTTTTCACTCCCTGTGCACCCAGCACAATGCTCCCTACAGATTGCGTGGGTACTTGGTAAATATTGAACCAAGTTGGAAGGAAAAGCAGAGGTGTTTGGAACAATTAAATATATTATATTGTAAACATGAAAGTGGTTATTGTCTAAGCTGCCGTTTCACTGACTTGCGTAGATACTCGGTGAGGCATATTTGGGAAAGTGGGGTGAAACCTGATCAGGAGCACTGTGAAATTAACTAGGTTCGTGCATATGGGGGCGGGGGGGGAATGGTGTTCTTGCCTTCTTAGTACCGAGAATACCCACTGCCACTTCATTAGGCCTGGCAAGTCTTGGCCTCAGAATGTGGTCTCTGTCCAGCAGATGGCAGGAGGTACAGGTTTCTCCAGTCTGGCTGTCCAGGCAGGAAAGAGGGTGGGAGATTGATGGGAAAAGCTAGCAGAGGTGAGTGGGGGCTTGGACCCAGGTGCCCATCCCCTTCTTTCTTCTGGCTAGAATTCTGTGGATTCAGTGAGGAAGCACCAGACAAATTCTGAAAGGCAAGGAGGATAGTTTTAAAGGTAAGCAGAGCTACACGAGGAGGCAAGATGTACAGGTGTATTTTGAACAATTATTCTAGCACCTACATCCCTGCGGACACATGCCCCTTCCCTTCTCTTCCCAGCCCGGGGCCAGGCATTGATCCCAGAAGGGTTGCCTTGCTCAAGATGCTATTGAGAGCTTCTCAGTAGGAACAGCCTTCAGGACCAGCTGGCTTATGTTCCGAGGAAGCAGCCAGTCTCGCTGCCCGGCCGATACACCTCATATAATACATCTCAGCTCCCCTCCGCACGGAGGTCTCCGCCACCCCCTGTACCGCTGCGAACCCTCCCACTTGGCCATCCACACGCAGCCTGGATACAGACGTCACATGGCCGCTCCTGTGGCGTGGTGGCAAAGGCTCCCTTGGGTTCTTAGTGACGAGGCAGAGTTTGGTGGCAATTCTCTCAGCTGGTGTCAGCAGGGCCCGTCGGCCCTTGTGTTCAGGGCCTGGGGTAACTTTTGCCCCCAGAGGGCTTCTTCTTGTTCCTTGATCTTCTGTTGCTCTTTCTGACACAGCAGGCTGCCTTTTGTGCTGGATCTGGGGGGAGGTGGGCCAGCAGGGCGCCGGGGGCTGGCATCTGAGGGCAGCTTTCAGTTCTGTGACCGCCCTGGCCTGGCTGGCTCCTCAGTCTTTCCTGTCCGCCATGAGTCATATGAATCTTCAGTTAAGCTTCCCTGAAGGGAGACACCCAGGGCCTCTGCCCGCATCGCCGGATGTTGCTTACCGGATTGGTGGCCAATGACGCTGTCAGTCCTGGAGCCTGGGTATCTGGGCAGGACCTTATGGTGGTCGACCTCAGCTGCGTTGAGTCCCCACACCCAGATAGGCATCCGCATGGTGGAGACTTCTAGCAGTCTGTTGTCTGTCAGCCCACCTTTCAAATATCTATTCTGTCCACCACTGGAAGACTTTCTCGATGAGCTGGTTACACCTGGACGTTGCTTGTGGGGCTCTGTGGGCCATCTTCTCAGCCTCAGGGCTTCACACAAATATCCACTCAGCAGGCAGCAGAGGAGGGGTTTCAGGAAGGCTCCTTCCTCTGAGCCTGTGAGGGGAGAGAGGAAGGTGTCCTGCTGATGTTTTTGCTTCTCCCTGTCCCTGCAAGCACAGAGAGAAAACTCTGACACACCAGGCTGTGAGTGTGTGACACAGTGCCGTCTCAGCACAAAGGTAAGCAAGCACACGTGCACCAGCACACACACAAGCACACAAACACCAGCACACACAATATAACACATACCAACACAAACACCAGCAAAACAGTAGCACACACATTAGCACAAACACCAGCGTACACATACCAGTATAAACACCCCAGCACACATATACCAGAACACACAGAGCAGTACACACACACCAACACACACACACTGGCACACACACACACAAACACACACTCACACACCGCCACACACACCAACACACGTACACCAGCACACACACCAGCACACACACGAGCACACACAGCAGAACATATACACCAGCACACACACACCAGCACACACACCAGCACACACAACCAGCACACATACACCAGCACACACAATAGAACACATACCAGCACACAAACACCAGCAAAACAGTAGCACACACATCAATACATACATCAGCACAAACACCAGCATACACACCCCAGCACACATGTACCAGAACACACAGAGCAGTACACACACACCAACACACACACACACACACTCACACACCACCACACACACCAACACACATACACCAGCACACATACCAGCACACATACCAGCACACACACCAGCACACACACCAGCACACACAGCAGAACATATACACCAGCACACACACCAGCACAAACAACCAGCACACATACACCAGCACACACAATAGAACACACACCAGCACACAAACACCAGCAAAACAGTAGCACACACATCAACACACATATCAGCACAAACACCAGCATACACACCCCAGCACACATGTACCAGAACACACAGAGCAGTACACACACACCAACACACACACACACACACTCACACACCACCACACACACCAACACACATACACCAGCACACATACCAGCACACATACCAGCACACACACCAGCACACACACCAGCACACACAGCAGAACATATACACCAGCACACACACCAGCACAAACAACCAGCACACATACACCAGCACACACAATAGAACACACACCAGCACACAAACACCAGCAAAACAGTAGCACACACATCAACACACATATCAGCACAAACACCAGCATACACACCCCAGCACACATGTACCAGAACACACAGAGCAGTACACACACACCAACACACACACACTGGCACGCACACACACAAACACACACTCACACACCACCACACACACCAACACACATACACCAGCACACACACCAGCACACACAACCAGCACACAAACACCAGCATATACATCAGCACACACACAACAGCACACACAATAGAACACACACCAGCACACACACACATTAGCACAAACACCAGCAAAACAGTAGCACAGACATCAGCACAAACACCAGCATACACACACCAGCACACACACCAGCACACACACGAGCACACACAGCAGAACATATACACCAGCACACACACACCAGCACACACACCAGCACACACAACCAGCACACATACACCAGCACACACACCAGCACACATACACCAGCATATACATCAGCACACACAGACCAGCACGGACACACCAGCACATACACATCAGTGCACATGCACCAGCACACACGCACACAACTTCAGAATTCAGGGCTCAGCATCCAGTCTCCCTACAATGACCTCTGGTTGACTGGGCTTCTGGTGGTCAGTGGCCCAGTAACCTCTGGTCTCTTTACTCCTGTGAAGACCCAAGCCTCCTGAGGCCGAGTGTGATCAGCAAACAGAAGCCTGGAGGGAAGAGCTGCCGTGTCCCTGGAACACAAAGGGTGGGTCCTGCTCAGGGCAAACTGGGATGAGAGGGCACTTGATTAGGGTTTTCCTGCCACTGCTCTTCTCAGAACCTTCCTCTCCACAAAACTGCCTTGTTCTGGCACTATGGAGGTCACAGAGGGGGACATACATACAGAAGCTTGCGCCTTGACTATTGCGTTGCACCAGATTTCACATGAAATGCCCTTTGAAATTCCTGGGAAGCATGCATCACCTCTGTTTGGGCCTCATCCCTTCTCTGGACCACATCTAGTCCTGACCTGCCCTTCATCCATGCTACTCTGTCCCCACCCCTTGCCCTCCAGGTGAGGCTCAAGGTGTGTGAGGCTTGGAGGGAGGGTTAGGGAAAGGTTGTAAGCTCAGGTGTGGGATGGGAGAGTTAAAACTAGACACAGTCACAATTTCCTCATGTCTTGGCTTAATGGATTTCTTTAAAAATTGAGGGATAATTGACATTTTATTAGTTTCAGGTGTAGAACATAATGATTCAATATCTGTATCATGGTTGGCTTAATGATTAATGGCTCTCTGTTTTCAAAAGTGTCCTAATTTGGGTAAGTTATATGATCATCCAATTTAAGTCCACTTTATCTGCCACTGATGTACATAAATTGTTCTTGTATTATCTCAAGATGTTCCTGGATCCAAAAGGATGATTTTGGGCTTTTCCTGGTGGTCCAGGGGTTAAAAATTCGCCTGCAGGGGACATGGGTTTGATCCCTGGTCCAGGAAGACCCCACCTGCTGTGGAGCAACTGAACCCGTGTGCCTGGAGCCCACACCTAGAGTCCGTGCTCTGCAACAAGAGAAGGCACCGCAATGAGAAGCTGGTGCACTGTAGCTAGAGAGTAGCCCCTGCTCACCGCAACAAGAGAGAAGCCCGTGTAGCAACAAAGACCCAGCCAAAATAAATACATAAATAGCAAGTTGCTATGGAACGTCTCTTGTCCAGTGGCAGGACTCAGCTGAGGGCTGAGACGATGGAGGCAGGAGTATAAGTGACCCCAGGACAGGCCTGGGGATGCACGTGACTCTTCCCTAGGGGCACCGTGTCCATTTCACAGGAAGTTCTTGAAGACCCTTCCCCCACGATCAAGGCTGCAGGGCATAGAGCTGATGCTGGAGAACCCAGGCCGTAGTGAGCTATTTGGAGGCACAACCTCCTCACCTCCCCCTCCCCCCACTGGGCTTCCCCAGGCAGCAGAAGCTACCCGAAGGCTCTTGGCCTGTCCTGGCAGCAGCCTGCAGGTGAATCTGTATGCAGGCAGCTGGGGTTCCCAGGAGCTGGGGTCTTGACCATTGTGTGGAATGCTGGGCCCACCGGGAACACGAGGAAGATGGTTGATTTCTCTGCCACACCTCACAGCTTGGCTGGAGCAATGCTGTCTGCTCTGTCATACTAATAAGAAACAAACACATTGTTTTGTTGTGTTTGATTTCTGTGTTAGGCTGGAGTCTTCAAGGGCTGTTTAAAATTTAATAAGTGAGAATAAAATGAGGAGGAAAAAAAATATTCCTCTGGGGCATCTGACTGCATCAGACTTGTTAATTCCAGCTCTGTGTTTCCAGGGGGCAAACGGCTGACCCAGCAGTGGGTAGGGTGCCCAGGCTTCTTCCTCCAGGGCTCAGGTCTGGTTCCGCCGTCTGTTCTGGGAAAAGACCTACCTTAGGAGGGCCACCTGATCGTGCCTCAGGTGGAAGTTGAGGTGGCAGCTCAGGGAAGGAGTGTTTCCAGGGACCCGGGAACAAATTTTGTTCCCTCTTCTTCAAATTCAACAGTATTTTATTAAGCACTTACTGTATGTCAGTTGGTGTTAGGTGCTGGGCTGGAGAGTTGAAAAAGGTGTGAACTGTGCTAAGAAGGCAGAGAATGGAGTCAGGCAACGGGCAGGGCTGTGTGAGTGAGAACAGGGTACAGGAGGAAACAGCAGAGGCTCCCGGGAGAGTCCCAAATAGAGAGCAAGGATGTACCCCCTCAGCTGCTGGTAGCTGGGAGGGCCTTCAGCTGTGGGCACCCTGTGGAGGTGTCTATCTCTGGGGAGAGCCATCTAGTCCCAGATAATGCTTCTTCTCAGGGCAGCCACATCCAGTGACTGATGGATTGTGTGTATGAAGGCCCAACCCCTTGCCCCAACTTGGGACAGTTCTGAAGGGTCATCTGAGTAGCAGAATCCCTGTGAGATCAGATGAGCTTAGCATCTCCCTTGGTCCAATTCTGCTCCCTTCTCTCCCACAGGTGTTGACTGGGAGAGCATCCTCTAATAGACCTCCTGCATGTTCACCCCTGTCTCCAGGTCTGCTTCCTGGAGAACTAGCCTGCAATCGGACCTAATGTGGTCAGCATTGCTCAGGGAGGGCTTCTGGAAGAAGTGACTTTCAGGCTGAAATCTGGAGGATGAGTAAGAGTCAGTCTGGTGACAGCTATGAGTCTGGAGGGAAATGGTATTGATTCCAGGCAGAAGAAGAGAATGTGTATGGAAAGGCACGCCCAGGTGGGATGGCAAAGCCGGAGGCTGGGGGCTGGACATTTCATAGGGCTCTGTGAGCTGTGATGGTGGCTTGGGTTTTATTCCAAGGGCATGGTGATGCCATAGCAGGGTTTTAAATAGGGGTTGACACATGACATGGTTGAAATGTTTTCTTATAAAAAGAACTTGAGTTGAAGATGGTAAAAACAAGCAAGGAGTCCAGCTAAGGAAGCTGTTGTGGTAACTCAGAAGAGAAATGATGATGGTCTGAATTGAAGTAGCTTGAGAGAGGTACATGGATTTGAGATATTTACTTAGAAGGAAGAATCAATTGTCAGAACTGATGATGGATAATACATGGAGGGAGAGACAGGAGGCGAGGATGATATTTGGGTTTCTGGCTTAGTAACTGTGAAGATGCCACCACCATTCAGTGAGATGGGGAGCAGGTGGAGAAGTGGATTCAGGAAGAAGGTGATGGAGGGAAAATGTGTGTAGTTCAGGAGTGTAAAATTTGAGTTGTCTTTGGGATATTAGAGAACAGAGCTAAGACATCTAGTCATGTGGATACAAGGCTCAAGAGAAAGAACAAAGTTATTTATTTGTTGAGAGTTGGACCATAAAGAAGGCTGAGCACCAAAGAACTGAAGCTTTCAAACTGTGATGTTGGAGAAGACTCTTGAGAGTCCCTTGGACTTCAAGGAGATCAAACCAGTCAATCGTAAAGGAAATCAGTCCTGAATATTCATTGGAAGTACTGATGCTGAAGCTTCAATACTTTGGCCAGCTGATATAAAAAGTCAACTCATTGGAAAAGACCCTGATGCTGGGAAAGATTGAGGGCAAGAGGAGAAGAGGGGTGATAGAGGATGAGATGGTTGGATGGCATCACTGACTCAGTGGACATGAGTTTAAGCAAACTCAGGGAGATAGTGATGGACAGGGAAGCCTGGCATGCTGCAGTTCATGGGGTCACAAAGAGTTGGACACGATGTAGCAACTGAACAATAACACCACCTATTGCTTAAATTGCCCTCAGTTTGATGGCTTAAATAATAATAAATATTTATTATTTCAGTTTCCATGAATGAAGAATTGAGCAGTGCCATAGCTTGTAGATTTCTCATTGGGTGGCAGGCAAAATGCTGCTCAGGGCTGTGGTTATATGGAGTTTCAACTTAGGCTGGAGGATGTGGTTCAAGATGGCTGTCAAGTTGGTGCTGTTGGCAAGGGGTCAGAAATTCTCATCATGTGGAGCTATCCATAGGTGGAGGTTTGAGTGGCTTCACAACCTGAGAACTGAGAGCAAATGATCTAAGAGCAAACGATCCCTCAGAGCAAACGATCATTTGCTTCCCTCAGAGCAAATGATTTAAGAAAGCAGGGCAGAAATGGCAATGTCTTTATTGATCTATCCTCAGAATCACACATCATAACTTTCTACATCCTAATGGTCACACAGACTGACCTCGATACACTGATGGAGAGGACTGCACACGGTGTGAATACTGGACTCAGTGGCCATTGGTACCTTCTCTGAGGGTGCCTACCACAACTCGAGATATAGAGACTCGAAAATCATTAGCATTTAAATGATATTGGAAGTCTTGGTAATGAAAGAGATAGCTTGAGAGATGTATGCAGAAGGAAAAGAGGAGGATTTAATGACTGTGTCCTGAGAGACATTGGCCTTTAAGGATAAGCAGAGAAAGAGAAGCCAGCAAAGAGACTGAAGAAAAGCATGACCATATGTCCTGGTTTGCCAGTGGTTAGTTCTGCTTTATGCCGGTTGTGTCCCCATGACAGTTTACTCTGCCCCTTTCACTTTCTCAAGGGCCCTGGATTAGATGAAACTCATGGTCACCCTATGATAACAGGCAGCTGGAGCAGCAGAGGAAAATCAGGAGGAGCCCATATCATGACGGACATTGGATTTTACGACAAGGAGTTCCCTGGAGACTTCAGCAGCAGATGTTTGAGTTGTGAGCATGCAACCCGGGTTTCAGAGGTTGAGGTTAGTGAGAAGCAAAGTAAGTTATTTTAGTATTGTTATTTTCTAGAGGCTGATTGAAAAAATGAAGGGAGGAAGCAGTTTTCAGAGTATGGGGAATAGTGAGAGAATTTTTCTCTGAAGATGTCAAGCACTAAACTATGTATAATTGATGCAGAAAAGGCTCAGTAGAGACAGAAAAGTGTTTTTTATCACCCAGATTCTCCAGAGCAGGGGAATAATCTGGAAGAGAATTCTGGAGGCCTCAGCATCTCAAAAATTAAAACCAAAATGAAGGTGCAGCAGCTGATTGGTAAGGAATAATAGCCCCTCCAGAGAAGGCAATGGCACCCCACTCCAGTACTCTTGCTGGAAAATCCCATAGACGGGGGAGCCTGGTGGGCTGCCGTCTATGGGGTCACACAGAGTTGGACATGACTGAAGTGACTTAGCAGCAATAGCCTCTCAGATCTCTGAAATTCCCAGGCATTCACTGGGGTCTGCCTGGTGATCTGAGCTCTGTCTGATGACCTGGTGGGCTTTCTGGTCTGGAAATCCACGTGACCTGGCACCAGAGGTGTTTCTGGGTATTGTCAGCTACCATACTTCCCACCCTTCTTGGAAAGGCTGCTTCTTTCCAAGGTTCTGGAGATGCTGTGGCTTCTGAGCTGACAGGGGAGCAGCAAAAGGGGATTACATGATGTAGGGATGTTGGAGATGCCTCAGTTTGTACGAGCTGCAGAATGAACTGAAATGGTCCTTACCCTCATCCACAATCATGATATGGGGGCCTGGCTCCATTGTCCTAGAGAGCTCAGGAAGGGGTATTTGTGTGTTTGTGTTAGTCACTCAGTTGTGTCTAACTCTTTGCGACCTCAGGAACTGTAATCTGCCAGGCTTCTCTGGTCTATGGGATTCCCCAGGCAAGAATACTGGAGTAGGTTGCCATGCCCTCCTCCAGGGGATCTTCCCAATCCAGGGATCAAACCTGGGTCTCCTGTATTGCAGGCAGATTCTTTACCATCTGAGCCACTAGGGAAGCCCAGGGACATTTGGGGGCCCTTTGTAACAAGCTGGCCCAGGAAGGAGAGAAAGGATTCTTTGTCATAGAAGGGCCAGGATAATTGCTTCACAAGGAACAGTGTCCAAGTCCCAGAGCTAAAATGAATATATGAGTTTGGAAAGAAAACAAGTTCTTGTGAGCGAGGTGTGTCTGCCCCTCAGAAAATCAAGAGGAGGCTGGCTGTAGCTGGCTCGTGTGGGAGGGAGTCCTTAGCACCTGTGAAGCACCCATGTCCCTCCCTCCACCCAGGAGACGACAGCTGCCCTGACCACCCCTCAGCGCCCACCGAGAGAGAAGCTCACATGCCGACTTCAGCCCCTATCAGAGGCTGGCACAAGAACGCGTTCAGGGCGAGGCTGCCATTTCTCTGTGGAGGAGAATCCTTAGAGGAGAGGCGGGACATTGGTGAGGAGGACAGAGGGCTGGGGAGGGAGCGACAGCCAAGAAAACCGTGGAAGGTGAGGCTTGTCCTCACCGCCCACCATGCGGTGCGAGGGGTAAAGCCTCCTGGCCAGTTCTCTGACTCTATCACGGTACTCTCTGGAGCCCTCCATCCGAAGGGGGCTTGCCTCTGTGGCGGGATGGAGGCCACGTGCATCCTCTGGGCGAGGACCCCCGTCCACGTGCATGAGCCGACTTGACAGTGGCCTTCCCGCGTGGATGGAGGAAGGGGGACTACACCCTGGCCAGCCGGGGAGGCCCGCTGCTTGGATAGCCTCCCCCACCCATCTCAACCCTGTGTGAGCGCACACACACACCCAGCACGGGACGGGAAACGCCCGGAGGGACGCTGGGGTTGGAGGAGGACGCCTCTGGCCACTGTGCACATTCTGGGCCTGCCGGGTGGGGCATTCGCGGGCCCGGAGCTCCTGGAGTGGGCTAGGGGCGGCACCCGAGTTGGCCCAGCTGGGCTGCGGGCGCGGGTGCCTAAGCCCTCAGCGTTTGGGCGGGTGGGTGGTCGCAGCGCGTCGGGGGCTGCCGCCGCGAAGCACCGCGCAGCCTCTTTCCGGCAGGGAGTCGACTCTTCCCGGTAACCTGATAATTTAAAAACAAATTGATATGCTATAATTGCAAATGTCTGGGTTGTCTGGCCCTGACAGATATCGTCTGAAAGCTAACAGTCTGGTCCAGCCGAGGGCGAGGGAGGTGTTTTTCTGATAAACGCACGCTGCTAACAGAGGATCTCTCTGCATCCTGAGTCCTTCCCTGTTTTATGGCAGGGTGTAAATTCTGCATCGGGGATTTTTTTTTTTTTTTTAATGATTCCTTTTCTTGACGTGTGGATTCTGAATTTCATTTCTCCCCAGAGAGGCGCCGGAATCATCCAGCCGTCCTCCTCGTCAAAGTTATGGGCAATTTGACCTGCCATTTAGCTGTTTCCTGGAGCCGGTTGAGTGGTTCTTAAGGCCGTTTCTGCCTTGAAGACAACACAGGGTATGTTATAACCCATGCAGATGAGGGCTCAGGACCGCTGGCTTGAGAATTAACGAATGTTAATTCTGCCTCAGCTGATGACTGAAGGTTTCACCAAGTTCACAGCCCTTAAGTGGAGGCAGGGGTCCCTTCCCCACGTGACTCATTTAGTTTAAAGGGCAAGGGGTTGAATAGGCAAGTCAGAGAGAACAAACCAGAAAGAACAGCATATTACAGAGAAAATTCCAGAAGCTTGAGTAGGTTCCCCAGCTCTCTTCTACATCCGTATTGATAGGAAGATGTGAGCTGACCCTATATGTAGTATGCTCCTGTAATGTGATTTATGATAAGATGTGCCTTGTTCCTGGTCTTGGCCCAGAGCAACTGAAAGCCTTGGTATTTCCTCAGTGATGAGTCATAAATGAAAAAGAGCCTTTTGTTATTCATAACAAGCCCCCCTTCAATCACACCTGAGTGTATGTTATGGGGTAATTTTTGAATGGCCCTTAGATATCACAGGATGGGAACTGGTTGCCAGGGAACCAACCAAGTGATTAGTGGCCTGGAACTTTCAGGCCACCACCTACCCTACCATCTCCCAGTCTCTGGGGAGGGGGACAGAGGTGCTGGAGGTGGAATCAGTTGTCAGTGGACAATGATTTAATCAACCACATCTACCCAGTGAAGCCTCCATAAAAATCTCTAAAGTATGGAGGGACTGTCTGGTAGTCTAGTGGTTAAGAATCCACATTCCCAAGTCAGGGGGCATGGGTTCATTCTCTGGTCTGGGAACTAAGATCCTGCATGCAGCAAGAGGGGGCCAAAAAAGGAAGAAAAAAAAACAAAAACAAAAACAAATCTAAAGTATGGGATTCAGAGAGCTTCTGGGTTGGTGAACAAGTGGAGGTGCCAGGAGGTGGTGCACCTGGAGAGGACATGGAGGCTCTGTGCCCCTCCCCTATACTTTGCCCTACACTTTTATCTGGCTGTTCCTGAGTTACATCCTTTTATTTTAAAAATGGTGATCTAGTAAGTGTACTGTTTTCCGGAGTTCTAGAAGCTGCTCTAGCAAATCTGTTGAACCCCAGGAAGGAGTCAAGGGAAGCTGTGATTTATAGCCAGTCTGCCAAAACCACAGATGACTTGTGATTGGGGCTTAAAGTGGGGTGTGCGTGTGGGGTCTTGTAGGAATGAACCCTTAACCTATGGAATTTGATATTATCTCCAGAACTGAGTTAAATTGTGGGACACCTAGCCGGTGTCTGAGGATTGCCTGGTGTGGGACTTTAGTGGCCAGAGATACTGTGACTTTTTCCTTTCTAGCTATTTACTTCCTTATATGGCTGTGTTGGGTATTAGTTGCGGCACGAGGATCTGTCTTGCTGTATCTCACTGTTCGCTGAACCCAGGGTAGGCAGGATATGAGCCGGGAAGCTGGAATTGTGAAAACTCAAGGAGCCGTAGGAACTGCAGGCATGTTTATTCTCTCCTGACTGGCACAGCGGCTGTGGCAGCAGCAGACATGCTGTATTCTCCTCTTGTGGTTGACCAGCAGGCACAGCCTTGGAGCAAGAGCTTTTTCAGGTGGAGCTTATATATGTTTACAGAACAAGAGTGGCCCGTGGCCAGGCGTGTGCATGCATGCATGCAAGGTGCTATGTGATCTCAGCTGTTACATAACCATGCATTTACACAATGTGGGGTGAGAGAGCCTGCCTACTACCATCTTGGCTAATTTGCTCTTTCCCTACATGGCCCAGGAGCTTCTCTCCAGTTGTGGTGTGGGCTCCAGAGCACACAGGTTCAGTAGCTGTGGCACACAGGCTTCGTTGCCCTGTGGCTTATTCCCTGACCAGTGATTGAACCTGTGTCCCCTGCATTGGAAGGTGGATTCGTAACCACTGGATCATCAGGGAAGTCCTCCTTTCTAGCTCTTAACTTCACTATGTGTCAAACACTTATGGAGCGCCCATGGTGAGACAGGTGCTGGAGTTGGAGTAGGCTTTTTTCTGCAGAGTGGTGAAATGAGCCCATTTCAACCCAGTGTGGTTAAGTGCCAGCACAGAGGCTTTGTCATTGTTGTTCAGTCACTCAGTCATGTCCGACTCTTTGCAACCCCATGGACTGCAGCATGCCTGGCTTCCCTGCCCTTCACCATCTCCTGGAGTTTGCTCAAACTCATGTCCCTTGAGTCGATGATGCCATCCAATCATCTCATCCTCTGTCATTCCCTTCTCAGCATGCAGGCTTAATTCAGTGTTTTGCTGGAGCTGGAGAGAGAGGAAAGTTTAATCTTAGTGGTTGATGTTTGCTGAATTGCTTCCATGAAACATGTATTATGCTAAATACATTCTCTGCATTGTCACATGTAATACTCAGATCAACCCTAGGTGGCAGGTATTATTCAGATCATTTTACAGATAACAAAGCTGGAACTTAGAGAAGCTAAGTAACTGGAGAGAAGGGGGTGGCAAGAGGCAGACTGGGGTTCAAAACTGGGTCTGTCTGATACTCTTAACCACCGTTGCTGCATTTCCCATCTCCCTGACCTGTGGGGGTCAGAGAAGCCTTCAGAAGCCCCGAGGTGAAGTCAGGGCAGGATCACCCTGGTATTGGCCAGGGTAGGGTGGTCTGAGGGTTATCTGCTCTGGGAGGGAGGGGTGGAGGGGAATTGAACTTGACCTCTGCCCCTAGAGCTGCTGTCCTCCTCTTCCCAACCACTCTTCTAGGCTCCAGGATAAGAAACAGCAGAAGCCTCAACAGGAGACTGCAAATTCTTGGCTATTTAATTGGAGCGTTTTGCTGCTCTTGAAACCAGCTGGAGAGAAGGAGCAAGCGAAGAGCTTGAAGAGCTGGTCTTTGAGTCAGAGCTAAGTATAGCATAGCCAAGTGCTTCATCTCCCCACTCACCATATCACTGTGGATTTTGAAGGAGGTTGGCTCCGGGGAGAAAATATTTAAGGCTGGAGAAATAGAGTTTTCTTCAGTTTGTCTTCTGTGTAAATAAGAGGGATGCAAAGCACAAATGTTACGCTGGTTCTTACAGATTAACGTGCTAACAAGTTAAACAGTTTTTCAGCAGTCCAGCCTCGCCTCTTCTCACGGCTGCTGTGTGCGTGCTGGCGGGCGACTGCGGGGAAGCCATGCCCGAGGCAACCAAGCTCCCATCCTGGCCCCTGGTTGCCAGGATGCACCTCTTTCTCTGAGTATCACTGTTATCTTCTTCAGGCTGTCTTTGTATCCTGTCTTTCCTCATCCACGTCTCTCTTTCTTTGAACACTCCATGGGTCTTTCCCTTTTGCTGTGTTTTCACTTGAGATCCCACACTGAACACCTAGACCCAGAGCTCAAGGAGTTTGTAATCTGGATTTTCCAGATTGTTCAGTGTCTGCCAGTGGCTGGTGAGGCTGATGGCTGTCAGATCTGCGTTGGTTGCTGTCACCCCGAGGATTTGAGAAGGAAAGGGAAGCAGTGCTTTTGGTGACCTATGCTCTCAAAAACATAAAACCTTGGTAACTGCTTCATACTAGGCTGGACGTCTCAACCCGAGATCTGTATGATCTCAAGGGAGATGAATAGAGAGCAACTTTCTGAATATGTGTGTCTATGTGCATTTAGGGGGAAGTTTCATAGTGTTCACTGAGTTCTCAAAGTTGGCCAGGAGCCAAATCATGTATGAACAACCATCCTATAAGTGCGGCCCCAGTAGGGAGGCTCAGGCACTACAGGGTGAGTCAGAATTTAGCTCAGAACTTGGACTCTAAGAGGTTCTCCGACTCCATCAGAAGCTTTATTTACCTTTGAAGAGCAGCAGTGAAGAAAGAAACCAATAGTTACATTTGACCCTTCAAATCTATCTTTAATAAAAGGTCATTTCCTTTGTACTTGGTCTTGTTTGGGGGTTGATTTGCAATTATTAAACTTTATTATGTACTTGAAGGAGCAGATAGAAGAAGAATGAGGTTATTATTGCTTTATTCTTTGATATATCCTAAAACTGTAGAGTTGGAAGAGAGCAGAAAGTTCATGTCGTCCACCTGAAAGCCCCAACCCTGTTGCCTCGTCCAGAATCTTCTCTATGCCACTCCCATCAAATGGCCATTTAGCCTCTTGCAGGGAGAGAGAATGCTCTGTTCACTTTCCATTCATCCATTCAACTGCACATTCTCATATGCCGCGTACTCTGCTAGGTTCTGGGAAGATGACAAATAACAGCCTTGGTGGCCGTTAAGAAGCTTACCGTCCAGCAATCTGGAGAGGCAGACATTGAATAGTGATGAAGAATGTTAGAGCAGGGACGACTCTGAGGCTAATGGGGATCACTCTGCTCTGTGGGTGGTGGTGCTTATAGAAGGCACTTCCAAAGAAAGTAGTGTCCAAGCTGAGCTGAGAGGGAAGGGGGAGCTGGGAAGATGGAGGAAGATTGGGTTGAAGGAGTGCTGTAGGCAAAAGCAGTGGCACAGTCAAGGATCTAAGAATGAAAGAGAAGGAGCCAGGCTTAGCGGAGAAAGTGAGAGGCCATGATTGGAACAGAAAAAGAGAATAAATAGAATAAATAAATAGAGTGGTCTCCATGGCAACCTGCTTTTTTTTTTAGACAAGTCTGAGTGAGAAAGTTTTCCCTGACCTTTCTACTTATGGCCTCCTGATGCTCCTAGGCAGAGAAACACCTTCATGGGATTTATGAAGACAAACAGCCATGAATTTTCTCCTCCACTTCCTTATATTGGATATAACTTTAAAACAAGAAACAAGTTTTGGTTCTGCTGTACCCTTGCTATGACCACCACCTGGAATATTGTTTTGGACCCATCCACTCAGCCCAAAGGTTTGTATATGTTCACCTACCCCTTCAGACTGTGTACTTCTGAAGAATGGGGATCATGACTAATTCTCGCAAGTGCCTAGTGCAGGCCTAGCATACAGCAGGTGCTCAATTAGTGCTTTGTGGTTGATCAGTGAATGGTTGAATGGTTTAGATGCCAATCAGTGATGAAGCCTATGAACTGCTGTCAGTGTGAAGTAGAGGGAGGCAAGCAGGGAAGCTGGACAAGTTATGGCAGGAGCTGTCAATGTCACCCCAGGAAGCTGAGGTTCCTTCCATGCTGTGAATTTCATGGCTATGATTACACTTCTCAGTGTATATTTCTCTCCTCCAGATCTTAATGGTACCCTAGTGATATAATGCTTGACTCACATAAATTTAATATTGTGAAAATTGTTGCATAACAACCATAATTAGATTTTAGAGATCTTGGGAAGTTTGCATTACCAACCAACAAAGCAGCCGGTGTGTCAGTGAATACTGCAAAACCACGTGAAATTGGCAGTAACCACGCTAAAGAGAGGAGAAGGCAATGGCATCCCACTCCAGTACTCTTACTTGGAAACTCCCATGGACGGAGGAGCCTGATAGGCTGCAGTCCATGGGGTCGCTGAGTCAGACACGACTGAGCGATTTCACTTTCACTTTTCACTTTCATGCATTGGAGAAGGAAATGGCAGCCCACTCCAGTGTTCTTGCCTGGAGAATCCCAGGGATGGCGGAGCCCAATGGGCTGCCGTCTGTGGGGTCGCACAGTCGGACACGACTGAAGCAACTTAGCAGCAGCAGCAGCAGCAGCAGCAGCAGCATGCTAAAGAGAAGGGACTTCCCTGGTAGCTCAGCTGGTAGAGAATCTGCCTGCAATGCAGGAGACCCCAGTTTGATCCCTGGGTTGGGAAGATCCCCTGGAGAAGGGAAAAGGGAAAGGCTACCGACTCCAGTATTCTGGCCTGGAGAATTCACAAAAAGTTTGGTCACAAAAAGTTTGACACGACTGAGCGAGTTTTGCTCACTCTAAAGAGAAGACCTTTCCTCTCTCTGATCTGTGTTTCTGTTATTGTGTAGCTTCTGAATGCCTTGGCTCATGTCTTGCTTTTATTGGTGATAATTATATTATATTCAGTTATAGTATTGTGGTAAACAGTCTCCAAGATGACCCCCAAAGATGCTTATCACTTGGTATCTATGCTCTTGTGTAATCCTGTTTCCTTGAGTGTGGACTGGAGATAGTGTCTCACAACTAACCAACAAAATTTTGGAACAGTGATGGTGTCACTTCTTGGCTTAGGTTATGAAAAAGACTGATCAGCCATGGGCTTCCGTCTCTCACTCTCTTACTCATTTTCTCCAGGGGAAACCAATTACCATGTTGTGAGCTGCCCTATGGAAAGGCCCACATGGCAGAGAACCGAGGGAAGCTCCAAACTGATAGCAAGCAAAGAACTGAGGTCTTCAGTGTCAAAGTCCATGAGGACTTGCATGCTGCTAGCAGGATGTGCAAAACCCTGAAAGTGGATTCTCTTCTCAGCCAGCTCCTTGACGGCAGCCTTGAGGGAGACCTTGAGGTAGAGGCACCCAGCCAAGCCATGTCTGGATTTTAGATCCATAGGAATGATGAGACAATAAATGCTTTAAGCTGCTAAGTTTAGGACACTTTGTTATACAGCAATAGCTATCTAATAGAGGTTTTGGTCCTACCTGAGAGCTGATGCTGTAACAAATACCTAAAAATATGGAGTAGATTTCTAATTGGCCAGTGAATGAGGGCTGGGAAGATTTTCTGATGTGTGTATCTGCGAAAACCTAAGTGAAGTTGAACAGATGTAGAAATCTGAACTTTGATGATGCTGCAAGTGAGGTCTCAAAGGGAAATAAGAAACATTTTATGGAAATTTGAGGCAGGAGGTCTTTGAGATGTCATGGCAGAAACTTGATATTATTGCCTACAGTGATGTGGAAAGTAAAAAGTAAAAAATGTGCCCAGCGAGCTGAGTCATCTAGATAAGGAGATTTCAAAGTCAGGGCTGAAGATGCTGCCTGGTGCTTCCTTGTTGCTTATAGTGAAATGCAAGGGGACAGAGATGTATTGAGGGAAATACTGATAAACAAAACAGAGCCAGGCATTGATGAATTTCTCAGCCTCTCCAGATGGCAAACAATGCTAAAATTAAGAAATACCTTTCAAGTGAAGATAAAATCCAGGGCACTGCCAGGACCTTCCCCTAGTTGAAACTTCAGATAGGACTGGCCTCAGCTGACTTCTCGTTAGAACCTTGTGAGAGATCTGAGGGTGTAGGCATGTGTCTTGACTCACAGAAGCTCCGAGATAATGCTTGTTTTTTTAAGTTGCGAATTTTGGGGGTAAGTTGTTATGCAGCAATAGATAACTAGTACTATCATTATCATCGCCGTTACTATATTACCTGTGCAACCAGAAGGATGTCCATCTTCACTGTATGTAAGGTAAAACAGGGAGTCTCTGTACCAAGGACAGAGGGCAGTTAAAGTTGAGATTACTATATTGAAACAGGGGATTAGGTAAAAGTTAATATAATTGATCCTGAAAGATGATGCTGTGAAAGTGCTGCACTCAATCTGCCAGCAAATTTGGAAAACTCAGCAGTGGTCACAGGACTGGAAAAGGTCAGTTTTCATTCCAATTCCAAAGAAAGGCAATGCAAAAGAATGCTCAAACTACCACACAATTGCACTCATCTCACATGCTAGTAAAGTAATGCTCAAAATCCTCCAAGCCAGGCTTCAGCAATACATGAACCGTGAACTCCGTGATGTTCAAGCTGGTTTTAGAAAAGGCAGGGGAACCAGAGATCAAATTGCCAACATCCGCTGGATCATGGAAAAAGCAAGAGAGTTCCAGAAAAACATCTATTTCTGCTTTATTGACTATGCCAAAGCCTTTGACTGTGATGGACATGAGTCTGAGTGAACTCCGAGAAATGATAATGAACAGGGAGGCCTGGCATGCTGCGATTCATGGGGTCGCAAAGAGTCGGACACGACTGAGCAACTGAACTGAACTGAACAGAAGATTTTTCTGGGAAATCTGACCAGTCTAAAAGGAAAGACCTACAGGAATCAATTTCAGAGGTTCTACAACAATATTAGAGCCAGATCTACAAGGTCAGTGGGCCCGAGCCATACATATAGACCTTCCGATCAGTTTTAGCATGCTGTCTTTTTTTTTTTAATTGACGTATAATTAAGATATAACATTATATTAGCTTCAGGTATACAACATAATGATTCAATACTTGTATATATTGCAAAATGACCACCACGGTAAGTCTTGTATCAGTCACCATACATAGTTATAACTTTTTTTTCTTATGATGAGAACTTTGAAGATCTACTCTCAGCAAGTTTCAGATATGCAAGACATATTGTTAACTTCATTCACCATGTATTATTAACTACAGTCACCATGCTATACACTATACGCCTCATGCCTTATTTACTTTATAGCTGAAAGTCTGTAACTTTTGAGCCTCTTCTTCTATTTTTCCACCTCCTACACCCCACCCAGGCTTCCCACATGGTGCAGGAGTAAAGAATCTGCCTGCCAATGCAGAAGATGCAAAAGACTGGATTTGATCCCTGGGTCAGAAAGATCCCCTGGCGATCTGCTCTAGTATTCTTGCCTGGGAAATCCCATAGACAGAGGAGCCTGGCGGGCTACAGTCTGTGGAGTCACAGAGTCAAACACAACTGAGCACACAGCAGCAGCAGCTACACCCACCCCCTGCCTCTGGCAACCACTGATCTATGTGTAAATGAGCTGATTATTATTGCTTTTAAGATTCCACAATAAATGAGCTCGAACGGTATTTGTTTCTCTGTCTGACTTATTTAACTTAGAATAATGCCCTGAAGTTTCATCTATATTGTGCAAATGGCAAGACTTCTTCCTTTTTATGGCTGAATAGTATTCATATATTTATACACGTGTAAGCACACCACATTTTCTTTATCCATTCATCAGTGATTGGATACTTAGGTTGTTCCCATGTCTTGGCTATTGCAAAGAATGCTGCAATGAACATAGGGGTGCATATATATTTTCTAGTTAATGGGGTTTTTTTGTCTTCAGATAAATACCAAGAAACAGAATTATTGAATCATATGGTAGTTCTGGGGTTTCCCTGGTAGCTCAGCTGGTAAAGAATCTACCTGCAATGGAGGAGACTTCACTTTGATTTCTGGGTTTTAGACAAGGGCTAGTCTACCCACTCCAGTATTCTTGGGCTTCCCTGGTGGCTCAGATGGTAAAGAATCCACCTGCAGTGGGGGAGACCTGGGTTTGATCCCTGGCTTGGGTAGATCCCCTGGAGAAGGGAATGGCTACCCACTCCTGTATTCTTGCCTAGAGAATTCCATAGACAGAGGAGCCTGGTGAGCTACAGTCCATGGGTCACAAAGAGTCGTACATGACTGAGTGACTTTCACTTCAGTACCCTATGGTAGTTCTATTTTCATTTTTTCAAGGAACCTCCATACTATTTTCCACGGTGGCTGCACCAACTTACATTCCCACCAACAAACAGTGCACAAAGGTTGCCTTTTCTCTACTCCTCACCCACACTTGTTTCTTATCTTTGATGATAGCCATTCTGACAGGTGTGAGGTGTTATCTCATTGTAGTTTTGATTTGCATTTCTTTGATGATTAGTGATGCTGAAACTTGCCACTTTTAAATATAAACAGATACAGGCATTTGAGGACAGCACCTAACATGAAAGACACAAACCAAAACAAACAAACAAAGGCAACTTTGAGGAAATGGCAAATGTGTAAGAAGCAAAAAAAACTTCAAAGAAATCTATCAAAATGCTCAAAGAGATAAAAGAGGATACGAGAGTACAGTGCAGCCAAACCCCAGAATAGGAGGCTGTAAAGAAGGGACACTCAGAGATCACAGCGAAATTTAAAATTTGGCGGCAGAAACCAAAAGCTCAGTAGCTGGGTCCAAAGACTGTATGATCAAAAATGGAAGTTTTTTTTGTTTGCTTTTTCACAGCAACATGTCCAGCAACTTGAATTTTACTCTGTAAACAGCAGACACCCTACAAAAATTTGCTAAGAGAATGAGTGAATGGTAATAAATTGGGTAAATCTTCTTGAAATTGTTATTCACTTAGTCGTGTCTGACTCTTTGAGATCCCATGGATTCTAGCTCACCAGGCTCCTCTGCCAATGGAATTCTCTGGGCAAGAATCTCCTTGGAGCAGAGGAAATAGGCATACATGGGAAAGAGGAAAGCAAAGCAAAGGCCTCCAAGAGATCTGAACTCGAGTAATGGGAACTCTGGAAGGAATAAGTCAGGTGGGAAACAAAGAATCACTGAAAAAAAGGCTCAGTAAAAATTCCTCAAAATGAGTGACTTGGATTTCCAGCATCAGCATAATGAATGCAACTGGAGGTACACCAGGGCACAGCACTGTAAAATTTTAGGACATCAAAGACAGCCACACCTGAAGCTAAAAGACAATGGAATAATACTTGCAAAATCTGAGAGGCGAATAATTTCCAACCAAGAATTCTATACTCAAAGAATCAACAAATATGAAGGTAGGACAAAGATATTTTCAGAGATTCAAGATTTCAAAAAATTTCTTTCCTGTGCTCACTCTTGTCTATGAGGCAACTAAAGGATGCACTTACCAAGATGAGGAAGTAATCTAAAGAAAACACAGACATGGGATTTAAGAAACAGGCTCTAACACAAAGCAGAGGTGAAGGAAATACCCAGCATAGTGGTGTGAAGAGGGTTCAGGATGACAGCTGTGTAGCAGGCATGGAGAACAAGTTCAAGTTGCAGTCAGGGAGATTTCTCCAAAAACAGAAAGTTAACAGAACGCCTAATGTGTTTGACTGTATTGAGAAGAAATTCATACAGTTGGAGGAGAACTTGAGAGTAAATCAGTGAGAAGTACATAGAAAATCAACAAGACCATTATTTAGTCTTGGAAACTAAATAGCCCAGGGAAGCAAAATATGCAAGAATGGAAAAACAATGATAGTGTACAAATGGCTTAGCTGTGAAGAACATATATGCAATCACAGTGATGTAGAAACTAAATGTCCACCTAACCAAACTTACCTTCTGGCTCTACAGGAATAGAGAATGGGCACAGGAGTGGGAAAGTGTGCATATACCTGGTGGGACCAAGAGGAGGAAGTTTCATCTTTATCTTCCAGATGAGTCAACAGAATCTAAAAGTTTTTAAAAGTAGCCTTGCCAGCAGGTTATTTAGTAACACAGGAATAAATTGAAGAGAAAATCAGGTAAGAGGGTTGAAAGCGATCACCTCTTGGGAGTGGGAAGTGAAATGCAGAGTGTGGTGAAGCCTTACAGAATTATTTCCTCTTTATACTATGTACATGTTGCTGCTGCTAAGTAGCTTCAGTCGTGTCTGACTCTGCGACCACAGAGACAGCAGCCCACCAAGCTCCCCTGTCCCTGGGATTCTCCAGGCAAGAACACTGGAGTGGGTTGCCATTTCCTTCTCCACATGTTAGCCTTTGATAAAAAGATAAACTAGATTAATAAAAAATCAAAAAGACAAACTAATAAAGAAAAGAAAGCAACCAGATGGTAGCAAAAGAAAGGAGTGATTTATAAATAGCACAATACTGCAAAACCTTGCACAGAGCAGAGCTATGATAGAGGAAGCGGATACCCAGAGAAGAGACATGAAGGCGAGTTAGTGCTTGAGAGGAAGATGGGGGTTGGGAATGAGGGTGGCACAGAGTGGCAGAAAGGGCGTTTCAGGCAGAGGGAACAGTGTGAGCAAAGGGGAGACTGGGATTGACATACACTACTATGTGTAATTGACATACACTACTATGTGTAATTGACATACACTACTATGGATACTTGGGGCTCAAGTTAGATTGGAAGGAAGCCATGGAACTTCTCTTTGGAAATCCTTCCTTCCTTCAGAAGGTATCCTAGTCTGCCTTCTGAAGTTCGGCTTCTGGTTTTCTCCCATGACACACTCATCCTTTCCCCAAATCTTGAACCCTGGGGTTTCATGTTAACAGGGTGGTGGCTCAGATGGTAAGGAATCCTCCTGCCATGTGGGAGACCTGGGCTCGATCCCTGGGTTGGGAAGATCCTCTGGAGAAGGGAAAGGCTACCCACTCCAGTATTCTTGCTTGGAGACTCCCCATGGACAGAGGAGCTTGGCGGACTTCAGTCCATGGGGTTGCAAAGAGTCGGATACGACTGAGCAACTAAGCACTATGTATAAAATAGATACTAATGAGAATCTACTGTCTAGCACAGGGAACTCTACTCAGCGCTCTGTGGTGACCTAAATAGGGAGAAAAGCCAAAAAAGAGAGAGAGATGTATACATATAGCTGATTCACGTTGCTGTAAAGCAACTATATTCCAATACAGAAAAACAAAACAAAACAGAACAAAATAACCAAAGCCAAGAAGATATGAAACAACAGGTCATGTTTAGAAAACAGTGCATCGAAAAGTGGGCCATCGCTTCCTAGCTGCAGAAGTCATCTCGAAAGACACAAATTCAGATTCCATTAAAGCTAGGAGGCAGAGGGGGTGTTTTAATGAGGGCTCCACTGGGCTCAGAGGACTGGATTTGGCAGGAGGGCAGCAGCGGAAGGAAGGGTGAGGGTGGGCAGGAACAAGGATGGGGGACCAGGCTGCATTTTAGCCAGAAACTGAATATGGCATGGATAGAGTTTGGTGGATGGGTTTCAGTGGTGGTGACTTTCCAGGCAGGCAGGAGCAGTCACCCGGGGTGAGATTAGAGACTGCCAGAGTTGCCAGGCTGTGGTCCTGATGCCAGCTATGCCCATCGCTTGGAGTCCTAGCTAGATCATATGCAAGCAGACTGGGCTTTGAAAAGTATCCTGCCCCATATAGTTTGGAAGGGTCTGGCTGCTACAAAGGATGCCTTTCCCGAACAGAAAGTCTTTTTGATCTCTAGAAGCCTGTTTTCTTCACTATAAAATGGAGATAATGAGAGTAATAATAGCATCTAATTCTTGGGGTTGTACCAAGGAGGATCAAAATGAGCTGATGTGGATGAGACAGGATTGTGAACTGTAAAGAACTGTGCAGATTGGAATTATTCTAAACTTCCCTCAACTCTGATCCTGCACTCAAGGCCCCGTCACCTCTCTAAAGGAGGTAACACATTTGCTTTAACTTGGAAACTAGCTGTGAGTTGACCTTGTACCTTCCAGTTGCCAGATTTACTTCCAGTGTTTTGCGGTCTTTGTGCTGACTTGCACAGCAGTAGAGGAATAAATGAAACATATGTGTTCCCTGGGCTTTCCTGGTGGCTCAGCCAGTCAACAATCCTCCTGTGATGTGGGAGACCTGGGTTTGATTGCTGGGTTGGGAAGATCCTCGGGAGGAGGGTATTCTTGGCAACCCACTGTAGTATTCTTGCCTGGAGAATCCCCATGGACAGAGGAGCCTGGCGGGTTACAGTCCATGGTGCTGCAAAGAGTTGGACATGACTGAGCAACTAAGCACAGCACATGTATTCTCTAGAGCATTAAAACCTCATTGCTTTATTATTTTTTAGGAGAACATCAGAATGATTGGGCTATTTGATATTTGATAATTCAACTTTTTGAACTCAAATATATTCTTACATCATGTTTCATTTTAAAATAATTTGTGCCATAAATGTGTGTATGAGCACGTATCTGTGTAGGTATTGACCCTTTATTCCTTCGGAAGATGAAAGAACAGATCAACAACAAAAGTTTTTTTTTTTTTTTTTTTTTTAAAATCCTAGGATATTATTTGGGGTTAGACCTGGTCACAATACCTTTATTTTTTTCCACTTTATCATTTCTCCCTTCCAAGCTGGGGGCCTCTGCCCTCAAAGGTGGTGTGGCCAAAGTCTCCTTAAGGTGATGTTTTATCAGAGAAAGAAATATTGTGCCCAATGCCTTCAAAGAAAGGAGCCCACTGATGGTTTTGCTGCATCAAATATCAACCCTCTTCAGTTACAGTTATCAGCTTCTAGTGGGAATGCCCCAGAGGCAGTGTTTTGTGTTTTAACCTTTTCTTCCAGTGCAGAGGTAATTTGCAACGTCTGGCACTGTAATAGAGCTCCCATAGACTGGCACCAGTTGACGTATGTTGTGGTGTGATATGCAGTTGATATACTCTGGTATGGCATACTGAGTGATCTGTTCTTGATAAATAGTTTCAACACCACTGACTCTCTCATGGTCCCCTTTCCTTTGCTGTAGTGTTTGCGAGAAAGAGAGCCACTCCAGTTTTCTCAAGTGAAGGGGTTTTTATTCTGAGACTACAAACTGGAGTTGAACCTGGAGATACTCCTGGAATGGAGGCTGCTCAAGTGATTGGTGTTGGTTCTAACTCTTTTATGGGCTACTGCCTCTTTCTCTTTTTGCTACCCCACTGACTCCTTCCTGCCCTGCCCTGTATCTTTTCTTTACATAAAAGCTCTTGCTTACTTATAACTTTGGATTGCTGTGACACTTAGTGATGCTGCATTACGTTAGGATGCTTTTTCACCTTCAGACCCCCTGGTTAACCAGCCCATTCTATATCCTGGTTAAAGTCTTGAAAGATGGAATGCGATTGGTTCAGGTCATCTCATACCCACTCCTGGTCCAGTCTTGAGTTGTGAGGGGAGGGGGCTCTGTATAGCCATGTATCACCATCTGTGTTACAATGAACTGTGGTAGACAGGTCCTGTGACTTACGTCTCCATTATGGGCAAAGTCTTTCTTTGAGTCAGAGAAATATAGAACACAAAATTCAGAGTGTCTTTCCAGCCAGAGGACTGATTAAATATTTTAATAAATGAAATCCAGACCCACTGGTAACATTATAGCAATGGCCTTTGTACTTATTTTGCATTGAAACTTTAGAGCTTTAGATTATATTTTGGTATTAATAGTCTCCCAAGTAGTTAGGCAGGAAGAAAATATCTCTGAAAATCAAGTCCATGACTGTATTCTCCAAATATGTCTCTTGGTTTTCAGTTGCCTCTCTGATACAGGGCGGCTGGCCCAACTCAAATCCCAAGTGCAGACTTGGACGTGCTCATGAGATGGAAGTTTTCTGCTAACTGAAGGAATCCATCAGTCAAATACCCCAAGATATGGAGGTAATTTCTAGCAAAGTTTTTGTGGCATTAATTTGTTTTACTCTGACAACTTGATTAATCAGTTTTATTGTGACAACTTGTTTTGCTGCAATGCTGCCTAATCAAGGAGCTGTCACCAAAATACTTTATGACTCCCCTATTTCCATCACAAATCAAAAACTTCACTGACAGCTCACCAACAGAAGAAGCAGTGATAATTAAATGCATTCTGACAGAATTAGGAAGCATTCATTTGGGTGACGTTATTAGGAGAGATTGCACTTGCAGAGAAAGGAACAATCAGAAGGTACTCTTTCTAAGTAATTATGCAGTTTCGTGGCAAACCCCAAATACCACACCTGTGTAAAGGTGCAGGGGGTGAGCTGAGAGTTTTGCATGCACCTCTGATGAACGCCTGGGATTTTCCCTGCTGGATCTGGAGAAAGCTGAGCCTCTGCTCTTGCTGATTATCAGAAGTAGAGTCATTAGTATTTATCCAGTAGACAGTGGGAAAGAGAGAAAACTTGTCAGGAATGGAGAATGTATTATAGGAGGAGCTTAGGAAATGCATTCCCACCTGTTTCTAGGAGCGGTGCTGGAAGCAATGGGAAGGTGGTGGAGAGAAGCGTATGAGGGTGTGCCTCTTCCCGAGGGGCCCAACAAGTGATCATTTTAAAGAACTCAAGAAGTTAATTTTTCTGCTTTGTGCTTATCATTATACATACAGCAAAGGTGATGAAGGGAAGCACTGAAAGAACAACCCCCTCAGCAGTCCAAAATCCCTAGATAAAAGAATGTCTACTGGTCAAACACTTATAGTGCCCTGGGCACCATATAAGCAGCTCTATGTATATTATATCATTTAATCATTACAACAGCTGTATAATAGGCATTATCAGTTCCCTTTTCCAAGGAAGGAAACTGAGGCTCAGAGTTGTTAAGTAACTTGTCCAAAGTCTTGTAGTGAATAAGTGTAAGAGCCAAGATTCAAATTCAGGTTGTTCTGATTCCAAGCTTAAGTATTTCCAGTGGGCTTCGTCAGGGCTCCCCTCGCTGTCCCCTGCCTGGGACAATTCCTTGGCAGCCTTATTCTCGTCTCCTGGAGAATGGCATTGTATTGTCTGCCATCTGTTCAGACACAGGTGGAGAGGCTTCTTCACTTGTAGTGAGGTGGGTGGGTGCAGCAGGTCCAGCCCTGAGTGCAGAAGTGCAGGGGAGATCAGCTCTGTTACATTAGGCAGTCTGTCTCCTTGCCATCCTGAGTTACGAATGAGCGATGTGAGCTCTCCTGGGGAGGGTCCTGTTTTGCAGGCGCTATGGAGATGAGTGTTATGATAAGCAGGACATTTATGGCCCCAGATGCCACAGGGCACAAAAGTCAATATGTTACATGCTCATTTAGCATGTTTGACTCTAATGAAACAGGTTGGAAATAATTGGCTTTTTGAGAAATGCTGCATTTCATTTCATTTCCATCAGAAGACATACACCCGCTGGGTGGTTGTAACTCCAGACTTCACAAATTTACCTCGTTTTGAGATTGGCAAGGAGGGGATGGTGGGGACAAATAGAAGTATGTGTGCCAGAGAAAAGGTCAAGGAAGGTATCCTTCCAAGAAAAGTACAAAGCAGGGTTGTGTAGGGGTTTTAAGTTCTTTGGCAGTTGAACATTTCCTACCTGTGTGTGATCAATTATTTCCTTACCAGTGATCAAGGTCTGGCACCACTGGCCTGGGATAACTGGAAACAATTTCTCGTTTCCCCCTTCACTGATTCCCAGTTGAAGTCTATGAAATGGTAAATGGCATAATGTTTGAAAGTGTTAAGTTTTAAAATCAACAAAAGGTTGTACTTTCATGACAGTCAGAGTCTAGATGGTGAAGTAGAAACTATACTACTTATTTCTATAGGGAGAATTGGAAATAGGGATTTGATAGGATAGATCAATCAGTTCAGTTCAGTTCAGTTCAGTTGCTCAGTTGTGTCCGACTCTTTGCGACCTCATGAACTGCAGCATGCCAGGCCTCCCTGTCCGTCACCAACTCCCGGAGTCCACTCAAACCCATGTCCATTGAGTCGATGATGCCATCCAACCATCTTATCCTCTGTTGTCCCCTTCTCCTCCTGCCCTCAATCTTTCCCAGCATCAGGGTCTTTTCCAATGAGTCAACTCTTCGCATCAGGTGGCCAAAGTATTGGAGTTTCAGCTTCAACATCAGTCCTACCAATGAACACCCAGGACTGATCTCCTTTAGGATGGACTGGTTGGATCTCCTTGCAGTCCAAGGGACTCTCAAGAGTCTTCTCCAACACCACAGTTCAAAAGCATCAATTCTTCAGTGCTCAGCTTTCTTTATAGTCCAACTCTCAGAATTGATCAGTTTCATCAATTGGGGGATTAAATAGAATGGATAAGGGGACTGAAAAAGCAACAGGGCAAACAGAGGTAGAGACTATAGGAAGCAGCTGCCCTCCTAGGGTTAGGGGAACAAAGAGAAGTGATTGGGGTTATCAGAACCCAGCAGCTCTGAGGAGGATCCCACATTGTTGGTACTCAGACCTTCAGAGGAGGGCCCTGCCTGGATGGCGCTGGTATCTCTGAGGTGTACAATGAGGTGTGTGGAAAGAAGCTGGAAAAAGGAACCAATTTCTGCTGTTCATGTGGATGCCTGAGTGAGGCACCCTTATGGGGCTAAGGAAGTGGAAGGGACCAGTTTTACCCTGCTAATATTTCCATAGTCCCTCTAGCTCCCCCTATTGGTCAAGCCTAACAGGGCACTTGCTGGCAAAGCAGTGAAGTGGTTTGCAGAGTCCCTGCCCCATTACAACTTAGGGTACAATAGACTGGATGTGAAACTGAGATACAATAGCTTAATAACAAGCAAAAGTGTCTGTACAAGATAGCGCCGTAGCTAAGAGCATGCAAGAAATGAGCTTGTCAGATCTGATAAGACCCGTGTTTAATGTCACTGCCCATTAAGGGCTCTGGAGGGCAAAGAAAATGAAGCTGAGATGTGCTGCGTCTGCTCAAATGGCGGCTCTGTGCACATCCTCGTTTGATAAGCTTCTGGATCCTTGGCTAAAGAGATTGATGCTCTAATCTGACAGTGTGTTTTCGTCTTGCTCATCTGCAGTTCTTTAAAAAGTTGCAGTAGGTGCCAGAAGTGTATTTGGAACCAACAGCCTGCCTCTACCCACCCACCCTTGCCCCGACAGTGTTTCTAGATTTTGGAATGAGTCTCAGGAAGGTGAAGGAAAAATGGAGCTCTGAGAATGTTTTTGAGAAGGCCGTTGCATGAGAGCTGCAGGATCAGCTGAAGACAGGGAGGCTGACTTCAAAGAGAAAACTGAAGAGCTAGTGTTATGTTATTACTTCAACATATGAAAATTAATCTTTGTTTTTACAGAAGAATCATTTGAGAGCTGTGACCTTGGCTTTCACTGTTTTGTGCAAGCCAAATGAGGTTTTAAAAATGAAATTCAGAGGATAGGGTCTCAGAAATAACTTTATTCTTCAGAAAGGTGACTTTTAAGCAGGATATTAAAAATACCAGATTGAAACAGCCTCAAGATAGTTCAACAAAAGTGCTGAATATCTTTGACCAAAATTTGGTTTAGCAAAAGATGCCTATTTTGGAATGAAACTGATCAAGCAAAACAGGAGGAGATGGCCACAAGCCTGGGCAATTATTATAAAGCAATTCATCTCTAGGACAAGTGGTTTTGGGAAGGTCATGCCTTCTTCCATTTTATTTGGGTCACTTTAGGATCTTGGCCTAGACCGTGGTTTTTGCAACTTCTGCACTCAGTAAGAATGACAGAGTGTCCAAGGCAGTTTTTATTTGTCCTATAGCAGATTCACACCATGCACCAGATGGGCTGAGCTGAACTGAAAAAGGCAGAGATAGATGTTGGAGGAATCAGATAGACCATGGTGAAGAAACCACATTCTTCAACTTCTGAAAGAGAAGATGTGAGAAAAGGGACATTGTTGGCTTAGATAACTGCTTGGAAAGTTGAACCCCACAAGGGGAGGCTGACTGAGTCTGCCTAAAGGTAGGTTGAAAGTCAACTTGGATCATCTGACCTCTTCCCTTCTAGGAGATTGGTGGTTCCTAGTAGAAGTAAAAAATGATAGTGCTCCCTTGCTTAAATGCACAAAACATGAGACCAAGAAAATATTTTTATCTAGAGCTACTTGGACATGCAAAATGGGAAAACCTATTATTAGCCTCTAAGGAGGTAGTTTTTACTAAATAAAAAGTTTCTAGGGATCAAATCAGTGATTTTTTGTGAAGAGAAATAGCTCAAGGCAAAGGTAGTTTAATACTTGATCAACTGGATTTGAATTTTTGGCAAAACAGTCTCTCACACTTAGAGATCTAACTGAATCCTACTCATGAAATGACCCTAAAGAAAGTAACTACAATTCCTTTCTCTTGTCGTTGAGCAGTTATCATAAAATGCAAACTAAATTCATGGAAATCTTTAGTCCAGGTAAGTGAAAGTGAAGTCACTCAGTCGTGCCCGGCTCTTTGCGACCCCATGGACAGTGAGTGGCCTGCACCAAGCTCCTCCGTCCATGGGATTTTCCAGGCAAGAGTACTGGAGTGGGTTGCCATTTCCTCCTCCAGGGAATCTTCCCGACCGAGGGATCGAACCCAGGTCTCCCACATTGTAGACAGATGCTTTACCATCTGAGCCACCAGGGAAGTCCAGGTAAGGATTCAGGATTTCTGCTGCCGATATAAAATGTCTAAGACTTATTTTGATTGTTTCTGGAGTCGTCAAGTGTTATGAGAATGCAATGTGAACATAAGGGATTGTAATGTATTCACCTTAAATATCTTTTGTTGTTTGAGTTTGATCTTGAGGAGCCCAGCCAATATGGCATGAATTTTAAAGGCTTTACAAAAAGTAAAGCCTTTTGACTTTTGGAAAGAGTATGAAAAATCACTTATAATTCTTAATTTCATTTTTTGTTGCATTTTCTGTTAGTAATTGGATTTTGAAAAGTTAGCCTGGCACAGGGCAAAAGTAATGTCAGCTTATCCAAAGGAAATTATAGATCAACACTAAAGCTACCAGCAACCTAGAGGTCCATCAACAGATAAATGGGTAAAGAAGTTGTGGTGCATATATGCAATGGGATATTGCTCAGTCATAAAAATGAAAGAATTTAAGTCAGTTCTGGTGAGGTGGATGAACCTAGAATCTATTATACAGAGTGAAGTAAGTCAAAAAGAGAAAAAAACAAATATTGTATATTAATGGATATATATGGGATCTAAAAAAAAAAAAGGTACTGATGAACCTTTGTGCAGGGCCAGAATAGAGATGCAGACATGGAGAACAGACTGTGGACTCAGTGGGGGAAGGAGAGGGTGGGATGAACTGAGAGGGTGGGATTGAAGTAGTAGAAACATATACACTACCATATGGAAGATAGATGCTAGACGGAAGCTGCAGTGTAGCACAGGGACCTCAGCCTGGTGCCCAGGGAGCTCAGCCACACCTAGAGCTGTGGGATGGGGTGAGGGCCATGCGGGGAGGTTCAGGAGGGAGGGGGCATATGTACACTTATGGCTGACTCCTGTTGTACGGCAGAAACCAACACAGTATTGTAAAGCAGTTATCCTCAATTAAAAATAAAAAACCGAAGTTACCTATGATATAAATTAAATAATGACTGTAGCGATCATGAAGAGTTTCAGGAGATTTTTATACAAAACCTGTGAAGTGGGGGTTTGCCTGTGTTCTGGTTATTGTAATAACAATAACCCTTTGTTATTGGTACTTACTACTGAGATAGTGTTCAGGAACACTTGGGCATGGTCTCAGCTTTGTCTCCCAGATGGGACTGTGTCCTCACTGATGATGAGTTTAAAATTCACACTGAGATACCAGGTATCTTAAGCCTGTGTAGATTTTGGTGGTTCTCTGGAGGGAGATTGGGAAGGCTTTTTCCTTGGAGATAGTGGGTGCTTGAATGGATTGATGATGGGTACCACATAGACCTGGACATTTTGAAGTTAATTCTTGTACTGGAGCCAGAGGTCAAAAAAGAAAAGAAATGGGAATTTTCAAATTTGAAGGCAAGATTATAATTTGGACAAATGATTTGTTAGAAGAGTATATAGCATGGTACATCAAATTTAGAGCAAGATTAAAAATTAGTAGAGGCAAATTGAAAATTTCAACATGAACCTCCACTTTTAAAAAACAAAGATAATTTCTTTTTTGTCAACAAACCACCTCATGTACTCGTGTGTGTGTGTGTGTGTGTGTGTGTGTGTGTGTGTGTGTGTGTGAGTGTGTTAGTTGCTCAGTCGTGTCCGACTCTTTGCGACACCATGGACTGCAGTCCTCCAGGCTCCTCTGTTCATGAAATTCTCCAGGCAAGAATCCTGCAGTGGGTAGCTCTTCCCTTCTCCAGGGGATCTTCCTGACCCAGGGGTCAAACCTGCCTCTCTTGCATTGTAGGCAGATTCTTTACCATCTGAGCCACCAGGAAAGCCCTCATGTACTCATCTGAAACAATAAACCTCTGTAGTAGGTACATTTAGGTCTCTCCTATCATTCCACAAAGGAAGTCCAAGTCTCCTTGGAGAACAGTTGATTCTGTGCTCGGTGCATGAGAACCTGAGGTGGACTAAAGTGTAATCATGTGAGCTTCAGAAAGCAAATTATGACTGTGATAATTATAACATGTTAAGTTTATGAAAGACCACAAGTCCACAGTGATGCTCGAATGAGACAAAAAATATGAATTGTGCTGAGGCAAGCCAACTGGTTGGTGCCATGTTACCAAAATTATAAGTATACCCACCTATGTGGGGGGAACGTGGTCACTGCCAAGGGTCAGAGGATAATTCCTGGAGGGATAAATTGGTCATGGTGGCTCTCAGTTATGGTCAGAATTACCCAGAAGAAGAGGTGTTAAATCAGAGCCAGGAGTTCTCTGAGAGCAATGGACTTTTTTGGACGCTAGAAAGCTGCAGGCAGACATATTGCTCAAGGACACTTGGGCATGGCCACAGCTTTCTCCCCTAGGAAAAACTGTCCTTGCTAACAGTGAGTTTAGCTTGAGAGAATGGAGGGCTCTGTCTCTTCATATTAACATCTTAAATATTCCTTATTAAGAGCCTTGATTAATAAGGCTTGTGAAAGTTCTTCTTCAATGATATTCTCAGAAGTTTTCCTTCTGCATTCTGCCTCTTTCCTATATTTTCAGTCTCTTCCTTTCTGCTCATTATTTCTCCACAGCAAAGAAATCAACAGCCTTGCCTCCTCCCCAGCCAAGAGCAATGTTCCCAAACCAAAAACGACAAACCTTCCCTTGACTCCAATATATCCCTTTAGTTATTGTCCAGAATCTTTCTTCTCATCTGAATGTTTTTGCCTTAAAAACTTTTTTGGGTGACATTTCAGCAAAAGTTTAATTCTGAACTCAAATGAAAAAACCTATAAGCTCTTGACATTATTTTCTAGACACATATTTGTTTGTATTAAATGGGGACAATATTTATTTAATCAATCATTTGCTTCCAGTTACATCTTTGATCTCAGATCATATTTGGGGGATCATTTTTCCTGTTCCTTTATTTATGCTTTATTTTTTTAATTTATTTTAATTTTTTAAATATAAATTTATTTCTTTTAATTGGAGGCTAATTACTTTACAATATTGTAGTGGTTTTGCCATACATTGACATGGATCCACCACGGGTGTACATGTGTTCCCCATCCTGAATCCCCCCCAAACTCACTCCCCATCCCATCCCTCTGGGTCATCCCAGTGCACCAGGCCAGAGCACCCTGTCTCATGCATCGAACCTGGACTGGATATTTGTTTCACATATGATAATATACATGTTTCAATGCCATTCTCCCAAATCATCCCACCCTCACCCTCTCCCACAGAGTCCAAAAGACTGTTCTATACATCTGTCACTTTTACTGTCTTGCATGTAGGATTATCGTTACCATCTTTCTAAATTCCATATATATGTGTTCAGTTCAGTTCAGTTCAGTCACTCAGTCGTGTCCAACTCTTTGCGACCCCATGAATTGCAGCACGCCAGGCCTCCCTGTCCATCACCAACTCCCAGAGTTCACTCAGACTCACGTCCATTGAGTCAGTGATGCCATCCAGCCATCTCATCCTCTGTCGCTCCCTTCTCCTCCTGCCCCCAATCCCTCCCAGCATCAGAGTCTTTTCCAATGAGTCAACTGTTCGCATGAGGTAGCTAAAGTACTGGAGTTTCAGCTTTAGCATCATTCCTTGCAAAGAACACCCAGGGCTGATCTCCTTTAGAATGAACTGGTTGGATCTCCTTGCAGTCCAAGGGACTCATTTTAATTGTGGGACTGTACACAAAATTTTACCATCTTAACCATAAAGAAAGCTGAGTGCAGAAGAATCGATGCTTTTGAACTGTGGTGTTGGAGAAGACTCTTGAGAGTCCCTTGGATTGCAAGGAGATCCAACCAGTCCAGCCTGAAGGAGATCAGTCCTGGGTGTTCATTGAAAGGACTGATGTTGAAGCTGAAACTCCAATACTTTGGCCATCTGATGTGAAGAGTTGACTTATTTGAAAAGACCCTGATGCTGGGAAAGATTGAGGGCAGGAGGAGAAGGGGACCACAGAGGATGAGATGGTTGGATGGCATCACCAACTAAATGGACGTGAGTTTGGGTAAACTCTGGGAGTTGGTAATGGACAGGGAGGCCTGGCATGTTGCGATTCATGGGGTTGCAAAGAGTTGGACATGACTGAGCGACTGAACTGAGCCATTTTTAAGTATAGAATTCAGTAGGAAGTACATTCTCATTGTTGTGCAACCAACTTCCAGAACTCTTGAATTAACTCCCTATTTTCCCCTTCCCCAACCTCTGGCAACCACTATTTTGCTTTCTTTCTTTATGAGTTTAATTATTTTAAATATTTTATATAAGTCAACTCATTCAGTATTTTTCTTTTTGTCTTTTTTCACTTAGCACAATGTTCTTGAAGTTCATACATGTTGTAACATGTGTCAGAATTTCCTTCTTTTTAAAGGCTGAATAATATTCCATTGTGTGTGTATACTGCATTTTGTTTATCCATTCATCTGTTGATGGATGCTTGGGTTGCTTCCACCTTTTAATTGCTGCAAATAATGCTGTGTTAAATATGGGTATACAAGTATCTCTTTGAGACCCCATTTCAGTTCTTTTGACTGTAGCTAGAAATGGAACTGCTGAATCATATGGTAGCTCTATTTTTAATTTTTTAGGAACTGCCATACTGTTTTCTTTAGGGACTGCATCATTTCACACGCCTACCAATGGCGCACACCATTCTACCTTCACCACATCCTCACCGACATTTGTTATTTTTTTCAATAGTAGCCATTTTAATGAGTGTGAGGAGTATCTCATTGTCGTTTTGATTTTCGGTTTCCTATTTATTCTGTTGAGCCTCTTTTCATGTGTCTATTGGTCATTTGTAAATAATCTTTGGAGAAATAGCTCTTCAAGTCCTTCACCATTTTTAACTCTGTGTGTTTGGAAGGTTTGGTTGGGTTGGGTTGTAGGAGTTCTTTGTATATTCTGGATACTAACTCTTTATCAAATGTATGATTTGAAAATATTTTGCCCCATTCTGTAGTTGCCTTTAATTCTGCTGATTGTATTCTTTGATGCACAGGAGTTTTATTTTTTGATGTAGTGAAATTTATCTAATTTTTTATGCTTATGCTTTTGGTGTTATATTCAAGAAATCATTGCCAAATCTAACGTCATGAAGCTTCACCTGTGTTTCCTTCTAAGAGTTTTATAGTTTTAGCTCTTACATTTAAGTTTTTAGAATCTATTTTCAGTTAACTTTTGTATATGGTATAAGATAAGGATCTAACTTTATTCTTTTACATGTGGATAGCCATTTTTTCCCCCATACTATTTCTTGAAAAGTATTGAATGATTATTGAATGATCTTGGAACCCTTTTCAAATATCAGTAGACCACATATGGAAAGTTTTATTTCTGGACTCTCTATTTATTAAATTGATCTATCTATCTGTCTTTATGGTATTGCTTTACTATTTCAGTTGCTATAGATTTGTAAGAAGTTTGAAATTAGGAAGTATGAGCTATTCAATGGAATTCTCCTTTTTCAGGTTTGTTTTGCTATGAAGGGTCCTCAAGGTTCTATATGAATATTAGGAAGGATTTTTTATTTCTGTAAAATATGCCATTGAGGTTTTGATAGGGATTGTATTGAATGTGTAAGTCACTTTGGGTCATACTGATGTTTATACAATATTAAATCTTCTAATTCAGGAATGTGGGATATCTTTCTAATTTATTTGGTGTCTTTAATTTTTTTTCAGGATGTTTCATAGTTTTCAGGGTCCAGTTATTTCACTTCCTCAAGTCAAGTTTATTCCTAAGTATTTTATACCTTTAATGTTATTATAAATGGAATTGTTTTATTAATTTCCTTTTCAGACTGTTTATTGTTAATGTATAATGCAATTAATGGTTGTTTGTTGATTTTTTCCTCCTGATTTATTGAGATATAATTACTATACAGCAATATATAAGTTTAAGGTGTACATAAACATAGTGATTTTACTTGCGTACATCAAGATTAACAAGATAGGTTTAGTGAAAATCTATCATTTCATATAGATACAATGTTAAATAAAAAAAAATTTCCTTGTAATTAGAATGCTTAGAATTTACTCTCTTAACAACTTTCACATATAATGTATAGCAATGTTAATTAAATTTATCATGTTGTACCTATTACATCCCTCAGTTCAGTTCAGTTCAGTCGCTCAGTCGTGTCCGACTCTTTGCGACCCCATGAATCACAGCACGCCAGGCCTCCCTGTTCATCACCATCTCTCGGAGTTCACTCAGACTCACATCCATTGAGTCAGTGATGCCATCCAGCCATCTCATCCTCGGTCATCCCCTTCTTCTCCTGCCCCCAATCCCTCCCAGCATCAGAGTCTTTTCCAATGAGTCAACTCTAGTACTTGTTTATCTTATATTTAGAAGTTTGTGCCTTTTGACAAATAGCAAGATTTCATTCTTTTTATGGTTGAGTTTTATTCCATTGTTAAGATATGCAACATTTTATTTATCCCGTCATGTATTGGTGAACACTTAGGTTGCTTTCATATCTTGTCTATTGTGAATAGTGCTGCTATCAACATGCCTGTGTGCTTAGTCACTTCAGTTGTGTCTGACTTTTTGTGATCCCACAGATTGTAGCCCTCCAGGTTCCTCTGTCCATGGGATTCTCCACTCAGGAATACTGAAGTGGGTTACCATTTCCTTCTCCAGGGGATCTTCCCAACCCAAGGAGCAAACCCATGTCTTTTACATCTACATTGGAAGGCAGGTTTTTTACCACTAGTGCCACCTGGGAAGCTCAACACAGGGTGTATATATCTTTTCTAATTAGTGTTTTTGGTTTCTTCAGATAAATATCCAGAAGTGGATTGCTGGATCACACAGTAATTCTACTTTTAATTTTTTGAGACATCTCCATACTATTTTCCATAGTGTCTTCATCAATTTACATCCTTGGCAACAGTGAATGAGGGTTCCTTTTCTCCACATCCTCCCCAATGCTTGTTATTTGTTGTCTTTTTGATAATAGCCATTTAGATAGATGTGAGGTGATGTGTCATCGGTTTTTGGTCTGCATTTTTCTGATGACTAGAGATGTTGCTGTTGAGCGTGTTTTCATGTGCCTGTTGGCCATCTGTGTGTCTTCTCTGTAAAAAGGTCTATTTGGATCCTCTGCCCATATTTAAATGGAGAATTTTTATTTTTATGTTAAGTTGAATGAGTTCTGTGCATAATTTGGATAGTAACCCCTTTCATATGTGTGTGTGTGTGTGTCTGTGTTAGTTACTCAATCATGTCTGACTCTTTGCAATCCCATGGACTATATAGCTCACCCACCAGACTGGCTCTGTCCATGGAATTCTCCAGGCAAGAATACTGGAGTGGGTTGCCATTCCCTTCTACAAGGAAGCTTCCCAACCCAGGGGTCAAACCTGGGTCTCCTGCATTGCAGGCAGGTTTTTTACTGTCTGAGCCACCAGTATCATCTGTTCAGTAGATGACATTTTCATGTTGTCAATAGTTTCCTTCACTGCACAAAAGTTTTTCAGTTTGATGTAGTAACGTTTTTTTTGGTTTATGTTTCCCTTGCCCGAGGAAACATAAAAAGTATTGCTAAGATTGATGTCAAAGAGTGTGCTGCCTATTTTTTTTTTCTATAAGTTTTATGGTATCAGGTCTTACATTAAGTCTTTAATTTATTTTGAGTTTATTTTTGTATGTGGTGTGAGAAAGTAGTCCAGTTTAGTTAGTTTTTTTTTTTTTTGCATGTAGTTCTCCTGTTTTCCTAACATCGTTATTGAAGAAGCTGTCTCTTCACCATTGTCTATTCTTGCATTCTTTGTCATAGATTAATTGCCTGTAAAAGTGTGGGTTCATTTCTTCATTTCTTTTCCAATCTATTTATCTGTGGGCCTGCTTTTTTCGCCAGTGCCATACTATTTTATTATTGTAGCTTTTTAACATAGTTTGAAACTAGGAAGTGTGATACCTTCTGTTTTGCTCTTCTTTCTTTTCTTGTTTTCTTTTTGGCTATTTGGAGGTATTTTGTATTTCCATGAAAAATTTAGAGTTATTTTTTCTAGTTCTAAAAAAACATGCCACTGGTATTTTGATGGAATTGCCTTGAATCTTATTATCACCTTGGGTAGTATGGTCATTATCAGTAGTAATACTTTCAATCCATCAGCATGCTGTATCTTTCCACTGTGTCATCTTCAATCTCTCTCATCAGTGTCTTATAGTTTTCTGAGTACATATCTTTAGCTTCCTTAGTTACTTTGTTTGCAGTTATTTTACAATTTGTGATGTAATTGTGAATGGGATTGTTTTCTTAATTTCTTTTTGATGGTTCATTGTTAAAGTATATAGACATGAAAAAGATTTCTGTATATTAATTTTGCATCATACAATTTTACTGAATTCCCTGATAAGTTCTAGTAGTTTTCTGGTGGCTTTTAGGATTTTCTATGTATAGTGTATATCATCTGCAAACAGTGAGTTTTGCTTCTTTCTTTCCAATTTGAATTCCTTTTATTTATTTTTCTTGTCATATTTCTTTGGCTAGGATTTCCAATACTGTGTTGAGTAAAAATGGCAAGATAGGGCATTCTTGTCTTGTTCCTGATCTTAGAGAAAGTGTTTTTAGATTTACACCACTGAGTATGATGTTATCTGTGGGCTTGTCATATATGGCTTTTATTATGTTGAAGTATATTCCCTTTATACATACTTTGTTGAGAATTTTTATCATAAATAAATATTTAATTTTATCAAATGCTTTTTATGCATCTACTAAGATGATCATATGATGTTTTTGCTTCAATTTTTTAATGCAGTGTATCACGTTGATTGATTTGTGTATATCGAACTCTTCTTGCATACCTGGAGAAATTCCATTTGACCATGGTGTATGATCCTTTTAATGTATTGTTGAATTCAGTTTGCTAGTATTTTGTTTGCAAGTTTTGCATCTATGTTTATTAGTGATATTGGCCTGTAATTTTCTTTTTTGTGATACCTTTGTCTTGTTTTGGTATCAGGATGATGCTGACCTCATAGAATGAGTTTGGAAGTGTTGATTCTGCTACAATTTTGGAATAATTTGAAAAGGATAGGTGTTATCGCTTTGAATGTTTGATAGAATTCACCTGTGAAGTCATCTGGTCCTGAACTTTTGTTTGTTGGGAGTTTTTTAAATTACTGATTCAATTTCATTACTGATACTTTTCATATTTTCTGTTTTTTCTCATTCAGTCTTGAAAGATTGAACATTTTGAGGAATTTATTCATTTTAGTTGCATATTTGTAGTAATCTCTTATAATCCTGTGTATTTCTGTGGTATCCTTTATAACTTCTCCTTTTTCATTTCTGATTTTATTGATTTGGGTCCTCTCTCTCTCTCTTTTATTTTCTTGAAATGTCAGGCTAAAAGTTTGTAGATTTTACTAATCTTTTAAAATAATTAGCTCTTAATTCCATTGACCTTTTCTATTATTTTTAGTCTCTATTTAACTTATGTCTGCTTTGATCTTTATGATCTCTTCCCTTTTACTAACTTTGGATTTGTTTGCTCTTCTTTTTCTAGTTCTTTGAAGTATAAGATTAGGTTGTTTATTTGATATTTTTTATTTGTTTCTTGAGATAGGTTTATATTGTTATACATTATTATAGCTGATTTAGTTGTTCTGAGATCGATTTTGGTTGTTATGTTTTCATTTTCACTTTTGTCCTGGTATTTTACATTTTCCTCTTTGACTTCTTCAGTGATCCACTGGTTATTTAGTAGCATTTCGTTTAGCCTCCATGTGTTTGTAATTTCTTTTTTTGCAGATTTTTTCCCTCATAGTTGATTTTTAGTCATAGAAATAGAATTCTGGTTGGAAAAGATGTTTGATATGGTTTCTGTTTTCTTCAATTTGCCAAGATTTGTTTTGTGATCTATCCTGGAAAATGTTCCATGTGGACTTGAAAACAATGTGTATTCTGCTTTTGGATGGAATATTATAGATCTATTAAGTCTATCTGATCTAATTTGTCATTTAAGGCCAGTGTTTTTTAAATTAGCTTTCTATTTGGATTTTCTGCTTCTGCCTATTTATGTAAGTGGAGTGTTAAAGTCCTCTACTGTTATTGTGTTAATGTCAGTTTCTCCCTTTATGCCTGTTTATGTTTGCCTTATATATTTAGGTGCTTCTATGTTTGTTATATATTTACAATTGTTATATCTTTTTCTTGGATTAATCCCTTGATCATTGACTAATTTCCTTCTGTGTTTCTTATTACAGTCTTTGTTTAAAGTATTTTGTCTGATTTAACTATTCCTACCCCAACTTTCTTTTGATTTTCATTTGCATGGAATAACTTTCTCCATGTCCTCACTTTCAGTCTATTTGTGTTTTTAGCTCTGAAGTGAGTAGCATGTCGGCAGCATATACGTGTCTTATTTTTGTATCCTTTCTTCCGCTTAAGTCTTTTGATAGGGACATTTACTCTATTTACATTTAAAGTGATAATTGATATTTATGTACTTACTGCACTTTGTTAATTGTCTTGTGGTTCTTTTTTGTTCTTTGCTTCTCCTTTTGCTCTCTTGTGGTTTTATGTCTGTCTTTAGTATTGTGTTTGCATTCATTTATCTATTTTTGTGTATCTATTATAGACTTGATTTGTGGTTATATGAGGCTTCTATATAGCAATCTCTATATATGTGTGAATGTTTAAAGTTGCTGATCTCTTTAAGTTTGAAAGCATTTTAAGAACCCTGTGTTTTTGCCTGCCCACTGTGTTTACTCTTTGTGGCATCATATTTTAATCCTTTTGCCCTGCATATAAGATCGTTGTTACCATCTTTTAAAATTCCATATATATGCATTAATATACTATATTGGTATTTCTCTTTCTGACTTACTTCACTCTGTATAATAGGCTCCAGTTTCATCCACCTCATTAAAACAGACTTGAATGCCTTTCTTTTTATAGCCAAATAACATTTCATTGTGTATATGTACCACAACTTCCTTATCCATTCATCTGCCAATGGACATCTAGGTTCATCATTTAAAATATATTGTATTACTGTCTTCTGGCCTGCAGATTTTCTGCTGAAAAGTTGACAGATGTCCTTATGGGAGTTCTTGTGTATAAAACTTGTTGCTTTTCCTTTGTTGCTTTTAATAAGTATTTTCTATCTTAAATTTTGTCATTTTAACTACAATGTTTAACACAATGTATCTTGGTGTGGTCCTCTTTTGATTGACCCCATTGGGACTTTCTGTGCTTCCTCCATCTGTTTATCTGTTTCCTTCCCCAAGTTAGAGATGCTTTCAGCTATTATCATTTCAAATATGTTCTCTGCCCATTTTTGTCTCTCTTATCCTGTAGGATCCCTACAATGCAAACATTAGTATGCTTGATGTAGCTAGTCAAAAGGCAGAATTTCCAGTTATAAGATAAATAAGTACTAGGGATGTAATATGTACAATATGATACATTTATTAAAATTGCTGTACATTATGTATGAAAGTTGTTAAGAGTGTAAGTCCTAACCATTCTAATCACAAAGAAAAATATCTTTTTCTGTTTATTTGATGTTATATCTGTATAAAATGATGGCTGTTCACTAAAGTTACCATGGTAATCTTTCCATGATATATAGAAGTCAAATCACTATATTTAAGTACATCTTAAACATATATATTCTTATATATTGCTGTCTGTCAATAATATCTCAATAAACCTAGGTCAGAAAAAAAGACTGTTGTAGAGTTTATGTCAGTGGATTCATAGTGTGCCAAATATTTTATGAATAAATATGTAATTACTACACATATATTTAGTTGCTATCATTAAAATTTTTTCTGTTTTGTTGTTATTATTATGTTTGGTTAACTCCCAGGACTGGCTATGTGATACCAAAAGGATTCTACTGTGCTTCTTATCATGTATTTTAATGCCTATCATAAAAAAAAAACAACATACAAGCAAAAAAAAAAAAAATGGTATCATTCCATTTCCTTCTGGCTCACATAGTTTCTGATCTACTTTTAAGATTTTCCCCTTATCCCTGGCTCAGAAGTCTGATTATTCTGTGCTTTGGTGTGGTTCTTTATATGTTTATTCTTTTTGAGCTTCTTTTGAATTTCTTGGATCTGTGGGCTTATCATTGTCATCAGTCATAGAAATATTCTGGCTATTATTTCTTCAAATAGTTTTTCTACCTTTCTCGCTTCTTTATTTCTAAGACTTAAATTTTAGACTGGTTGCCATTTATTTCTTGGGCACTCTCTCTGCTCAGTTTTCCCTTCACCTTCCATGCTTCATTTTGGTCATTTTTCCTGTAGTCTCTAATTCACTATTAATCTGATCCAGTGAAATTTGCATTTCAGCTTTTGTATTTTTTGTCTGTAGAAGTTCTAGATGGGTCTTTTTATGTTTTCCATTTGTTTCCTCACCATATTTATGTTTTCCTATATGTTCTTTCACATATGGAGTATATTTATACTAGCTTATTCTGGTATTCTTTTTGCTAGTTATGTCAATTCTATAATTTTTGGGTCCATTTCTAATGATCAAATTTTCTCTTAGTTATAGATTGCATTTTCCCGCTTCTCTGTATTCTTGGCAATTTTAGATTGGATGCCAGACCTCATGAATTTTGTGCTATTCACTGTTGGGTTCTATTTCTTTAGAAAGTGTTGAACTTTCCTTTGTTACATAGTTATTTGCAATTAACTCAACCCTTCTAAGGTTTACTTTTATGCTTTACGAGAGTGGGTTCAGAGCAGCCTTTAGCATAGGGTTAATGAGCCTTTCTATAAAGGTGACACCTTGCTGAATACTCTTCCTGATGTCTCATGCATTGTGAGATCACTCCACTCCCTCTGGTGATAACATGAATTACTCCTAAGACAATGTGAGCTCCAAAATTGTTTGGTCTACTTATTTCCTTATAGAATTTCAGGTCATGCATGTATGGATTACTATTCAACCAAAAATATGAGAACCCCCATCGATATATTTCTGATGTGCTCTCTGTGCAGTCACTTTCTTTTGACAGTTCTTTCATGTAAATTCAAGCTGTGTTGATTTCCCTGAACTCCTGTCTCATTTTCTTATCTCCAAGAGAATGTGTGCTTTATTTGGATTTCTCTTCCCTTCTCTGTGTCCTGGAAACCGCCTCTAGGCAATGATCTGGGAAAATCATAGTGTTCACTCCATTTGTTTCTCTTATCTAAAGGAGCACTGTCCCTTTTGCTTGTTGTCCCATGTCTGCAAACCATTGCTTTTATATAATTGGTCCAACTTTCTAATTGTTTTAGATTGAAGGGAAGTCTAGACCCAATTACATTCTAGCTGAAAGTGGAAATTCTCATCCAAACTTTTAGTACAATACTTTATTACTTTTGGGGTGTGTGTGTGTATGTAAAATACTTATACTTTCTCCTTTTAGCTAAATTCTATGTGTTTTTAAAAATATTTGAGTAAAAAAAACCCCAGAAATATAGCCAATATTACAAATTCCTATGTATACAGTAGAAATGAACATTAATGATTCACTTTCAAATCTTCTTTCCAAGCAATTATGTTAAATACATTGTAAATATATTTCCCTTGCAGGAGGTATTATTCTAAATGTTTTCACATATACTGAATAATTTAATCCTCACAACAATTCTATGATTTTAGTATAATGAATGACACTGTTGTGTAAATGAGGCTAATGAGTAATACATTAACTCATAATATTTAACAATGGCTAAGTATTATGCTCAAGGTCATAAAACTAGTGAGTGGAGCTACAGGATATGAATTAATAACCAGTATACTATACCACCTCTCATAATTATTGAAATACAGAAGACACACAGATCAAGTGGAAATTCTCTGTCCTTGATCCTCAATCCTATTTTCTTTATTCTTTACTCAGAGGCAAAACAAATGATGAAATTCTTTATTCTTCCAGTCCATTTCTGATACTTTAACCCTCATTTACACGTATTAATGAACGATAGGTAGTATTTCTGTGTTTTGAAAACTTACATAAAATTTATCACATCCTACATGTATGACTTGCTTTTAAGTATTTTATTCTTGAAAACAATTTATATTGAAAAGTGTCTAATTGTGCTTCTGTTTACTTACTTGTCTATACTACATATCACTGAGACTATATAAACACTCCCCAAAGTTGCAAAATCCATTCCAGGTAGTGAAACACATTAGGCAATCAGCGCCTGCTCTTTCTTGCCCTTCGCTTGAGCCCCTCCTCTCTTGCCCTGCTCGGCACTAGCTGCCCTCAGCCTCTGCTGAGCAGCTGTCCCCTACTCTCTTGCCTCCTTCTTGTGTGGGCTCCTCTGCTTCTTACATGTGTGGTCCTTTTCTTGATTTGCTTCTTCTTTTTGATGGAAAAGAAACAGTGCACAGAAAATAGATTTTTTAAAACCATGCTTTCTACAGTTACCTTTATTCTACTGTTTATTGCATGCCTGATGGGTAATTTGTCTGAATACAAGTTCTAGACTGAAATAATTTCCCCTCTGATTTGTGAAGACAATGTTCTGTTGCATTCTAACCTCCTGTGGAACTGATTTTAGATAGAATATTTACCACCACCTCCCTCTCATGTAGCTTTTTGAGAGCTTTTCTTTTAGCCTCGATCTTCTAAGATTTCAAAACTTGTGTGAATTAGTATTGTTTTTGACAACTTTACTAGACACAAGTTGTGACTTTTTGATCTAGAAACTTCTATCCTTTATTTTGGGAAGTTTTAAAATATTATTTTTTAAAAAATAGCTTTATCCTCTCTGCTTTTCTGTTCTCTCTTTTTGACTATTTTGTTGTTGAACCTTCTGGACTGATCTTACCTCCCCTGAAATTTTTTCTTTGTCTCTTGGTTCTATCAGTTCAGTTCAGTTGCTCAGTCATGTTGACTCTTTGCCACCCCATGGACTGCAGCACGCCAGGCTTCATTGTCCATCACCAACTCCTGGGGCTTATTCAAACTCATGTCTATCGAGTTAGTGATGCCATCCAACTATCTCATCCTCTGTCGTCCACTTCTCCTCCTGCCCTCAATCTTTCCCAGTATCAGGGTCTTTTCCAGTAAGTCAGCTCTTCGCATCAGATGGCCAAAGTATTGGAGTTTCAACTTCAAAATTGTCCTACCAATGAACACCCAGAACTGATCTCCTTTAGAATGGACTGGTTGGATCTCCTTGCAGTCCAAGGGACTCTCAACAGTCTTCTCTAATACCACAGTTCAAAAGCATCAATTCTTCGGTGCTCAGCTTCTATATTTTTGGACAAATCCTCAACTTTATCTTTCAATCTTTCCACTGATACTCTTTTACTTCAGTTACTATACTAACTGAAAAATTTTAGACCTTTTTTATTATTCTCTATTCCTTTTTATAGCAACCTATTTTTGCCTGCTCTTATATCATGAACATAATCTCCTCTTATTTCTATGAGAATATTGCAATTTAAAAAATTTTCTTCTTCTCTATTGGTTGTCTCCATCCCCCCCACCCCGCCTTTTTTTTTTTTTTTTTTTTGGTCTCCTTTTTCATCCTGGAGGATTTCTTCAAAGGTCTTGATACACTTGGTTGACCCTTCATTTTTGAGAGTGAGTCACTTAGGAGAGTTTGGTTGTAGGTGGTGCTTGTTGACTGGTGTGCATCAGTGTGGGGTGGTCAAGCAAGGACCCTACTCTTTCATTTGAAACTCTTAAAGTCAGTCAGTATCTATAGTTCTGTTTTTCTGGGCAGTTTCCCCAAAGAAGAATCCACTAACTTCCCGTCTGAAATTTGTTCTTTTAGGATTATATCTTGGAATAAAGCAAGGAAAAGAAACTGGGAATCTTATTTTCACCAAATCTTGATTTTAGTTAGGCATCTGTTTTCCATTCTTTTGTCAGCTTGGTCTCCTTGAATATGGAACTCCTTTGGTTTAGTTTTACCAAAGAATGAATCAGATATCTCATCCTGTTGTGGGGAAGAGATGTTGCTTGGCTCTGTGATATGGGGGAAGAGTATAGGTGATCTCCTTTTCTCACTTCCATTTAGTCCATCTTTTCCAGTTCCAAGCCTTACTGCTGCCTTCCATAGCCCTTAGTGCTACAGAACATGAGATTTTCCGGTGTTTAGCACCATGGCTTAACGTTGGCATCCTCTTCGGTATACACTTGATATTCCACTGTCTCGGGTCTATTAATGCTTTTCTCCTTTTCTATATCATTCATCATCTGGTGTCATCTCTCATCTTCTATTCTCTTTGTCCTTGTGGGTTTATAGCATTTTTAATTCTTTATTCTCATTTTATTGGGATATTAGGAAGGAGAAGAGATAAATTTATGTGTTCGAGCAGTCTTATTTAACTCATAGTTGGAGTACCTGTTTCTACCCTTTAATTTGCAAACTTTTTTTCTCATTACCATACTATTTGAAAAAGCAGCTCATTTTAATCGCCATCTAAGCTTCCATTTTTCAGTGGGAGCACAATCCTACTTCTGGGCTTCATGCAGGGGTACAGGCTCCAGTCCTTTGCCATCTTTTAGGCACCTTTCATTCATATTCTTTTACAGTATTAACATCCCAACCCCCAGAACCCTTTTCTTGTCCTGTTGCCCTGAGGGTACAGTGGGTCTCATGACTCTAGCCCACCGTACTTTCCACTTTGTTTTCATAGATATTTTGACCTTTAAAATGTTAATTTTTTAAATCTTTCTTTGAAACACACACATATACACACATTTCCCTCCTAAGACTGGAGTACATAGGGAAGTTCTATTAAAATACCTTTATCTGATCACAAACCCTTCCTGTGCAACTTTGACGTGAGGTCCCCTACTTGATGTGATTTATTGTAATCTTTCATCCTTCCATCTTAATTACAAGCACTTCTGCTTTAGTTTTCTAATTTCTAGGCCCGGTGGATTCTCTTTAGTTCTTGTCTTAATTTCTTTGTTGCATTTAACATTTCAGTTTGCAACCTCCTTGAATCTATCCTTTTAGCCTCTATGTGCTATTTTCCCATTGTCCTGCATGTATCTCTGGCCAATCCTTCTGTGATTTGGCGCTCCCCTTTCCTCCATCAGCCACTGGAATATTGGTGATCCCTCAGGACTCATGCAGATGACAGCACCCTTATGGCAGAAAGCAAAGAAGAACTAAAGAGCCTCTTGATGAAAGTGAAAAAGGAGAGTGAAAAAGTTGGCTTAAAACTCAACATTCAAAAAACTAAGATCATGACATCCAGTCCCATCCCTTCATGGCAAATAGATGGGGAAACAATGAAAACAGTGACAGACTTTATTTTCTAGGATTCCAAATCACTGCAGATGATGACTGCAGCCATGAAATTAAAAGACGCTTGCTCCTTAGAAGAATAACTATGACCAACCTAGACAGCATATTAAAAAGCAGAGACATTACTTTGCCAACAATGGTCTGTACAGTCAAAGCTATGGTTTTTCCAGTAGTCATATATGGATGTGAGAGTTGGACTATAAAGAAAGCTGAGGGCCAAAGAATTGATGCTTTTAAACTGTGGTGTTGAAGAAGACTCTTGAGAGGCCCTTGGACTGCAAGGAGATCCAACTAGTCAATCCTAAAGGAAATCACTCCTGAATATTCATTGGATGATGCTAAAGCTGAAGCTCTAATGCTTTGGCCACCTGATGTGAAGAACTGACTCTTTGGAAAAGACCCTAATGCTGGGAAAGATTGAAGGCAGGAGAAGGGGATGACAGAGGATGAGATGGTTGGATGGCATCACTGACTCCGTGGACATGAGTTTTAGCAAGCTGCGGGAGTTGGTGATGGACAGGAAAGCTTGGTGTGCTGCAGTCTATGGGGTCACAAAGAGTGGGACATGACTAAGCAGCTGAACTGAACCAAACCAGGTCTCAACACAAGCCCTATGCATTTCTCACTGTATATGCTTGCCCTGGTAGATCTTTTCTATACTTGTTGCTTTAGTTACTGACCATATACTGATGGGCATGAAATCTTCATCTCTCACTCATACCTCCCTGCCCCCTATCCCCAGATTTCAGCTCTATGACAAACTCTGCTAGATATCTATACCTGAAAGGTCCACAGTCATTTCAAATTTAAGATGACCAAGGATTAATATATCATTTTCCTTCCGAACCATGTTCCTGTTCTTGAAATTTTTTTATTTCAATGAATGACACCAACATTTACATGTTCACTCAAGCTAGAAACCTGGGAGACAATCTTGAATCCTTTCTTCTTACTCTACTTATTAGAGTTATGTCTTTGGTTAGCAAGGAATAGAGACATGTTTAGTCTCAAGTAATGGGAGCTTATTTGGCCAGAAATGGAGGTGGACTCTAATGATAATAAGTCAGGCCTCATAAGAAGTGCAGATGGACCCAAGGTAGGTCTAGAAATCTTAAGATCTGTAGCTTGTAGAGCTTTCTGGCAAGTGTGATTTCAACACCTCTCCGGTATTCACCTCTGAAGGTTAATTTCCTTATTCTCTCTTCCATCATGTATCTTTTCTCTCCGTCATAGACTGTTCTCATGACTTTGGCTTGGCATGCTCTCTCATGGTTCTAACTCGACTTCCTCCTTCATGTAACCTCTACTTGATCTTATTTGAGCCTCTGGTCTTACTGTTCACAGCCTGTTTTTCTCTATGTTCAATGTTTTAGATTCCTGGGATCAGGAATCAGATTGGCCCAGCTGGTTTTCTCACACTTGGCCACACTACAGGGTCCTTATCAGCTGATTGAAAGGCTTCCCTCATCTCAGGTGCTCACCTTACTCCAAGCACCTGGAAAAGGAGAAGCCCGTTAATCTGATAAGAACTATGACCATCTTCCAAATGATGTGTTACCCTTCGTAGGGGAACCCGGCATAGAAGATACTGACTGACACGAATATATATTCCTTATTCAATATATCATCCAGTTCAGCCAATTTATTTTCTAAACAGTTTTTAAACCTGTATCCTTCCCTCCATTCTTATGTTTTGGTTTAATTCCTTGTCTTTCATCTGCCCTGTGGCAGCAGCTGAGTGCTCTTCTTCTTCCTCATCTTTCTTCCCTAACTGGTGATAATACTGACTTTAAGCAATGAGCAATGATATCTGTTATCTTTCATTAGGAGTAGACAGCTGAGCCCTGGAGAAGGGGATGGCAACAACCCACTCCAGTATTCTTGCCTAGAGAATTCCAGGGACAGAGGAGCCTGGCCAACCACAGTAAATGGGGTCACAAAGAGTGGGACATGACTGAGCAACTGACACTTTCACTTTCTTTCAGACATTTGAACACGATCTTGGTATCAGGAATGCCAGCAAATACTAGATGCAACAATGCTTTACTCCCACAGAGAAGAAAAGGAACGAGAGCCACGCCTGCCTTGGGTGTCAGCCTCCAGTGGCCAGCTGGCCCTTGCGTACCCTTCTTGTATTGCAGCAGAAGGGCCCTGTCCCCTTCCCACAGGCGGAGAGAGCAGCGGGGTTGGCCAGGTGCCACATGCTTCACATACTCAAGCAGAACAAAGTAATACACACTGAGTCTAAAACAGGGCAAGATTATCCCACACAAGCTGAGAGGTTCAGAACAAGTTGTGAGGGCTCTTTATTTTTAAGGAAGTGTCCAGGCCCACGGCCCATTCTTAGGCAGCTGAGTGGGGGTCAAAAGTAGATATGCTTGAGCCTGCCTTTCCCAACATGAAGTGCATTCAAAACATCTCTGTATTTATTGCATACCATTTGTTACTTGTTCTTAACTAAATTAGTAGATGAATTCAACTTTTTATTTGTTCCTTAAAAGGAATCCAGAGACACTAACCAAATTAAGTTGTTTTTTTCCTTCCACATGATTAATTTTTCCTCCCGGAGGGTCAGTATTTCATCAGCCCTGTCTTGGATGATTGCAAAAGCCCCCTAACTATCTGCTGGGTCTCAGTCTCATCCCAAATCCAATCCATCTTCTAGGTTCATTTTTCTAAAATGTATATCTGATAATTTTCCACTCTCCTATTGAAAAATTCAAGGTCCTTTTCAGGACTATCATCTGTCACTTCCTTCTGTCATACCCGACCCCTGAGCTGTACTTTGCCCTATAGTCTTACTGGGAGGTTTCCCTGTTTACACTTCCTGCACTGGGCAACAGGCTGTCCTCTATAGGATGACGTTCCTACTCTGCCCATGAAGAACCCACCACTCTAATTGAGGTTTTCATGCCAACCTCTGTCTGTCCATGTGATGTAATCTCATCATTTGAAATTTAAGGAATTTAGTTATTTCATGTGGTATTTTTCTCACTTCTGCCAAGCTGTTGATTTAGCTGTCAGAAGCTGGAGGGAAGGGATAGTTAAGGGACTTTGGGAATGTCATAAATATACATGCTGCTATATTTAAAATGGATAGCCAACAAAGACCTATTGTAGAGCACATAGAACTCTGCTTAATACCAGCCTGGGTGGGATGGGGGTACGGGGGCATATGGATCCATGTATATGTATGGCTGAGTCCCTTCGTTGTTTGCCTGAAACTGTCACAATATTGTTAATCGACTGTACCTAATACAAAATGTCTTTGGTGTTAAAAAATAATAAAATGCAAAAATAAAAAGAATACTGAGTCCAAGCTCTGAGCCACTATGACATAGCACCTCTAGGACAGGATTGTGTTATGTTCATTTCTTTCTAGTCCCCTCTGCTGCACACCTCTCTGCCAGGGAACCCAGCTCTGCACTGTGCCTGTGGGTGCAGCCACAGCAGTCTTTTTCCAGAGTCCTTGGTTACCAGCCATCTGTGAAAGGAGTTTACAGACATATCCAAAATAAAAATACTTGGTATAAATTTATTTTCAAGTCCATGTTTATTTCAGATCTTTGTCTAAGGAATTAATCTGGGGGTGATCTGAAGGCAAATAGGTGCACTGAAAGGGCACAATGGGGCTCCCAGGTGCTGCAGGCATAAGGAATTCATCTGCCAACGCAGGAGACTCAAGAGGCACGGGTGTGATTCTTAGCTCAGGAAGGTCCCCGAAGAAGGAAATGGCAACCCACTCCAGTATTCTTGCCTGGAGAATCCCATGGACAGAGGAGTCTGGCGGGCTACAGGCTATATGATGTCTCAAAGAGTCAGACGTGACTGAGAGGTTAAGCATGCATGCCAAGGGCACATTTGGACTGGTGCCACCTGGCAGGTGGTGGGGATGGTGTGTGGACGGGTGTATGGGATCAGGAACTTGAATCCCATGGCTTCTCATTAAGATCAGGCTGATTCCTCCCTGCCAGGCCAATTAGATTTTTTTTTTTCCATTGAGGTGTAATGAACTGCACATATTTAAAGTATACAGTTTGATAAATTTTGACATGACATATATACTTATGTATATATATATGTATACGTATGAAGCCATCACCACAATCAAGATAATGAACATAATTTTCACCCCCCCCAAAGTTTGATTATTCCCCTTGGTAATCCCTTCCAATTGACCTCCTTCACCTCCTTATTCTCTCCCCAGGCAAACAATGATCTTCTTTTTGTCACTATAGATCAGCCGGCATTCTCTAGCATTGCCTATAAATAGGATACTATAGTACAGTGGTCTCCAACATTTTTGGCACCAGGGACCGGTTTTGAGGTGGGGGGATGATTCAGGCAGTAATGTGAGTGATGGGGAGCGGCAGATGAAGTTTCCATTGCTCAACCACTGCTCGCCTCCTGATGTGTGGCCCAGTTCCTAACTGACCAGGGACCAGACCGGGATCAGAGATTCCCGCTATAGCATATAATCTTTTTTGGTGGGGGAAGAGGTCTGGCTTTTTTTGTTCAGTGTAACTATTTTGAGGTTCATCCATGTTGTTGCTTCTTTTTTTATTGCTGAGGAGAAGTACCTTGTGTGGCTGTACCACAATTCATTCAATCATTCACCTGTTGATGGATAGTTAGCTTGTTTTCAGGTTTGAGCCATTTCAAGTAAAGTTGCTATGTACATTCAGGTGTAACATTTTGTACTTTCATTTTCATTTTCTGGGGTAAATATCTAGGAATGAAATGACTGGTGTACGAATGCATAAATGCTTAACTTTTACATTCTCATCAGCAGCGTGTGTTAGTTCCAGTTGCTCCATATCCCCCCACACTTGGTATGGTCAGTCTTTTTTATTTTAACCATTCCAATAGGTGTATAGTGAGTCTAGGTTTTGAACTTAAAATTTTTCCGTTTCCTGACTCCCGTTTCAGACCTGGTAAATCATAACTTTGAGGAGGGGGCTTGGGGTGTTGTATTTTTTAGAAAGAGAACGAGTTGATAGCCAGTTGGGGGAGCCACCACTCTGTATCACGCTGTCTCCAGGTTCTTTGAAGGGACTCAGACAGAACCCTGACACAAGTGAGGCAGGAAGGCAGTGAATGGAGTCAGAAAGAACCTTTTCTTCAAAGATGAAATGTGTCTAATTAGCTGAGCTTGTGTTAGATCAGTCATCATCTACCAGAGCTGAAGTGTCAGTTTAGAAAACTCCAATTAGAAGAGAATCTTGATGTACCTCTTCTGGGTGATGTGCGCTTATGTTGTTGAAGCAAGTGATGCCATGCCAGGTGCTGCAATGAGGCTCAGTGGAACCGGCCTCAGAATCTAAAGGAGAGTCAAATTGACACCACAGGCGTTGATGGGAATGGAAATGGGCGCAGCCACAGTGGAAACAGTAGGGAGAAGCCTCAAAAAAATAAAAATGGAACTGCCATATGATCCGGCAATCCGAATTCTGAGTATTTATCTGAAAATTGCTATCTCAAAAAGATATCTGCCCGTCATGTTCACTGCAGCATTATTTGAGCTGTGCTTAGCCTCTCAGTCGCGTCCGACTCTCTGCAGCTCCATGGACTGCAGTCCACCAGGCTTCTTTGTCCTTGGGATTCTCCAGGTGAGAACAGTGGAGTGGGTTGCCATTTCCTCCTCCAGGCAGCATGATTTACAATAGCTAAAACACAGAAACATCCTGTGTCAATAGATGGAAGTATGGGTAAAGAAAGTGTGGGCTATAGATATGCAATGGGCTTCCCAGGTGGCTCATCGGTAAAGAATCCACCTGCCAGTGCAGGATGCTTGGGTTCGATCCCTGGGTTGGGAAGATCCCCTGGAGGAGAAAATGGTAACCTACTCTAGTATTCTTGTCTGGAAAATCCCATGGACAGAGGAGCCTGGAAGGCTTTACTCCATGGGGTCACAAAGAGTCAGACATGACTAAGCACACACAGCATATGTACACAGTAGAATATTATTTGCTGAAACCCCAATTTCATCATTTGTGAATTGGGATTTGGAGGCTTTGGTTAGATAATTTGTGTGAAATGGTTTGTAAATGGATATGTTCTCTCTAAATACTGTATAAAGGAAAATAGAGCTTCTTTTACTAAGGGCTTGCCCTGTGTTAGAACTATGCATGTTACCTATAATCCTCACTAGAAAGTTTTTAAATACTTATCACTAACTCCATGTATAGATGAGCAAATTGACGTTCAGAGATTTTGAATCTGTTCAAGGTCACACAGCAGGTAGACAGTGGGGCCGGGAGTTGTGTATTGAGGATATGTCTACACTGCCTGTTGGTTTTTTTTTTTTTTTTTTTAACTTAAGTATAATCGACTTACAATATTTTATTACTTTCAGGTGTCCATATAGTGATTCATTATTTTTATATTATACAAAATAATCACCACAGTAAAGTCTGGTTTCTATCTGGCCTGGTTTCTAAATGACAAGATATCTCTAATTTTGGAGTCAGTGGATTACCTGAGTTCTTCAAATATTGGTCAGAAACAAATCTTTCATAAGAGTACACATTTTACGCAGTATTGAGACAGAGGCCCAAGGAAATATTTACCATGGTATGGAAACTCTATGTCAAATCTTAGCCTTCCCCCAACATTGAGTAGAAAATTCCAAAGCTGCTTCTGAGCCAGAAACATTTTCAGGTCTGCAAGGAGATCCAACCAGTCCATTCTGAAGGAGATCAACCCTGGGATTTCTTTGGAAGGAATGATGCTAAAGCTGAAACTCCAGTACTTTGGCCACCTCATGCGAAGAGTTGACTCATTGGAAAAGACTCTGATGCTGGGAGGGATTGGGGGCAGGAGGAGAAGGGGACGACCGAGGATGAGATGGCTGGATGGCATCACGGACTCGATGGACGTGAGTCTGAGTGAACTCCGAGAGATGGTGATGAACAGGGAGGCCTGACATGCTGCGATTCATGGGGTCGCAAAGAGTCGGACACGACTGAGCGACTGAACTGAACTGAACTGATACAGGAGGAGTATGAATTCAGCATCACGGGACCAGTGTGTGTACCAGCTCTGTTATTGCCCAGATTTCTGAGATTCAGCCTTCTCACCTGTAGAATGGCTATCATAGTCTTTCTAGTAGCAGAGATGTTACAGGGTTTAAATGAGAAAATTGAATGAAAACACCTGGCAGCTCTCTCTCTCCTTAAAAACTTAAAAATATTCTCCTGCAAAAGAGAGCAGAAGAATCTCCTCTATCATCTTATTCCAAGTTCTCGAGCCTCCAGCTGCCATATAATTTTTCCTTGTCCTGTGTAAACTACCCCAAAGCAGTTTTTCCCAGCAGTGTGTGCAGGTAATAAGATGGCAGCTTCAGCCTTTTCTTAGACAGTACAATCTTTTTTCTTTCTTTTGTTAGAAATTATAGCATTTTTATAAGTTTATGAAGTATAACATTCACCCGCTACTCTAATTATAAAAGTTACACATAACAATAGAGCATTAAGAAAAGTAATTCTACTTTTCTAATGGGTCATGTTTTTGCTCTGTTTCCTCTAGGCTATGTTTTGTTGTTGTTGTTGTTGTTGTTGTTGTTGCCTCATTCTTCTTGGGCTGCGTAACAAAATCTTGCAGACTGAGTGGCTTAAAAAACTTACAGTAATTTATGTTTTTACAGCTCCGGAGGCTGAAAGCTCAAGCGCAAGATGCCAGTAGGGTTGGAAAGAACTATCCCCTTGGGTTGCAGATGGTAACCTTCTCTCTGTCCTCTCGGGGTCTCTCTTTGGTATCTGCCTGCCTGTGCACAAAAGGTGGTGGGGCGGGGCGGGGATGGAGAGAGAAAGAAAGAGTGAGCTTTCTGGTGTCTCTTCTTCTGAGGAACTGATCCTGCTGGATCTGAGCCCCACCCTTATAACCTCATGTAATGTTAATTGCTTTCTTAGAGACCCCGCCTCCAAATATAGCCACACTGGGGTTTAGGTCTTTCAGATATGATTTTTTTAGGACTCATTCAGCTCATTGCATGTGTCCTATACCTATGTATATATAATTGATGTTATCTAAAATAATTATAGTATGTAATATATATAATATTCAATACCATTCTTTAACCATTAACATCATATGATTTTTCTTATGCCACTAAAATTCTTGGAAAAACTTCCTATCATGCTTAATAGAAGTACCATAACATTATTTTCACTATACCTCTTTGGTGAGTTTTACAGTTAATTCAAATATTCCATTAATATAAATAACACTTTATACATAAATCTGTGTATATCTGATTATTTACTTTCAGTTTTCTTTCTATGAGAGATTTAATATAGGAAATTGTTTTTAAGTTGCTAAGTTTTCTTTCCTAAACATTTCTGTTATTAATTCCCAGTTTTATTATGTTGTCAGAGAATGTTGCTTATAAAACAAGACATAAATTTAGGAACTTACTGAAGATTTCTTTGTAGCTCAGTATCAACTTTGTAAATGTTTCACAGGTACATGAAAGGAAGGTGTATTTGGTGACTGACAGGCACATCATTTGATGTATTTCTATTAATTCCCTTCTATTAATTTTATTATTTAAATCCTCTATGTCTTTACTCATTTTTTTCTTTTCCATATCTATCAAGAAATAGCTGATAGATGTGTATAAGAGACAGATTCCCAGGTGGCTCATCGGTAAAGAA